>BRYE01000007.1:730000-732500 GCA_030159115.1 Actinidia arguta var. hypoleuca
TACAATATTCGATTATTTTGGTATATAAGTATAAGAGAGCTGGAATCCAAAGCGACTTTTATGGTAGAAACAGAGTATCAAGGAGTTTACTTCGTAAAAGTCATAAAAAATGGACCTATTGAAATTATCGCTAAAAAAATTATCCAAGGAGTACGGTTGTTTAACTTAGCAAGTACTTATATTTTCGTGTTTGATTAATTAAAAATAAGTTTGAGATCAGTTAGTTTTATAAATAAATCAAACTCAAATAAATATTGAAGATCGTTAAGTTTCAAATCTTATTTAAACAAGTCATTACTTCACTCAATAATAATTTTTCCAATATAAAAATCATGTAACTCGAACTCACCTGATCGGTTCGTTAAAAATTTATTTGACATTAATTGATAAATAAATCAAACTTAAATATATTTTTAACATCTAACAAAGATTAAAAAAACATAACTCGGCTCGACTCCACCCATTGGCATAGCTACACTATTGTCGGTGGATTCTAGTGAACCACTTGAACACACTGGAATTCTAATTTTCATATATATATATATTACGTAAATAATTGGTGGGCTTTGATAAATTGACACCAATTAAATTTTTGAAAAACTCAAATACCGAAGTCAATCTAAGAAAACCAAAACTCATTGAGACCCAATTTGGGCTAACTAAATTATATCGCTTTTGACATAATTTCATAATACGTTTCTAATTTTTTCGTTTTTAGTGATCTTTTTCGCCATTCGATCATTTTTTAATAGTTTTTCGATTTCTATTGCTGAGAAAAATCTAAAAAAATAAAAAAATTGATCTAATTTGAAAAAAAAATTCACTAAAAATCAAAAAAAAATATTTTTTATTTGATAAATAAGCTTTTTTTTTTCCTTTAGCAGATGTTTGCAAGTTTAATAAAAATTTAATTTTTTAGATTTTTCTCGTCAAGAGTGACATAAAAAATATAAAATTTTAATAAAATATATAGTAAATAAAATTTACTAAAAACAAAATAACGTTAAATATAAAACAATTAAATTAGGTCAAAAAACTGAGCATAAATTAAAATTGAAAGATCACTTGTTTAATGACATTGCTAAACCAAAAGCCTGACTACACCACTAACTCCATCTGTTTGCAACCTTACCAGAAGGTGGCGCTTAACCTCGAAAAAGTATCAAAATACGAAAAGGAAAAAAAAATCGTAAAATATCTAAAATAGGCCTTGGAATTTCTATGCTTATAATGATTTTTGGGAAAAATCCAATTCATGAGATAATGTTAAAAAATTATTTCTCAATAAATTCCAAACTAGTTTGTGTTTTGGGAAAATTTCACTTTGACTCCTTGTAGGTTGGGTTATGTGCAGATATACCCTCTCATATTTGATTATCAGCACATAATTTTTTGTGATTTGGGAATTAATCCGCACCACTTACATCGTTAATGAAAAAATAAAAAAATATATTTTACACTCATATAGATAAATCAATACTTCATCTAGAAGGGTTGTAACCTCACTGGCCCAAAGCATAGGGATCTAAGTGCATCTTTACAATCTCCACTTTGAAAAACACATGAATATTTTTCTAACGGTGTTGCACGTGCCACCGACAACCTGTTAACTTCACCGAGAACTCTAACAGTACAATTAGTCCACAAATTATATAGGAGTTATGTGCTAATAATCAAACATGAGGGGATATATCCGCATATGACCCAAACAACCGGGGGTCAAAGTGAAATTTGACCTTTTTTTGTTACCACATGCCATTATTGGATGGACCACACTACCCAAGGTTGAATCCTTGTGAGTCCCCTTGACATGTGTTTTCCTGACACTTGGATTGTGGGACACACCTAACCCCCACATGAAAACCGCATGCAAATTCAAAATTGCGAATTTAGTTATATGGAAATTTTTAATAAAATGATACTAGTATATCATAAAAGACATTTTCCGAAACTATATGCATTTTGATGAATCTTTTAATTGGAAAATTAAAAAATTAAAATTATTCATATCATTCTCACCTCCATAATTCTATTATCTACACTCCTTCAAACTCCTAGGTTTCACTCCTGAGTTCACATTGTTAATTTGAACCGTTTATTTTGTAGTCTTCCTATTGAAGATTTTATATTCATACAAAAACTAATATTTATAATTTTTTGATAAAGCTAATTTTTAATATGAACAACTTTAAATAAAAAAATTACGAGATGAATAGTTCGAATTATTAGTGTGAACTTGATATTAGAACTCACATGAGGAGTTTGGAGGATAGAGGTATGGATGTGAGCCAAATCCTTTTTCAAATGCAGGGGAAGAATTTAAGTTGAATGTAGGTTTTGAAAAAAAAAAATGATAACAAATGTTATTTTTTAGTATGTTTAGATTTAGAACACTTAAAAAGTAAAATATTTATATTATTTTTTGTAAAAAAAATATCGATAGTAAAGTTTAGTTTTTAAGTATATATTTTCAATAGAAGTATTTAAAAAGTAAACTACT
>BRYE01000007.1:742500-745000 GCA_030159115.1 Actinidia arguta var. hypoleuca
CTTCCATGGTATTAACAACCCATCACCACCACCAACAAACACCATCCCTTAAAGTCCAAATCCACCCACACAAGCGCCGCAACATCATATTCCACCACCATCACCCAAAAATCAACATCCCACACAAAATAACCTAACATTTTTTATTTGTAGCACCCACAATCATACAACATACTCATAGGTTGAGGGGGTTAGACAAGAGGATGGATTCTCCAATAGTACCTATGCAATTGGTTTTAGGGACTGAAAATTGTAGTGGACGATGATAGTGAGTTGGTGTGAGATGGCAGTGGATGACGAAGGGATTGGGAGATGGTGTAATTACTAGAAGCTTTGGCTAAGACACAAAATCACCGTAACCTAAGTGGAAGGCGACTTTGGCGAGTTGTAGGCCACAACTTGGCAATCGTTAGGCTGTGACTCTAGGTCGTTAATGATATCAATGATACTCCCTTCAGGTAAAGGCACACCCTTGAATGAGTTGTTGTACTGTTGGATGGGTGTGGGACTTGAAAATTCTCTCCGTGTATGTGAATCTCATTCTTGGTGTGTGTCTAGGGTTGAGGGTTATGTTGGGCCTTCTGAAAATGTTATGCTCTAATTTCATGAAGTTCCGTTAATTAGTATACCAGTGGATTGATTGAGTGGACTTTTAGGGTAAGGGACTGTAATTTCTCAAATGTGAGGGAAGATTTTGCATTAAAGGAAAACCGTAAGGAAGGTCAATGTAATTTGCCCTTATTATTTAAATGTGCGTTTAACCAATAAACATATTAACAGTTCGGGATAAGTTTACTCCAGGTGATAAATTAATATAAAGATTTCACACAAAATAATCTCGATAAATTAGATGAATTTTTTGGTGATTTTTTAAATTCCTCGCGCCAAAAAAATCGGAAAAATATAGATCTTTTTATCTTACTAAAGAACATATTTTTTTTTCAAAAACCATCAAATGACAAATAAGTTCATTATTGTTTTGGGTGATGTTTTCAAAATATGTTTTCTATTTTTTTTTCAAAAAAGAACATTTTTTTCGGTAAAAATGAATAGCATACGAACCCAACGAATGTTTATTTTTGGTTTAGTTTTCAGAATTATTTTTACAAAATAATTTTAAAAAAATATTATTTGGTTG
This sequence comes from Actinidia arguta var. hypoleuca, assembly GCA_030159115.1. Classification (NCBI taxonomy): domain Eukaryota; kingdom Viridiplantae; phylum Streptophyta; class Magnoliopsida; order Ericales; family Actinidiaceae; genus Actinidia; species Actinidia arguta. Next base: position 743,639 of record BRYE01000007.1, read on the forward strand.
ATTATATTTGAAAATTAGTTTCTAAGAATTTCTCTTAAAAAAAACATTTTTGAGAAAATATTTAAAAAAATTCAAAAAATATTTTCAGTAATAAATAAATAATAATATTTTTATTCTTAAAAATTGATTTAAAAATTAAACCAAACAAAATTTAAAAAGAGCAGCTCTCTTACCGAACATGATATAATTCTGAACATGTCCAAATGACATCGGGCCCGGCCCAGGTTTCAGCTAAGCCCGGCAATAATTAGTGGATTCACAATTAGTGTGGGCTATAGGAGCCCACTTATGGTTACCCAAGTAAGATACCAACAGATGATTGGATCACTCTATTTAGCTCTTTACGCTCTCAGTAGAGCTTCAAAAGAATCTATTCCTGAACATATATATATATATATATATATATATGACAAGATATTGAAAAGCTTGTCACAATCAAAGGACGAATCTCAATTATTCTACGTGCGAACTATTAAAACTTTATTTTAATGTGTCTACAATTATCATTTTAAGTCACATTTACTGGGCAAGACGAATTTGTGACTCAAATTGAAATTTTTAAACATAAAATTAAGGTCTTTACTAGTCGAGTTACACCGAAAGTTTAGTATTTCATAGAATTGCACAACTGACCTGGTTAAGGATAGTTTAGTGTTTAGTGTTTTTCTCGTCACACCGAAAGTTTAGTGTTTTTCTCGTCAAGAAAAACAACTAAAAATCTATTAAAAAAAAATCTAGGCCAAGCTGGGCCTTCCATTTTGAGAAGGTTAACTGACCTGGTTAAGGATCCTGGGCGGGACTGTGGACCCAATGGTCTATCCTCCAACTGGGCTGGATTGGTCCGGACTTCATGAAGAAGATACTTTGTGGATCCAGGAGCAATACGCTACGAGTTCCATCGTGACTGGACCACTTTTGGACAGAGCCCATAAACAATTAACTAGTGGGCCCACTTATGGTGACAACAGATTATTTGATCACTGTATGCAAAGCTAGGGCCAAGTTTGGCATAGGCTGTAGAGATTTTATAGTTGTGTTGGTTTTTTAGTTTTTCCATTTTAGTGACTTTTTTTTTCACGGTTTGATCAGAATTTTATACTTTTCTTGTTGTTATTGATAAGAAGAGTTTGAATATATAATTATTATTTTTAATTTGGAAACAAGTTCGCTGAAGACAAAAAGTATTTCTCCATGACAAATCAACTATTTTTTTTTGAATTTTTTTACTCGACAAATTAACTAAAAAATTAAGGCCAAACTGGGCCTAAGTTTTTGTTCTCGCTCATGAATTTTTCATTCGTTATGGGCAAAATTTTACCTAAAACTATACAAAAAATGTTTTCTTTTTTTCTTTTTAATTAC
>BRYE01000007.1:770000-772500 GCA_030159115.1 Actinidia arguta var. hypoleuca
GACTCCTTGTCCAGTCCGGCAAACAAACGAGACCTTAATGGCCAAAGAGACAGAGAAGAAGCCCGAGTTGTTGGAGTATGCTACTGTGTTCGTCACGCAGTCACGGTTCCCACCGCCTCTGAATTATTCGGCCTCAAATATTACAGTCTCATCTACAACATTCTAATCATCAATCTTCCTCTCGACTCCTTCCTCTTCTCTGGCCTCCTTGCCGGTTTCTTGTACGATGCACGGGCTATGCGCACGGCCGGAGGCGGCAACACGTGCATAGATGCCCACTGTTACAGGCTTGTGTTTGTGGTCATGGCTGTTGCTTGCATTATTGGTTTTGGTTTAGGTTTAGATGTCCGGTTAGCAATTAGGACAAAGAGCCTCTATGCCAAGATTTATGCATGCAAGAAGTCAGAGATATCAACGACCGTGTAGAATTGCTAAATGCTAATACTGACACTAATGGGAAGAGAACATGTATATAATAACCCACTGATCCTATAGGCATTGTTATATTGCTTGAGTTTCCACATAATCATAATAGTAGATTTTGTATGGAATGGCTTTTTCATAATTCTAGATCTGCAGTAGTAGTAGTAGTGTTTTTATGTGAGATGCCTTGTATGTTTTTTCAAAGTTATTATTACGGCCTCTTTACGGAGCAATTAAAGTCTCCGAAAATTGAGAGTAAGAGGACTATGATGCAATGCCCATGTGGGTGGTTTGGGGTAACGCCCCGACCCAAATTTTTTGGGAGTATTTACTGTAATTTCGGATTAAGGTTTGGAGTAGGAGAAAGGTTATTGTTGGGGCCTTTAACACCACTTGAGGATTTTTACCGCATACCCCACCCGGAACGGAAGCGTCCACAATAAATAAATAAGCAAGCACATTAACAGGCACACATGCAAAAAAGAGATAATATCGTATTTATGTGGTTCGGTTCAAATTGTCAATATTCACGGGAGATAGAGATATTCCACTATATGAGAAAAAATAGAGAATACATATGATATGGCCAAAATACTCAAAACGTACACCTCATCAATTCAACCCCCCGATGTCAACATTTTAGAGAAAAAATTGGTCATTCTCTCTCAATTGCCAAAATATTATAGATTTATTAACCGATTTGGTACAAAATTCTAGTAATTTGTAGCATTTGAACCCTAATTTTACTAATTTGCTGATGATTAAAGACAAAAACTATAATTGGAAGTTCTAATCCCTTTTTTTCTTTTTCTTTTTCTTTTTCTTTTTCTTTTTTTTATTGACTTTATATATATATATATATATATATATATATATATATATATATATATATATATTCAATCAACACATGCAAAATGGGACTCATTTTCTCTTCAAAACATTGAGGTGGATGGGCTGGGCTAGAAAATCTTCCACGTAGGTAACTTTCATCATTAATTTGACGGGAGTTAACATCGGATGGGTCGAATTGATGAATATTTTAAAAAGTTAAGAGTTTAATTGATATTTTTTAAATAACATGTGTGTGTGAGACATTTGAGTGAAAGTTTAGAATTTTTTTGATTTCCCCCCTTTTTAAAACGTTTTTTTCTTCAGATTTTAGTAGAATACTTCCCCCTATGGGTCTGTTTTATTTTAACTTCAGCCTGCGTATTTGGGCTTAGCCCAAAATTGCTTTGTTTATGGGCTTAGTTTCCTATTATTACACACGTTTCTAGAGGTCTCTTTTGGGCGTGACCATCCCATTTGTATCTTTCCTAATAAGGTTTGCTTATCCTTGGTATTGGGCTAGCTAAAGTGTTTTCTTGAATATTTTTTTACGTTTTATTCTGTTCTTATCGAAAAAGTATAAAAATTTGATCAAATGTCAAAAATGATAAAAATTAGCTCAAAAGCGAGCAAAACTAACTATGGCTAATTAACGTAGCAAAACCAATGAAGAAATACCTTTAAGAGCCAAAGCAATTGTAGAGTCCTAAATACCTTTCTTAATTTGTTAGACAATGAAAACAAATTTCTCTCAGCACAAGACTCACGTGCATCTCCGTAGATTATAATTTGGAAAATGCTAACCGCTACCCAATAAATAATGGTTTATAGATAAAAAGTGTATCGATAAATGTGAAAAGTGTTGTAATTATATTAAAATATGTATGCCTATTTGGCAAAGTTTAAAACAACAATTTATAGATTGCGCTGTAATTTTTTGTTAAAAAACCATAGAGATTGTTTCCAAAATTAGCTTAAAAGTTAAAACCCACTTCAAAAGCAGAAAAAAAAAAAAAGTTATTAAACACTTTTCAAAAGTTTTATCAAATACCATTTACATCTTTTTCTAACTAAAAGTTGAAAAAAAAACTCTGCCAGACACCCTCAAATATATTTGTGCAAAGTGTTGATTCTTTAATTCATTGGGCGGTGTTTAACAAAATTATTATAATTTTTCATTTTTTCTGAACATGATTGAGTTTAATCATAAGATACAGATTTTAATTTGATTGAATTATCTAATCAGTTT
>BRYE01000007.1:805000-807500 GCA_030159115.1 Actinidia arguta var. hypoleuca
TTTTTATTTTTGTACATATTTTTAATTTTTTTTTGTTTTTATAGTTTTTAATTAATATTTTATATTTTGTAATTTTTTTTAAAAAAATTAATAAGAGGAGTCAGAAGATGTAAATAATCTGATCTAATTTTTTAAAAAAAACTTACAAAAGATAAAAATAAATTATTTTAATTTTTTTATTAAAATATTTTTTTATATTTTAAAACTTTTTAATTCAAGAGAAATTTAAAAAAATATAAAATTTTAATTAAATAATAGTAAATTATTAAAGATAAAAAAATGAAATTTAAAGTATTTAAATAAAACAAAAAAAATTAACCCAATCTGAGCTTTTGTTTCGTTTCTCAGGTTCCCAACACTTTTTTCGATGAAGGTGATGTCCTTTTCTTGCTTTGATTTTACTCATAAAAGTGGGTGGGGCTTGGGTCTGCATTGATTGGATCAATTTACTTTCCCTTTTGTGGAAAAGCTTGCGATGTGAGAGTGGCATTGACTATAATATAGACAAAGGATATGCTATAAATCTATTTTAAGGTGGGCGATAATGTATAAAAGAATATATAAAAATATATTAAAAAATATAAAATATGTATTTAAATTTTTTTTTTTTTTTTTTTATAATTCAAACCTAAAGCAATACCAATAGTAGGAGCTTATACTGTGGCCAATACTCATAAAAATGAATTTCTCTGGGTCACTGGGTAGTGTTCCAAGTTTGATGGTCACTGGGCATTGATCTGTCACTTGTATTTGGTATCAATACCATTGGTTATTTATATATGATTTTAGTCCTCTACCTACTGTTTTGGGGTTATTTTCTCCTTCTTTGCTTTTCTATTGGGCAGAAATTGTTTCATATATTACCATGTGTTCTCTCTCTCCACAACTTCTCTACATTGGGAGTGTAATTTAAGTATTTTGAGCCGATTTTAATAGTTCAGATTACTTGAAAAGTTTAATAATATAAAAAATTATGTTATCGGATACAAATTAATAATAGATTAATAATAATTTATATCAACATAAATAGATATAACTTTATGTGTTTCATTTATTTATTAAATTATAAAATAATATTCAATATATATTAATTTAATATAATTTTTTACAGCATATAATATAACTGAATCATCAAAATTAGTAAAAACATTTGAAGTGCATTTGTGGACAGCATATAAGTTGTGTCGTACTGATAATAACATTTCTGCTACAGAGTTCAAGACCAATGATATGAAGAAAATGAAAGTACATATACACCTTTATTTATTAGTGGAACTTAGATTTGACTTTTATTTCTGAGACACTATTAGAGTATTGCATTGGTTTTCTCACTCCCAATTTCAATGTATTAAAGTCGGCAATAGTACTCCATTATTTATCCCATCTTGAGGGATAGATCTTTTATGTTGATGTATGATGTGTTCTTCAGTTTCTGTGTAGTAAGTTTTCAGGCACCCCCACCCTCTCTCTCTCATCCGTGCAAATGTACAGACATTTTTGCCTATGATCTTCAGTTTGATGTGTAGTGGGTTTTCAGCAATCAGTTTTTGAATTGCACTGGTGCGGTTAAAATATTTTTAATTTATTTTAATAATTTAAATTATTTATATTTTAGAATTTGTTATAAAAATTAATACGATAAAAATCAAATTAATAGAGCACATTTTAATATTCGTTTAGTATTATTTTATAATTTAATTAATAAATGTGATACATAAGATTATCTTAATTTATTTTTATATAAATTATTATTGATCGACTGTTGATTTGTATTTGATTAAAGTTATTTTTATAGTATTAAAATTTTTGATGGAGTATATAATATGAACGATTTAGAATAAAAATGAGCTCAAAACATGACTTTTGCAGAGAAGTATGGTCTTATGTGAAAAATATATAAATATTTATGAAAATATATTAAAATATGTGTAAAGTGTATGTAAATTATGCATTAACTATTACCCATTGAGCAATGATTCATAGAACTGGTAATAATAAAACAATGAGTGAATTACACTGACCTCCCATGAGATTTGCATTTAATACACAAAATACTCATGACGTTTGAAAAATTACAGTGACCTCCTCTAAAGTTTGAAAAATTATTCTCCTAACTGCCTGACACCACTTTTCTCCCTTCTCCCTTATGAAATGACCAAAATGCCCTCTCTCTCTCATCCCTCCACTCTCTCTCTCTCTCTTTCTTTGCACCCTCTTATTTTTATTTTTTTTATTTTTTTTTATTATTTTTTTAATACCATTTGATTCATTTTTTTAACAAAAAATAAATTCTCTTTTTGTTACTTTTTTTTCTCGTTTTGATTCCCTTTTATTTTATTTTATATTTATTATTATTATTTTTTTAATATCCTTTGATTAATTATTTTTAACAAAAACTAAATTTCCTTTTTGTTATTTTTCTTAATTTTTTTTGTACTCTTCTATTTTTTTTTCTTTTTTTCTTTTTATTATTATTATTTTTAATACCCTTTGATTAATT
>BRYE01000007.1:840000-845000 GCA_030159115.1 Actinidia arguta var. hypoleuca
TAGCAAATGGATTGATTTTATCATGCCATCATACAATCAACACAAACGAACTTGTTTTTCTCTTTTTCCATTAAAAACAACAACAAATGAAACCATATATTAAAACACATTCCAAGAAAGGCAAATAACAGAGTATTAGTTAGATCATAAGAATGAACAGCCTTTATAACCAAGAAAATAAAGCATTAGATCAAACAAAACCCATAATTGGTCAAGAAAGATCAAGAATGAATTGTTCTCGAACTGCTAATTCAAAATCGATGTATGAAAATTGAAAGCTGAAAATGTATTAGATAATAAAAAGATTCAATTATCATGAACATACACCAAAAACTCTTCGCAATTAAAAGGGGATAAAATATACAATGACAGAAATTGTCCTTTCTAGGGCCTAGGGTGGAGATTTCCGACAAACTACCGATCCAGAGTAAGCTCGGTAACTCTCCGCGCCGAAGCTCAGTGCAGACGCCATTGAACATCAGCCCTACCCGAGCTCAGGCCATCATTAACTACAAGTTGTTATTATTTAGCAAGTTCAGAATAATAAATGCGCTATAGTTTGGACAAAGGGACGTAAGAGGACAAAAGGAGGCTTGCAAGTCAAAAATCCTTCTGATAGCCCTTACACCCGGGCAGGTACGTCGGTTATTGATGACGGGCTACTAGCCAAGCCATAGGGGCTGAGTCAGTCACCTACTCACTGACACAACAGTTGGCACGTACGAGCACGCGTCGAGCTGCAGTCTGTCCGGAGACCAAACAGCTAGTGCGTCAAGGCATGCACCGAGCTAAACTATAAAAGAAGAACTGTTGTTCTCACAAAGCTATGTGTTATTTTTTGGCGATCCGAACATATACACACTTTCTCTCTCTACATACACCTTTTTCGGTCATCCAACTTGATCGTCGGATAGCTATTTTTCGAAAACAACTCTGACAGTTGGTCTTACTGTTTTTGTGTTGCAGTTAGGACACTGTCGAGTATCAACTGTTTTTATGGGTGTCTATCCCTCGATTTTCCTTCCATTATCTCTCTCACCCACACCCCTACAACAATCTTTATTGTGATTTTCTTTTAACTAGCAATAACACAAGCAAAAAAACAATTAAAAGTATAAACTAAACTAGGATTGGTGGAGGAAAGATAATGCATGAATTGTTATTTAAGATTAATTCAACATAACCGTGCAAGATTCGAATTCTGAAATCGTGTCAATTAACAGAAACACACGCAAAAAAATCTTCACAATCTTTATCGCTTTGTTCTTTAACTGTGAATAACACCTGGAAAGAATCAATTGAAAGTAACTCAGAATTGGTTGAAGTAGGAGAATGTAGGAATCGGTAAGGTTTTTCTCTAACTTTTAATCCAAAATCACCGTCAGATGCAGATCTCTTGATATGATTGGATTAACATGCAAGATTTAAAAGCAGAACCAATTCATCCCCAATCTCGCCACGAGCCTCCATCCCCAAACTTTTTTGTTCCGAATTTTTAAATTTTTAAATAATATAACTTTTTTGTTTTGAGTTTTTTAATTAAATTTATATTTTTAGAAATTACACGACACATCTATCAAACAAAATTGAATATAAAATTATGTAAAATAAAATGTGTGATTTTTTTCACCTTAATAATATATAATAATTTTAGTGTGTAAAATTTGGTACGATTGGATTAATTTTGATCAAAGTTTTGTCTACATTCAGTATAAAAGTAGTACGAATTGCTCCGGTGGTGATAGAAAATCTTGGTAAATTTTGTACAATTATTGAAAGTGTGCAAATTTGAATACATTTTGCACAAGTATGCAAACTTTAGTGGAGTGGGGTGGCTTGGAAATAGTTATAAAAGAAACCACTAAAATCTAAATTATTCTAAAATAGAATCAAAAAATATTATCTTGGAATAATTTAGATTATAGTATTTTTTTAAAAATATTTATTTTTCGTACTTTTCAAATAGAGATGAATAAGACAAATGAAAAAAAATTGACTAAAAAATTACTAAAAACAAAATAATATCCCAAAACATAATTACTCTTTATCCGAACTAAAGTCAATAGCAGGCTATATTGCCTATTGAGCCCCCAATAATGTGACAACCAGTGGTGGAATCAGAAAATTTTTTTAAAGGGACAACTATTGAAAAATTTTTGAGGGGGATATTTATAATTTTGAGGAGGGCAAATTGAAGTTTTTTTTCTAGAATTATAGGCAAAAATAATTTTCAAACTTGAGGGGAGCAATTGGGCCTCACATGGATCCGCCCCTGGTGACAACTGATAAGTTATTTTTGAAAAAAAATAGTGTAAAATGCTATACAGACTCACAGAGTTTACAATCTAGTATTACTCATTTACTCACTATATGTTAGAGAGTTTTGAAACTTTGATACTTGATACTGGTTAAATTAGAGTGAAGTGGTCAGTGGCAGAGCGAGGAAAAATTTTTAGGGAGGCAAATTGAATATTTTTTTTAAGGAGGAACATTTATAATTTTTTAGAGGGGGCAAATTATAAAAAATTTCTAAAATTATTGATAAAAAATAAATAAATCAAAGTTGAGGGGGACAATTGTTTTTTTTGGTCACCATGTGGTACTTTCACTGGATGTGATATAATCAACTCTGATAAGTAAGAAAAAATTATGAGATTAACAGTCATCAGACAAAATACAAGTTACAGTGCCATACTAAACTAATCCACCGATTCCACACAAAACCACTAAAATAAGTAATTATTAAATATTTCGAAAGGAATACTCTTTCTTCTCACGTAATAATAAATCTTATAAATAAAATTTATTGTATGACCCACCATTTATACGAGATGAGTACTGAAAAACTTTTCCCTTTAAAATAGAAAAAGACCCAACAAATGATTGATGAAGGAAGCTGGCCCAGTACTACACCAAGTTGCACCAAAACATAGCTGGAGTTGCCATTTTTTATGGACAGAGACTACACTAGCACATGTACTAACTCCCACCTTCACATGGACAATATCAGCTAGGCAAGTGGTTAGGACTTTGGAACATGGGTTTGTGGAGAGAGAGAGAGAATGCCCAAATGTTGGGCAGGTATGGTAAATTTCTTATTAGGATAAATTTCACTAACCTTCCCTGAGGTTTGATAAAATTTCACGAACCTCCCCTGTAATTTATAAAATTACAAAAAAATCTCTATTTTTAAAAATAATATACAGATTCCCCATTTTGTTAAAGTGAGTCCTTAATATATAAAGGTTAAATTTCACTAAACTTCCCATCAAATTGCAAGGATCTCCCTATAGTTTTTAAAATTACATAGACATCCCTTCTTTTTGAAACTAATATATGTTTAGATTTACAAACTAAAGGGAGGTCAATGCAATTTAATCAAATCTCAGGGGAGTTTAGTGAAATTTACCGTTTGATCTTACTTTAAAAAAAAAAGGAGAATCTGTATATTATTTTCGAAAGCAGTAATTTTTTTTTATAATTTTACAAACTACCTAAAAAATTCCTAAATTTTTGTCAAATCTCAAGAGAGGTTATTACATTTTACCCTTCTTATCATTATAATAGCAAAAGGATTAAAGGAGAACATCGTTGATGGTTTTTGTGGATCATTGACGCCAGCAACATGCCCAGAGCTTCGGATGTTTTGAATCCGGTGGGCTATTAGCAGGCCCTTCAATGCAAGTTGCCCTTCAATACACAAAAAAATCACGCACGACGGATAAGGTACTGCATGTGTATGTGGAAAATTATATTATTGGAAGTTGTGCTTTACGTACCAGAATTAGATAGTAGAAAATGGTTTAAAAAACTCAGATAAATGAATCATATTCACTTTAACTATAGGCCCACATATTTGTACAAATTATTTCATATAAGATGTGTAGAACGCGTATTCATGTAGTAGATCATCAAACATCTCATGTGAAATAATCTGTACTAGCATTTCCGGTGGTGTGCTATTTGAACTGCCACAGACAAAATATGCTATAATTGTCAATTTTTTCCTCTCCATTTGTCTACTATCCATTATGCCAAATTATAGCAACGCTAAAAGTTGTGTCAAATTTGACACAAAGTTTGGCATTGTCAAATTTGTCACATCAATAACAAACACAATTGTACCAACACTAACTTTCTCTCCATCTATCGATCTTCAATATATTTTGATCTAATGATAGAAAAGAAATAGTTGTGACCAAAATAGTTTTGAACCAATAGAGTAATATTGCCAAAAAAATGACAAAATATCAAATTTGGTAATAGTTGTGCCGTAATAGCTTAAACGATGCTCTAAATGTGTGTTAGTAGTACAATTTATTTGAGAATAAATATAACTAAATCACATGAATACCGTCAATATCCAATCAAGTAAATTTTTTTATATAAAAAAAATTTACTCAAATTTTATAAAATAAATGCTTTGAATTATCAAATTGAGGATGAAGCAGACCACCAAGTCTAACTGGTTCGGAGAGAAGCTCCACCACATGCATTGCCTAGATTAATACATGTAAATGGGCAAAACTCACTCTCTCTCTCTCTCTCATTTCTGTTAAGTGGGTCCACACCTCACATCATCTGTTGCTTCGATACCAGTGTACGGCCTCAGGTTTTTGAAGCGTCAGCAGAAGCATAGATGAATCTAGGGGCGATCGCGTTTAAAAAAAATTACTAATTATATTATAAATTTTAATATAATTTAAAAATTATATAACTTCTTTCCTCCTGTTTTTTTTTCAATTATACTTTTGTCTCTGTAATAAAAATTCTGAATCCGTCCCTAAGCAAAAACCTAAGCCTACCATGTTCCTTTTGACCATAACTTTGCACAGAAACAAGTAAAACTCTAAGTCACAAGTTCGCAGAACGGTATAAAAATGGAACACAAGAGCATTAATTTTTAAAATGTGTAGAATTAAATTTATTGTCAGAGTGTTAATATTTAATAGTATAAAATATTTAATTTAAATTTATTTAATTATATGTGTCTTTTTATG
>BRYE01000007.1:857500-860000 GCA_030159115.1 Actinidia arguta var. hypoleuca
TCCAAACCTAAAAAATACTAGCTCAATTTTGGTTTCAAATCAAGATTTTGATAGATAAGTTTCCTACTATATAATCTTCGTATTATTTAACATAAATAATTCACTTTATATCCAAAAATTAACAACTAAATAAAAAATAACCTACAATGTTGATAGTACTTTACATAATTAATTCACTTTATATCAAAAAAGTAACAACTGAATAACAAAAAAATATATTATATAAACATGTAATATAGTTAGATAATTGTTCAAGGCTATACAAAACAATTATATAAATTAAGATGTATTACATAAGTATAAAATTATTTTTAAAAAAATTGTTCATATTATTCGGTCCGATTTGGAATTGAAACCGAACTCTCTAATCCGTGAACTGAATCGCCTAAGGCGATTTTCAAAATTTTAGAATCGAAATCGAACATATTATTCAAAAAATCAAAATAAATTAACATGTTCAAATCGATTCGGACCAATTTTTCAGTTCTACCAATTTTTTTAGACAACCTTACCTTAGTATCAAAGATTAGGCGAATTACCTACGAATCAAACGAGCGTGATCAAGCCCGTCCAAACAAGTTGGGTGGACCGACTTCATATCATCGGGCGATCTACTACTTTTGTTGCCCAGCATTGTTCTCCTAACGTGTAAATTGATCAATGCTTTAGCCCAAGTATGCCACGTGTACGGTCAGATTAGCCTTCCACCACATACTCCACTGAGACCCACACCACTATATGATTATCCTCCTTTTTAATATACGTGTCAGCTTTTGAATGACGCCCACTATTATCCAATCCGGTGCAGAAATATCGCGAGAAACCACGAGAAATATCTCTCCGACGAGGTCAAACGTCATCGTTTGGTACAACCAACAATTGCCTAAGATACAACGCCTAGTTTTTCAGCTAAAACCTTCAGACTGATAGAGAGAGTAGCAGAGACGAGAGAGAGAGAGAGAGAGAGAGAGAGAGAGTGCTATGGCGGTGGTGTCCGCATCTCTCGTATCCCAAGTTTCGAGCCCTCAATTCTCTGGACTGCGTCGATCTTCCTCCAAGCTCGACCACTCACTTTCTCTGTCCGCCGCCGCACAGTCTCTCTTCCAAAACGGCGATTCCCAACGCCGCCTTTCGTCTTCTAGAAGAGGTAGCCGAGGCATCGTCACCATGGCCGGCTCCGGAAAGGTAGTCTCGCTCTCTTCTCTTTTCTCCTTTCGTTTCTATTTTGTAGATCTGACAAATATGAAATTGAGTGAAATCTGTTAAATCAATCTGTTTATCTCTAATTGTTTAGTGTTGATTCTATCGTTTGGTCGACTAATTTTTTCAGTTATATAATGAGGATTGTGTATTGCCTGATCAATGAAAATGGTAAAAAACAACGATATCCAAAGATTTAAGGAAAGAAGTTCTAGAAGATTGATGTCGAAATGCATTGATCTGGTGGCAACATGCTGCAATCCTCTGATTGAATCAAACTTTTTCTTTACTCCAAGAACCTGCTGGATGTGGCATTGTCCTAATTCCTAAATTGCTAAAACCAAATCATTTATGAGTGAACCAATCTGTAGCCAAAATTAAGATTAAAAATGTATCAAACTCATTACGTGATTAACCAAAATAAGTTTGAGGTCGGCTGGCTCTGCAACATGCAAATCTTACTATAATGAGTCTATGACCATGAGTTCCCCACCGTTGTTGGCTAAGAAGAGCCTTATTCAGCTTTCTCTCTAACTTGATACAATTGAACTCCCCCTCATTCTGATACTCCAAGCACCAGATATTTGTCCCTGAACATGAAAGTATTTTGGTTATTTGTCCCTGAGTTTCATCCTGGCTACTATATGTCTTCTGAATGATTTTTTGCTTATTTCAGATTCCTAGGAGCTTGAATGAAGGCCATGTCTCCCAACTTATGCTTTATTTCTTTAGATTGGCAGTGCATTTCCTAGTAGACTATAGTTGTTCAGCATGCTGTTCACATGTATACGATATGTTTCTTTAATGGAAAGTATTATGCTGGTTCCTTTAAAACTTGTTCTTTTACATCCATGAGACCTAGCATGATATATATCCCATAAAGGTCCTGGTCCTTCAGTTAATTGACTTTGATAATGTTTTCCCTACCTTGTGAGATTTAATTTTTTGCATTTTCTTTTTCTTGCAGTTTTTTGTTGGTGGCAACTGGAAGTGTGTAAGTTCCTTACCTTTTCTCATTTGCATTATATATCTATATCTTGTTACTTGTTAATGTTATTTCAAATTGGTAGCTGTGTGCGTATCAGGGAGTAAAGTTTTCGTAATCAAGATTAACATTTACCATTGAATAGGTTAATAGTTCCCACTTTTCATCATAGTTTTTGAACGAACCTAGGAGTAAATTTCAGTCTGCATCTGGTTATCTGTGATTTGCTCTGTGACGATTGTTCTGCATTATTTTCAATTAAGAACGGCCCTGCACTGGAGAGAGATTATTCTTCCCTTTCTTTTAGCAACTTGG
>BRYE01000007.1:870000-872500 GCA_030159115.1 Actinidia arguta var. hypoleuca
ACAGAAAATTTCCTATTATCAAAAAATAAAAAAAAGATTCCTAGTCCCAACCCACCTAGCAACATCGTTGCTCACCACTGCCACAACCCACGACTACCACCCAACACCCCTCCCGGCATAATTTGCCACAAAGAGGTAGTAGGTGAGTGCTTTGGGGGTTGCGAGTTGGATGAGGAAGCAGCAGCACAGGCTGCGGATGGTGGTGGGCAGTGGTGTTTATGGATGGGGGAAAAGAGAAATTTGGTTTAGAGTATTTTGAAGGTCAGGTAATTTTAGAATTAATAAGGGTAGGAAGAAATCAAGTTAAAAGATGTAAATTTCCTCAAAGGGTGTAGAGAGAGAAATTGGGGATAGGGAGAAATATTTCTGTTTAAATAGAATCACCCCGCATGTAAATCGGGTTCAAGGGCGGGCCAGCCCAGGGTTTTGAAGCCCATAATAGCCCGGTTAAGACGTGGACTAAGCCTAACATGGGCTTGGATAAACTTGTACTCGGATTTAGCAAATTGGCCAACACATGGGCTTGGAGTAACCACTTGTGGGCTCGGACGCAGCCCAATAACGGGGCTGCGCCATATGCCAAGATTTTAGGGAAAATTCTCACTTTGGTCTCTATAGTTATAATTTAAACAATTTCAACCTTATAATTGTCAATTAGTTGCAATGCGGTCCCTTTATCTAAATCCCTTAAAAATGTTAACAAAAATGGCATGGGTTGTTTTTGTCTTCTTTCTTTTGTTTGTATAATTTATCAACATTTTAACATAGTTGAAAGGAAGAACCGCATTGAAATTTATTCAAAATTTTAGAGTTTTATTAAACTAAATCTATAAAGATCAAAGTAAAATTTTGATAAACTTCAGGGACCAATAGTGGAGTTTACCCCAAAAAGAAAGGATTGCCGCGGCCAGGATTGTGATCCTCTCCTTCAAAGTTCACTTTTTGAATCTTCCTTGAATGCAACCACAGCTGGACACTTTAGCCATTTTTTTTTATAAATAGACGGTTCAAATTGCATTTAAAATATCAAAATGATGTCGTTTTCGGTTTTAAAAAAATACAACCCTAATTCCTATCGGTAACATTTTTCAACTCTCATCCCATGTGTGAACCTTCTTCATTGATGGTACCGTTGCGATGATTACTACAGTGACGATCTCCATAGGGTTGACTCCAATGGATAAAACAATATATGTTCAACTCTCTAGATCTAGGGTTTTCTTCTATACACAAAATTTAAGAAAAAACCTTTTAATTCGGTAGGAGATAGTTTAGAACTTTAGGCTAGTACGTTTGGATCAAATTTGAGGCTTTTTATTTTTTGGACCTTTAGACTTCATTTTTTTTTATTGGTTTCACATAGTAACATGATATGAAAATGTTGTTGGATATCATCTTCCTCTTCATTCTTTTGTTACGAAGACGTTTTTGCATATCCTCTAATTTTCAGCCATTGCCAACGCCGAATGGTGGTGGTGCGACTGAGGTGGCCAGGATGTGTGGTGGGCGGAAGTGGCAACCAACTAAGTGTGGGAGGTGGGTGTGGATAGAACATCTGATACTTGTCCTATATTATAATTTTACTCGAGGGACAAAATGAAAATAAAAAATTATAAATTTTGTGGGGATAGAGAGAAAAAGTTTGGGTAAAATAGAATCACCCTTTGACAAATATATCCATGAACGGAAATAAATGGGGATTATGGATAAAATTTTAGGTCTTAAGTAGATTAAAGCCCCCCCCCAAAAAAAAACTAGAGTTTGATTTGTTACACGAGTAAAAATCTAGGGTCATTTATGTAATTTTTCCCAAATAACAGAAACGTTTAAAATAGGTAGGTAGTAAGAACAACCATGCACAAGCGGACGCTATTTTCTGCAGACGTTGTTAAATAATTTTAAAAAATGCATTATTGTAGTTACGGTCAGGAATCAGGAAGTATTTGCTGTCGTGGTCCCACGGCCCGAGTTTCGAGACTGTTAAGTCTCCCCAAGTTGTACCCAATTTCCAAAAAGGGTAAATTTCAAAATTGGTCTTTGTAGTTTGACTAAAGGTTTGTTTTGATTCTTACAGTTTTAATTTAAATATTTAGTACCTTAAAATTTTTTAATTTAGTTTCAATGTAGTCCTTATACTAATACTTTTAAGTATTTAGATGAAAAATAAACATGTAAAAACTCACATAATTATTTCTAGGGACTAAAGTGAAGGGACCTGCCATGCTCAATGGTGAAATTTACCCTTTTCGGAAATTGGGAACAACTTAGAGACTAAAACTTTACTTTGATTTCTATAATTTTAATTTGATCGATTATGAAACTGCAATACCCTTTAGTATTTGATGGGAAATGAGTATGTAAAACTCATATAATCCTTTTTAAATGATAATTTTACCATCATTGATCCTGTAATTAAACTAAAATTTTATTTTGGTCCTTAAAAAACATCCATATGAGTTTTTATGTGCTTATTTTTTTTATAAATACTAACCTTATTGGT
>BRYE01000007.1:885000-887500 GCA_030159115.1 Actinidia arguta var. hypoleuca
GGCATTATAGTCCTACTATTCATATTGCGACTGCTGTGCGTAATCATAGCCATTGTTATCTGGATGCAATCATATTGATGTCAAATCGTTGGAAAAAGAAATTTGGAGGCAATTGGAGTAATTTCACCTATTTATTAGGTTCCAAACTTCCAATGGATACTTCTTTTTCCATACAACTACCATACTTTTGTTTGTCTTGCTGGATTCGTCTTTTTTTGGGGTATTGTGGTTTGCTACCATTAGGGTTTCCCTCTTTCTTTTTGGTTCAAAATTTGTTTCTTTGTTTTTCTTGTTTTTAACTTTCATGTTATTTTTATGATTTAGGTGAAAGGTTTATTTTGTTCCTTGTCACCCAATGCCTAGGGTCCTTTTTTATATTTATTTTTGTTTCAAGGGTGTTTGGGGCCAAATATTTATCTTTTTCAAGGGGATAAATGTTGTACTTGTCAATTTTCTTATGTGACAATCTCTTTTCTCTTTAACTGGGTGCATAGAAATCATTATCCTTTTGTGAGGTGGTGATTCTCACGATAACATAGACCTTTGTGTTCGTAGAGGATCCTCTCCTCCTTTCAAGCCTAGCAACCTTGCTCTCTGAACACCATTAATGCTTCCTGGTTGGGGTGGGCAGAAAAACACTCTGAATCTCTGATACTTAAGTTGGCGAACAAAAAGATAGAATATCAAAGGGAACTTGAGTATCATAATTCTGTAGAGAGGAAATTGCATACCAGAGCTCTTTGAGGAGTGGCCTTTTTATAGTGGAGGTCACCTTGGCCTTCAAGCTATCCCTGATTCCCTAGTCACCTATTAGTGACCGCCTCACGTGCTTCCTCTTCCTTGATAGCGTAATCCTCGCATGGGTTGCTTCTGGAAGGATTCTGTTACCTCTCATGTGACTAGAGCACATTCTCTCAATGATCATCCCTGTATTTCTCGGCTTAACATCGAATGGTGCAATGCCCCATGTCTCGGCTTAATTTCTTGAGTTGGCTTTGCTTTGCTTCTCTTAAGCTTTAACTCGAACTAAAGTAGGCTGGTCCCCTTATCCCTAAAAAAGCTTTTCCCTGGATCCGGCCCAAGCTTTTCCCTGGTCCCTTAAGTTTTAAGTTTTAAGTCGAACTAAAGTAAGCCGATCCCCCTGGCCGTTAGCAAGGTTTTCTCTGGTCCCTATTGGTCCAGCCCAAGCCTGGCCAGACTTTGTATCCAGACTGTAGCACGCTTCCAGGCTTTTTATGGCGTTCAGTCTATTTTTGGCACGGTCGTGATTTAATGATTGGGCCCTTACGCCTATGAAGATAAAAATAGCAAATTTAGTTTTCAAAAAGAATATATACGTATTCTAATAGAAGTAGTGAAGCGCTAGTGACTTGATGCAGTCTTCATGTGAAGCTATAGTTATGTAGCTTGAGATAATTTCTTCTACTTGCATGGGAGATATTTTTTCGCAGGAATTATTATTTTCATTTTGGGTTCTAGGAGTTTGACTTATGCCATACATTATTTATATCTTTTGAAGAACCTGTAACCTGTATGTTTTCATTTATTGTTGTTATTTACAGTTTACTAATAGCCTTTTTTTTGGATTTAATTTACACTTTTGATTATTTGCAGGACTCTCACTTAAAACGCAGGAACTAACGGCCTTATTTTTAGCTGTTAGGCTGTACTGCAGCTTTGTCATGGAATATGATATACACACATTGCTTGATTTCTCCACATTGGCTACAACGCTGTGGGTTATTTATATGATCCGTTTTAGTCTAAAGTCAAGCTACATGGAGGACAAAGACAACTTAGCAATGTATTATGTGGTGAGTCTTCCTTTTTTTGATGTATACTCCTATATTTTGTAGCATTGACCCCTGAACTTACTGGGACTGAGAAGATATAAGGTATCACAAGGTGTGTATTCATGTTTTGTTTTTTATTTGTGTTTTGTTTTTGGCTCTTTAATGTACTCTTTTAACCCTCTTAATTAATCTACTTACAACTAAGACATGACTATTGTGTATGAACGGGTAAAGCCAAGTGTTTTCCTCTGCGAACCCTACTTGTATTTTATGTCTTACATCTTATTGATACCATTATAATGGTTGGTAGAAGTGAGGGAACCTTATGGTTACTAAGTCACTGACTCCTTACTGATCCTAAAAGTTACGCCTAGGTAGTACTCATTAATGGGCGTTTGGGAGGGGAAAGCTTGGAAACAAACCTGACCTTTGTGGCATAGTATGCATAAAGTGGCTGCTCTCAAGACTTGAACTCACAACCTCATGTTGGGAGGCCAAGCCTTTACCACTTGAACTACTGATCTTAATTGTCAAATTTTAAGTATCTCCCTGAAATTTGTAGTTTATCTGCCTTTGAATGTGTGCAGAATCAATGTGCTTGTATTTATGTAATTTACTTTGTAATAATGCTGCTTTTATTTGATGACGTAAATGCTGCCCTGGCATTTGATTGTTTGAAAGCTTCATTTAAAATTAAAGATGCATTG
>BRYE01000007.1:900000-902500 GCA_030159115.1 Actinidia arguta var. hypoleuca
CCCTTTTTAACAACTAAGAAGTACAATAAGTCGAGCTTAACTAAAAGTCTTGAACTAAAACTTTATCAATATTTCACTAAAACTGATTTATTTTTTTTAAGCAATTAGAACGTAATCTATCCTAACCTTACCCCCTATCTACAGGGATGAATACAAAGTTTTTATTTGGGGGAGACGACTTAATGTATATATAAAACATGGATTCTAAGCAACATATAAAATAAAATATTAATTTCAACATTAGAATTACAAACTTATACAAATTATCAATATTAGTAACTAATGCTCTATAAAATTTATTTTTTTTAAAAAAACTTTAAAGTGACAATCGCCCTGACATTCAGTCACAATAGTTATTAAAAATCCTCTCCATAAATATGAATTGGATTTAAGCCCAAAAATGTTGTGTCCTTAGACCTAACTTTAGTTGGCTTCTTTTTCAGAAAAAAATATTCAACACTCTTAGGGCAATGCTCCTTTCTTGCCACACAAAAGAGTGAATTTTCAAGAGTCTAAAACCCACGATAATATAAAAGTTAGGGAGTAGGATTGCTCTCAAAATATTAAATAATGCGTAAGAGATAAGTAGAGAATGCTATCAAAGAAGTGTGGTTCTTTCTCAGACAGCTGGTCGAAAACACAATGTGTCCTATCGGAGTTTCATTTTCTTCTTCAGTTTGAGTTCTTTCATTTTTAATGCCCATTATCGTACAATTCCAGGTGGAACATCGCATCACCATGGGCCCCTCCCTATATGTCATGTATTGGCAGAGAATTTCAACAAGCCAAGCAAGTTGAGTAAAAAAATACATGATCCGTTGTTTGAAAGTTGTAATGTTTTTGATAATTTGTTATCCGATCCAACGATTGACTTATTTGAGAGATCAATTTTTTTCGTTTATTAGTGATAGGATGATTAAAGTAGGGACAAAATTTCTTATAAATTAGTCAAATTCAAAAATTGATAATACATAAGAAGTTTCGAACGTAAAACGTATTAAAAATAATATTAGATGAATATGAACTACTAGTTAAATGGGGCCGCTATTTTTAATAAATTTTATTTTCGTGGACTTTAGTAAACCAAATAACAAAAAGTGAGGGTTATGTTCGTCATGTCCTGAAGTAGGTAAACAAAATTGAATTTTGCTATGTGAGCTCCCGTTTTCATAATACCACTTAGATTGTGTTTGAATTAAAGATTTGGTGAAAAAAAAATAATTTTTTTTTTGAAGATTCCAACTATTGAATTTTTTTTTTCCACAAATTTCTCCATATTTCTTGATCCAAATTCAACCTTATGGGCACATCAGTGGTGTGTGATGGCTCACTTCTATGATCCAAACTAGTGTTGTAGGTCCGGTGAGAAGATCAATGTAAAAGAATTTATTAAAGATAAAAATTTAGCTAATTTATCGAGTAAAATTAGATAATTTTTTTTGCAACTTAGCTGGGACATTTTCAAACTCCTTTCATTAAGTAGAACTGAAAAATATAAATTTTGAATCAAACTACTAAAAAAAAGTTCACTAAAGACGAAAGAAACTCGAAAACTAAAACAACTAAAAAATCTCAAAAAAATAAAACACACCAAGGGCCTGAATGTCGAAAATCAAAAGAACTAAATTAGTATTTACTATTAATTTAGCTTAGCTTAGGTGAGATAAATGTTGGCTTTCACAATTTGCCCATGAGATAAGTTATAGTAGTGTTACTGTCTCAAAATTTGAAAAAAAAAATTCAAAATTTAAAAAGAATAATTCAAATTCATTTTATTATATAGAATTCATAAACAAAATAATCTTAATTATTTATTTTGAATTCTGAAAATTTTATTTGGTCTAAATTATGTGATGATAGAATTTGTTGGATAAGTTGAGAATGCTATCAAGATAGTGTGGTGGTGGTGCCTTTTGAGAGGCCATTGGCCCTTTCAGAAACACTGTCACGTTGGATGCGTCGAACAA
This sequence comes from Actinidia arguta var. hypoleuca, assembly GCA_030159115.1. Lineage (NCBI taxonomy): Eukaryota > Viridiplantae > Streptophyta > Magnoliopsida > Ericales > Actinidiaceae > Actinidia > Actinidia arguta. The sequence continues at coordinate 901,968 of BRYE01000007.1, forward strand.
TTCTTAGGAAAATGCCAACCTCATACAGCTGGTCGAAAACACAGTATATGTCGTTTACAGAGTTTCATTTCCACGAGTTCTTCCTGTTTTTAGTACCAATTCATTCTCCTACTCCTACGGTTTTTATTGCGACACGTATGCGTCACATCACCCGCTATGCCCAGAGAATTTCAATAGGCCAAGTCAAGTCTGGGTGACTGAGCGGGTATGGGTTGAATTTTACCTTCTTATTCGTACTTAATAATTGAAGGGTATAGTTCAAAGTTATCAAATTTAAGGTATTAGATAAGTTCGAATGTATTCAATACCTGAATTAGAAAATAATAATTAAATATCAATATTAAAATATAAATTCAACTATTTATGCATCAAATTTCAACCTATTTTAGAGAAGAAAAAAATAACTGTAATACCCCGACCTGCGACAATAAGTATTAAATTAGTAAACCAAGTTAATTTTATTTTAAATGCGATTAATATATTTTTTTAATAAAATTTCATGTCAAACGACACACGATAATGCGGCACGTTGT
>BRYE01000007.1:920000-930000 GCA_030159115.1 Actinidia arguta var. hypoleuca
ATACCCTCTTTAAATTGGAGGGAAAGAAAATTGATTTCCATGACTTGAATACATGCATTATTACTCTGGGATGAGTAACGCTTATCATTGCACTTGATCACGACCTCTAATGCGTACGTAGGAGTAAAAAAGATAGGAAAAAAAACTTGTAAATAAGCTTATGGGTATCATAGCGTATGGTTACAATATATTAGTACTAAGTGCTATTATATTTGTAAAAAGGCCATCTTGTTATGTAAAGAACAGTACAAGACATACTGCAAAGTGCAAAGGTATGTGCAAGCTGCAAAGGTACCACTTAAGAGTGATTTCTTCATATTTTATCTTTGCTTCTTGCTTTTGGAAACAAGAAAAGGCAAAGGCAAAGGTAAATAATTCAATTAATACCCTATTTATACTTCCTAGCTCCATCACCATGATTTGTCTGTTAGTTACATACTGCAATAGCAAATCATCCTTTGAGTACTTTTGTTCGGCTAGTGATTCTTTAAGTACTTTTGTTCTGCTAGTGTTTCTGTTCTTGATTAATTCTGCTGAATTAGTCAAATGGCTCGAAGACATAAGGTGGAAAATAGTCATTATTTTCTTTATAATCACAATACAAAACTGGAGATTCTCAGGAAGATACAAAACTGGTTGGAAGGACTCAAATCTACATCCTAAGTTAGACCTCTTTTATCCTTAGTGATTCAACTGAGAAGCAACATTTAAGAACGTATTCTCACTACAACGTATAGTAAGACCACCCATTGGATGATCAAAACCGTATTCTTCATCGGTTCTCCTCAACAAGTCCTGGAACAAAGGGTGCTTCAAGCAAGTTAATGGAACCACAAACTGGTTCTTCTTTTCCTCTCCCACATTAACTGCAAAATGACCTTTCGGGACATCTTCTTTTGTTACTGCCAATGAGGACTTGTTGTGAAGAGACCTTGGCCGGAGAATTTGTTTGGCATGTAGAATAAGAGTTATCACACGAATCCCCATCTGCTATAAGCTTTGGTCAAGTGTTTGGTAAAATGAGTAAAATGGGCTTCAATGGTAATGAAGATGGTTCTCCAAGTATGTGCTGATAGATAGAGATAGAGATAGATAGATAGATAGAGAGAGAGAGAGAAAGTGGCGGAGTATATAAATGAGATTGAGCTAGTGGGTATTTACAATAATTTGGTTCCCACCCCAACACTGTGGGTAGGGATGGACCTGGGGGAGGCTGGGGGAAACCACCACAGCAAAGTTTTTAAAAAATCCTAATTTTATAGTAGTATTAGCTATAAATATTTAAAAAATTATATAGATTCGCCATACCAAAGTTGAAATTAATATTGTATTTCATATATAGCCTACAAATCTTGTGTATTGTATGAACATTTGCCTTTTTAAATTTAAAATTTTGTGTCCTTCAACAATCACCACCACTTAGGCTGCTTCTTCCATTATTATGGATAGATCTTATCATTCTCTTCAACTTGTGTGAAGAAATAATGTGAATTTCTTGATTATCTGCCCATGGTTTTGAGCAATTGGCTGCGCAGACATTGTCTTTTCCCAAATTTATTGCTCCTCGAACTTATTCATTTCTATTGTTTTGCATTCAATGGCCATTGTACTGTCTCTGTTGTTTACTACTTCATTGTAATCTGTGTGTGTGTGTGTGTGTGTGAGAAAGAGAGAGAGAGAGAGAGAGACTGTGTGTGTGTGTGTGTGCACATATCCTTGTCTATTAGCTACCCCCAAGTTGCAATATCCGCCTCATGAACCTGCTAGCCATTTTTGACAAGCCAAATGAAGAAAAATGTAACAGACTGAAGGACTACAATTATACTTACTGAGTGGAAATCACTATGCAAAGATCTTCCTCGCTAAGCAATAGAGTCGAAATTCGCTTGACGAACCTCTCTCCCAATAACTTGTGGACAGAGACTAAGCAATAGATGAGGGATCGGTATTGACTTCGCAAAATGCTTATGTTAAATTATGGCATTTCTGAAAAAGTACCAGCAACAGAGAGTACTAATCCTCTGCCATTTATTGAAGAATATGTCTTTCTGAGGAATTCAGTGATTGAAATATATGAAAGAATCAGCCTTAGTAGAAAAGTATCTGCATTTTGTGGCAATTCAAATTTGCAATTACATAACCTTGGAGGAAAAGAAAATTTCAACATTGAGATACAAATAATCTGGTAAGTGCATACTAGAATAACTCGCGGAGAATACAACCCGACAACCATTTAAAATACCTCCCCAGGAAAATGCACAGATGTTATGATAAAATGTTGAACTTCTTATCCCTTGAATTTCAAAATTTCAAAGTTTCTGATACAGTTGAGACAGTTTAATTCCTTGCTATTACTTCTACAAATATCACACTTCGAAGCGCTCAATGGGTATCCATTCGCCTATGGTTGTTCCTGTTAAGCAAATTCTCTTCCAAGCATGGGGAACTTCGGAGCCTGTTGGTGTAGTACCCAAAGGCCACTTTGTTGTTTACGTCAGAGACACTGGTTCCAATATCATACTTGGACCATCCATCGTTTGAAGTTTTGCTTAGTCAGGCTGAAGAAGAGTTTGGGTTTGATCATCCAATGGGTAGTCTCACCATCCCATGCAGAGAAGAAGAAGCCTTCATTGACCTAATGTGTGGTATGAATGAGTCATAGTTTGTTTTGATAATGGCCCATTGGACTGACTAATCCGAAGATCAATCCTATTGTCCACGAGCAAGGGGTCTATTTAAATTCGGGGCAAAATTCCGTATGAACTGGCTCAATACAAAAATTGATAGCACGTGGGTCCCCAAAGGCTTTACGAGGCCCCTAGTGACCAAGTGACTACCACTGCGCCAACCCCGGGGGTTATGAATGAATCATAATTAAGAGAGCGAACAAGATCTTAATGTGGTTGTGTTATGGTACATTAACTCTTCAACACCATTTACCCAAAATTAACTTCTCCAATTTTGTATCCCTAGAATTTGTTTGTTTTTTAGAAACCTTGTCTACAAATGTTATATGTTCTGTAATGGAAAATAGAAGCCAAGTCAATTCATTTAAACATCTTGCTTTTTGTCCTTCTCTTTACCATTTTCTTCTTTAGATTCTCCACTTTCCATTTTTAAATGGAAAAATCAGAACATAGGTTTGTGCAATAACGGGAAATATGAGAAACTTTTAAGATGAAGAGGAAAAGGTTATACAAGTGCAAAATAACAAGGAAAACTAAAGAATGGGTGTTGAAGAATTTATGGATTAATTGTCCTCTCTATAATTTTGGACAGTTTTAGGTCACTGATTTCAGTCACTGGTTGATGAGTTTGTTCAAACCCATATGAAGAACAGAACTGGACTCAATTTTTTTTAAGCCCTTTGAAGGTTATCCATAATATCATGCATTCATTAATAAGAAATAAAGTTGCCTTTTCCAGTTTGACAGAAGGGTTATCTTAAATCAGTGCCAAGTGAAACAAAACCATGCAATAAGATCACTCTGGAATTATAAGGTTCAGGTTTTTCTGTAATCACGGTGTTGGTAACCATATTGCTATTGATGATATGGCCATGCATCGGCCGATATCAGACAGTATCTGCTGATATCTAGTAAGATATTCATATCGGAAGGCTAAAATCATGACACGTAACGGCCCATACGTAACGTATTGGCCGATATTTAGAACTTTAGTTGTAATGCTCTTTATAAGATCTGTATCCACAAGTATGAAATTATTTTATTCATTAAGCACTCAGTTTCATGTTGACTGTGGATTTAACTTGAGTTCAAAGTAAACTTCAATTAAGTCATCGAATGTTTCTTTTGTGTAGAAATAAAAAGGGCATTGCATACTGTTTCTTTCGAGAGAAGAATATTCATGTATATATAACAAGTACTCATCTCACCATTTATTCGTTTTGTATAATCATAGAAGAAAAGAAAGGGCTTAACTTGTTTAAAGAGACAACTGTCGTTATCTGTTTAATTTCAATGCGGTCGTTTTGTAGGCTAGGTTACCGGAAATGGTAGGGCATGATGTTTCTCAACTAACCTAAAATTTGGGTTATGGCTCTAAATTTTTGATGAACAATCCGAAGACATGACCATGTGTTCCTTCATGTGCTAGTGTCTTCAATAGGCCCCATTCTCATCTCCCTTCTCCACTCACTCCAAATCTCAGAGTATTTTGCTCATTACTTTGATCTCTCTCTCTCTCTCTCTATATATATATATATATATGCATATCAGTGAGTCTATAGCCAACACAACCTTCACTTTCTTCACTGTCAAAGCTGCCAGCAAGTTCTTTAATCCCTTTCTTCTTGTTTAGGGAGATAACCATTTGAAGAAAAAAATGGCTATTCGTGTGCCTCATGTTATTCATGCCAAACAAATCCTTAGATGGTCTTTTCTGGCCGCAAGCAAGGTGGTTTCATCATCAGCAGATGTTCCAAAGGGTTACTTTGCAGTTTACGTAGGAGAGAGCAAAAAGAAGCGATTTGTAATTCCGATATCGTACTTGAGCCAGTCTTCATTCCAAGGCTTGTTAAGTCAAGCTGAGGAAGAATTTGGTTTTGATCATCCAATGGGTGGTCTTACCATTCCTTGCAGCGAAGACATCTTCATTGATCTCACTTCTCGATTGGGTGGATTATGATTCATGATAGAGGGCACTTGCTAGCATAATTTAGCTAACACCAATTTTGTAAATCAGTAATCACCATTTATGTGTACATATTGCTTTCTTTTTTGTTTTTTACTCAAAATTGAGGAGGGAGAAAAAATGTCATTAAACGAGTGCAAGTATAAATTAATGGAATTCTCAATTTTAAAGGCAAAAGCTTAGTGGCCTTGAATCTTTGTTGCTATAGTATCTGTGGTTTTGGCATGTGCAATTTCTTAGTTGAATTATTTGTACTATGCTTGGATCTTATTTTTGTAAAGGGGTATGCTTTCTGGAGTTTTTTGCAAAGTCTACCAACTCATTTTCCACTGTAATGGTTAAACTTTGTTACTAACACATTCCAATTTGGAAATGTCATGTTGGGGATGGTTGCTTTAGCAGGAAAAGAACTCAATCCATAGTCAGTGTCTAGTCAATACTCTCCACATACATGTGTGCAGAAGCTAGGCAATCGATGAGGGTTTCATATTAAATTTGCAAAATGCCAGTGCTAAACTAATAAACTATCGAACTTTTGAGCCAGTATCAGCAACACAGAGCATATAAACCGTGCTATTGGTTGGTGAATCATGTGAGAAGGTCCTGATGTAAACTGTGTTTCTGAGGATTTCAGTGGTTGCCCTAATATGAAAATGTCATCCCTAATCGGAATGCTTTGTATTTTGTGAATTTCATTTAGGCCAAATGTTCCAAATCTTAGGGCTAGTGGAGGTTTACCCGGTCGTTAACTTCAAGGCACCGGGATTAGTCAAGATGCACGCAAGCTTCCCGGACATCCGGTTATTAAAAAAAAAAGTGAAGGAATTACTTTCTAGAATAGCCCATATATGACATGCTCCTAAATGTTGATTTTTCCATTTAAGTTGCAGAAATTTATCTTGAATATAATGGTCAAAGATCTGATTTTCTGGATACATCCAAATCACAATGCTAGAAACTATATTTATCAGAGCCATGGCTCACATGCGAGGTTGTTTTGTGCTTCTTGTTCAGTCTAGCAATCCCATCATTTGGGCGAAACTCGAACTATTACCAATTCCTCACTCTTTTTTTTTTATTAAACATCATCATCATATGTGCTGATAACTCATGTTCCGGTTCTTGCTGGTCTAACAAAACACAATAATACAGTCTTTTAGTTTATGAATAGAAAATTCAAGTCGGGTAATTTTACTAGCAGGCAAAGCCATGTGATGATTTAAGTCATTTCATGTTAATTTAATTAATCCTAACCACTGGTCAGGAATTCAGAAGTGTCAAGAAAACTTCATCGAAGTCAAGATTGTTTCATCTGTGCAGTAAAGAGGAATGCTTATTGTTTTTTTTTTTTGAAAGGAATATTTTTAACTGTCATGATCTCTTTAACGTCAATGGGGCCTTCTGTAGGCTAAGTTACCCAAAATGGTAGGCATAATGTTTTCAATTAACATACAGTTTGCTATATGGAGCTAAATTCTTGATGATGAATTAGAAGACAAAACCATATGTGCCTTCAGCTGCTGATGTCTCTTGGTAGACCCCAGTCTATTCTTCCTTCACCACTCATGCCAGGGAGAATTTTCCACATTCCTTTGATCTATCTATCTATCTATCTGCATATCAGTTAGTTTATAGTCAACACAACCTTCACATTCTCCACTGTCCAAGCTTTCAACGAGTCCTTTGTTCCTTTTCTTCTTGTTTAGGGAGATATACCATTTGAAAATAATGGCTATTCACATGCCTTGTATTAGTCATGCCAAAAAAATCCTTAGACGGTCTTCACTGGCACCAAGCAAAGCCGTTTCAGCAACAGTGGATGTTCCCAAGGGTTATTTTGCGGTTTACGTTGGAAAGAGCGAAAAGAAGCGATTTTTAGTTCCAATATCATACTTGAACCAGCCTTCATTCCAAGACTTGTTAAGTGAAGTTGAGTAAGAATTTGGGTTTGATCACCCAATGGGTGGTCTAACCATTCCCTACAAAGGAGACATCTTCATTGATCTCGCTTCTCAATTGGCTGGATTATGATTTGTGATAGAGGAACCTTTATAACATACTTTAGCTAACACATTTTTGTAAATAAGTGACCACCATTTCTATGTACAAGTATTTTTCTTTTTTCACTCAAACATTCTTCCCTTGAAGAGGGAGAAAAATTGTCATCAGGATGTTAAAATAGAAATTAACAGTATACTATCAGATTTACAGACAAAAGCTTCATGGCATTGAGATTTTTGTTTCTATAGATTCTGTAGTGTTCACATTTCTGTTTTCTCAATGGAATGATTTATGGGGATCTATCCAAGCTTTTGCAAAGTCCACTGACTCCATTCTGTTTTTTTTGGAAATATCATGGCATCACCTCACATTCCTTCTTATAATTGAGATTCCCTTTTCAATAGCCTAAATTTCTCTTGACAAATATGGTGAAAATGTCTAATTTTCTGGACATATCCACATCACAGTGCTATATATATGCCTTAGCTTACAGCTGATATTGCCCCACATCTTAAATTGGTGCTTATAGATGCTTGCAGAATAGAACAATTTCACATGTGAGGATGATTTTGTGCATCCATTCCATATAGAAATCCCCTTCATTTGGGCCCTAGCTCAAATTATCACCAATTCCTTGTATTTTTTAAGCAACATAATCTTATGAACCGATAAGTCTCACTGCTTTCTGGTCTAACGGCAGCAGTAATGCACTGTCCTTTATTTTATGAACAGAAACTTCAAGTCAGGTAATTTCACTGTGAGGCAAAGCCATGTGACCACTTGTTACATTTTAGCTGTTTTCCATATGGATTGATTTTTAACTATATATATACCAGCCCCAACATTTCATCCCAGTAAACAAGTAGGGTAGAAGCCCATCACTTGTTAGAAGCCACTCCATTTCTCCCAATACTATCTTAGTACGCTCAAATAGCATAGCTAGCAATGAGAGTCACTTTGAAGATGATCACTTATAATACACAGGGTTTGTTGTGCAAGTTCAATCATTCTTTAATCGTATGAACTTAACTGTAGATCTTTCCATGTCTCAACATGTAAAATGACTTTGGATTTAACTAGTGTTCCTGTTAATTCAATCCCAACAACTGGTTTGGAATTCAAAATGGTCAACTAAATTTCAATTCACTCAGCAGATGTTTCTTTTGTGTAAAACAGATAACCAATTTTTTCTCGTGAGAAAAAAAATGTTTGATTTACACTTTAAACAAGTACTGATTAAACCGTTTATTGTTGTATATTTTATGGCATGCTAGAAGAAATGAGAGGGCTAGTTGTCTTAAGCATGTGTTGGAGTTTGGATGCAGGGCAGCTACACCATGCTTAAATAAACAGGAGGCTATCTACTACCACCATCTCTTTAATTCCAATGGGGTCGTTTTTGTACGGTAGGTTACCGGAAATGGTAGGGCATGATGTTTTCCAACTACCATAAAATTTGGGTTATGGCTTCAAAATTTTTGATGATCAATTGAAAGACAGGACCATGTGATCCTTCATGTGCTAGTGTCTTCAGTAGGCCCCATTCTCATCTCCCTTCACCACCCATTCAAATCTCAAAGGATTTTCTACATATCTTTGATCTATATATATGCATATCAGTGAGTCTGTAGCCAACACAACTTTCACATTCTTCACTTGCAAAGCTTTCAACAAGCCCTTCATTTCTTTTCTTGTTTTGGGAGATATACCATTTGAAAGTAATGGCTATTCATATGCCTCGTATAATTCATGCCAAAAAAATCCTTCAACGGTCTTCATTGGCAGGAATCAAAGAAGTTTCAGAAGCAGTAGATGTTCCTAAGGGGTATTTTGCAGTTTACGTTGGAGAGAACGAAAAGAAGCGATTTGTAGTTCCAATATCGTACTTGAACCAACTTTCATTCCAAGACTTGCTGAATCAAGCTGAGGAAGAATTTGGTTTCAATCATCCAATGGGTGGTCTCACCATTCCCTGCAGAGACGACATCTTCATTGATCTCACTTCTCGACTGGGTGGATTATGATTCATGATAGAGGACACTTTCTGGCATTCTTTAGCTAACACAGTTTTGTAAAGTAGGATTCACTATATCTATGTACAAATCTTTTCCTTTTTTCACTAAGAAATCCCGCCCTTGAAGAGGGAGAAAAAATTTCATCAGGATATTAAAATAGAAATTAATGGTATTCTCACGGATTTACAGGCAAAAGCTTCATGGCGTCGAGATTTTTGTTTTTACAGATTCTGTAGTGTTCACATTTTCATTTTCTCAGTTGAATACTTTATGGGATTTATTCGGACTTAGTTAAGGTCGATTGACTCCATTATTTTATTTTTTTTTTTAGAAAATCTTATATTGTTCTAGTCATAGGACATTTATTGTTCTCATATATGTACCGAGAATTTGAAATTGCACATAAGCCTTCATACCCACATAGTTTAACATCTGCTTCCTTTATTAAAAACATACAAGAATTGCCTAAGCTGGAGGGATGCGTCGATAAGTTAGTTCGTACTTTCATAATGAATTTCTTTAAGCAGTTAAGAAGCAAACAACCACACAAAATGCCTCGTCATGAAAAATGCTCAGATATTAATATTGAACTTCCAATCTCTTTTGCAATTTTGATTTGAAGTTTCTGATATAGTTGGAATTATGGTCAGGCTATCTCAACAATTGTTCATCTTCATGACTATTCTTCCCAGATATTGCAAGATCAATCCAATAACCTATAGATCCTAAACATCAACGCACAATCATTCTTATGATTGAGTGTCCCTTTTTGATTGCCTGAATTTGTCTTGACAAACAGGTGAAAATGTTTGATTTTTCGGACATATCCACATCACAGTGCAAAGCAACAATATTTTTCAGAGTAATGCTAAAAGTTCCATTGCCCTGCATTCTCAATTTGTGCTTATAGATGCTAACAGAATAGAACAATTTCCGGAGGAAAAGTGAGGAGAGCTGTGAAGAGTAAGGAAAATTTACAGATTTATCTAGTGAAGGAATTGTTGGAGGATCACTTTTGCCTCAATGAAACCAACAAAGACAAATGCATCATGAGAGGGAAATGTCGTCCATCAAAGCCCATGGACCATTAACTAATGCATTCCAGTTTGGAAATTCGTGTTGGTCATTGCATAGCGGATGATGACTCGGGGATTTGATGAAATTCCCTTGATAAACCTCTCTCCCAAAAGCAGAAACAGAGAGTACTAATTCTCTACAATTTATTGGTGAACATGTCTTTTTGAGGAACAAAATGGTTGAAATATATGAGAATATATGACACTTTGCATTTATACAACAATTACTAATTTCACCATTTAGTGATCATACAT
>BRYE01000007.1:940000-942500 GCA_030159115.1 Actinidia arguta var. hypoleuca
TCTAGATTGGGTGGATTATGATTCATGATAGATGACAATACTTTAGCTAACACAATTTTGTAAAGCTAATCGCCAGTTATGTGTACAGTCGGTCTTTCTTTTCCTTTTTTCATACAAAAGATCATGCGTTGAGGCAGAAAAATGTCATAAGATGCTATAACTTATAAATAGAAATTAACTTCATTCTCTCATATTTAAAGGGAAAAGTTCATGTTCATCATGTCACAGAGTTTTAATATGCTTGTTTCTTGTTTTTCCGGGATTTTGAAAATGCAATTGTCTCCATTTTTCACAGAAACTTTTAAAACTGGTTCACTAACACATTCAAATTTGGAAATTTCATGTTGGTGATAGTTGAAATTATGTCTTCCTATATGGTTGCAGCGATGAAATATAGAAAAGAGCCGGTCTTTATTACAAAAATCTCAGCATTTTTGGATTTCATCAACAAAGGGAGGATGTTCTAGTGATTTTTATTTGAACTCGGCAATGATTTATGTAGTTGAATTAGGTATTTGAAAGAATTTCTTCATTGTATAAAGATAAACCCATAAGGAATTAATAAAAAAATTGACAAAAATGGTACTTACAGACTTTTGTCTGATCATGTTATGATGTTGTCCTTGTCCAAGTGATATGAAATCACGTTACCTCAAAAAGTTCTCCCTTGCCCTCGGTTCAGAATCATGATCCCTGCAATTCAAAATTGCAATTGCATAACCCACCCCTACTAAAATGTTTTTATAAGATATAACATTAACTATTTCAGAAAAAAAAAAACTCCAATATTTGAGCTAGAAATAAGCCATTATGTTCATACTTAGAAAGGACTATAATGACAAAATTACTCAACAGGAAAATGCATAGTTGCCATGATGAAGTGTTGAAAAAACATAAAATTGAGCCATGTTTTACAGGTACTATTAACCCCCCAGGTTTGACACCCTGGTCTAGGCTTGGGACTTGAGGACTACTCCCTAGCTTTTAAGGTCTCAGGTTCGAAACTTTCCAAGTGCTACCAATTCTTGTGTGTGTGTGTGTGTGCTAGTGGGCGATGGGTTGGTCCTCCAGATTAGTCGATCCTTGTGCCGGATACCAATTTGTCATGAAGAAAAAATGGTGTACAAGTACTATTGGTCCAAATCCTAAATTGGCTACAAATGTAAGCAACATCTAAAAATCTCACATGTTAGGTTGATTACGTGCCTATGTTCAATCTAGCAAACCCCCTCATGTGGGCCCAAGCACAAATTATCACCAATTCGTTATTTGCATTCCTTAAACCACATAATCACATGAGCTGATGACTAGGATTTGGAGGTACGCTCTCTTCAGAGATATCAGGTTCAAAACCTCCTAGTTGCTATCGATTCCTGAGTTGGGCTAGTCCATACGGTGGTTTTACCCTAATTTTAATTCCCCTCCCCCCCCCCCCCCCCCCCCCTCGCGCGCTAGCTAGTGGACCAATTGGTTCCCGCATTAGCTGGTCCTGATACCGAGTTATCAAAAACATGGGCCAATGACTCATATTTCAATACTTCCTGGTCTAACAGCACATATAATACAATATCTTTTATGCTATGAACAGAAACTTCAATTCAAATAATATTACTGGCAAGCAAAGCCATGTGATGATGCCTTAAGAATATGTTCTTCAAAAGAACTTCTTATCATTTATCTATTTAACTTCAATGGGGCTTTCTATATCTATAGGCTAAGTTACTCAAAGTAGTACGGCATAATTTGGTTTATGGCTCTAAATAATTGGAGGACAAAACCATGTGTTCCTTTAGGTGGTAATGTCTCTCAGTAGACCCTATTCAAATCTCCCTTCACCACTCATTCCAGTATAAGTGTATTTTCCACATACATGTAATCTATATATGTGCATAACACTTATCAGTCTTTCTACAGCCAAACAAAGACTTCAAATTGATCTACACTAGCAAAGTTTCCCATTTGTTCTTCCAAGTCCTTTATTCTTTTTCATGTTGTGCAAAAAGACATTGAATTAATGGCTATTCATATGCTTCATGTTGTTCATGCTAAGCAAATTCTTCGCTGGTCTTTATTGACAACAAATAAAGCATTTTCAGTGGCAGCAGATGTCCCCAAGGGTTATTTAGCAGTTTATGTTGGCGAGAGTGGAAGGAAGCGGTTTTTTATACCGGTTTCATACCTAAATCAGCCTTAATTCCAAGACTTGTTATGTCAAGCTGAGGAAGAATTTGGGTTTCATCATCCAATAGGTGGTCTCACCATTCCCTGTAGAGAAGACATCTTCATTGATCTCACTTCTCGATTGGGTCGATCATGATACGGGACACCTGCTATCATATTTTAGCAAACATAATTTTGTAAAGCAGTAGGCACAGTTTCTGTGTACAACTTCTTTTCTCCTTTTTTTAGCAAGTGGTTCAGCTTTTGGAGAGACAAAAATTGTCATCATAATACTAAAAAGTAGATGTTATGGCGGCAATCTTTTATCCCCGGTCAAGTT
>BRYE01000007.1:962500-965000 GCA_030159115.1 Actinidia arguta var. hypoleuca
CGTCGACCGCTATGTCAGTGAGTAGGTGGTTGACCCAACCATACTCCTAGGCTAGGCTAGTAGCTTCTTATCATTCCGCCGACGTCTCCATCTGAGCGTGGGGGCTGTCAAAAAAAACTTCAACGTACAAGTCTCCTTCTGTCCCCTAACATCCCTCGGGATTACCGTTGACCATTGTCCCTCGTCCAGGCTTAAGCATGGTCACCCTACCGAGCTTGCTAAGCAGTGACAGCTCGGGCGTAGGGGTAGCCTTAGCTCGGACAGGGCCTATCTTCAATGTTGTCCATACCGAGCTTCGGCGCAGAAGACCTCCGAGCTTGCTCCATAGCGACAGTTCGGTGGAGGTCTCTGCCTCAAGGCCAGACTCCGTTATTATATATTTTGTCCCCTTATAATAGCCTTTTGGGATTTTCGCTGCTGCAGATGAAGCTGCTCAGTTTGCAGCCAATGACGTCCGTTGAAGAATTTTTTAGAATTTACAATACGAGACATGTGGATAGCCATTGTTTTGATAAGAAAAAAGAGTAAAGCATTTGTAGAACAAATTGAAAGCTTTGCCAGTGAAGATTAATTGAGGACTGTGTTTTGTTGTAGACTGACTGGTATACACATATATAGATAAAAGGGATCAAGAAAATCCTATGAATTTTTAAATGAATGGTGTCGGGAGACTAAAATGGGGTCTACTGAGAGACACTGGCACTTGAAGGAACACACGGTTTTGTTCCACCAATTCATGGTCAAGAATTTTGGAGCCATAGAAATATTGTGTTAGGTGAAAAACATCATGCCCTACAACTTTGGGTAACAACCTACAAAAGGCCATATTGAAATTGAAGAGAGAAGGAGAGCTAAGCCCTCTCTTTTCTTATTTATAGAGAAACACTACAGTCCCATAATTTAGACTAAGAAAAGTTCTCAGAATTCAAAATGAATAGTTCAGATTCACTTGAGTGTGTGGATCCCACATAACTAACTAGATCTGAACCCTTCATTTTGAATTTTGAAAATTTTTTTGAGTTCAGAAAGATGTTGGTTGTAGTTCGGCCAGTTGAGGGAGGCGATCGATGATGGAAAGAGGACTCGAGAAAGATGTTGGATAGAGGTCACAAATTAAATTGGAGGACAAGTCTATCGGTTTGGGGATGGAATTTGCTTAGATTAGGCCAGTTATTGATTTTCAAGTTATATTTTGATTGCTGTGTCGACCTTTATCCATCTTTCATGGGTTACAAGTTATTAGATGATTCGAAAAGCTGAAGATTTCTCATTGTAGGAAATAGGAAAGTTGATGGTTGTTGCTTAGTCGGAGACTTCAAAAGTAGACCAGTGAGCTAGGAAACTACACTTGTGTTGCTGCAGAAAATGGTTGGAGATTGATCCACCATATGTTCCTGGTTTCAGCATCGTTTGTCCTTTGTATTTCTGTGTATTTATACAATGCCTTCGTGGTTGCCCTTCAAAGTTCTGTGAATTTTTCTAGCATCGGTCATCATTATTTATCATGTATGATCTTTTTTGTGAGTTTTTTCCAAGTCTGTATGTGTTTACATAAGGTACTTGGGGATCAATAAGCTCAAAATTCGGTTCCTTGATGTGAAATTCTTAACATTCTAAGAAAGGTGGCATTATTGAACACACAATTATTTTTTTATCAAACCAAAACATAAAAATAAAAACATTTATTTGAAATTTTAATGAATTATAAAGACTAAGTAGGCCTGTAAATGAGCTAAGTCAGATCGGGTAGAGTGTTTGAATTTTTTTTTTTTTTTTTGCGGGGGTGGGTTTAAATGAGATTTTATTACAAAAAAAGGGAATGATTACATTATCAAGGAAGGAAAGCCTTCCAATACAAGGTGAAAAAGAATCATAAAACAAGAAAGTCAAAGCTAAAGTCTAAAGCAAGAGCTAAAGCAATTCCCCGTAGAAATTTTTTTAACAATAGATGCAATTTTTTGAAATTAAGGACTTGCTTGGTAATTGTTTAATTTTTATTTTTTTATTTAATTTTTTTTTGTATATATATATGTAAATAAAAATTTATTTGTGTTGCTACTTATAATTGAAAAAGAAGGCAAAATTATTTTTACTATTTTCTTAAAATAGTGAAATACCAAAACGTAGATTTGTATTTGTTTACAAAATTTATTTTTTGCTAAGGTATTGTTCACGCACACCATGTCTCTACCGCCGTCGCTGCCGCCACGATCTCTGTCTCCACCACCACCACCGTCATATTTTTATTTTTAAATAGTTTAAAAAAAGATAAACACAAATATATTTTTAATTTTTATTTTACAAAAAAAATAATATTAAACAAAACTAAACAAACATAAAATGAACACAAAAAATAAAAAAAGTGCAATATTATCCAACATTCCCAAGTGTGTGGGTTTATTTTGAAAACTTAATGAATTTCAAAAATATGTTTAAGTTTAGTTGATTTATTAGTTAAGTCAATCTCAAAAAAGTTTTATTAATCTAATCGTGAGTAGTA
>BRYE01000007.1:972500-982500 GCA_030159115.1 Actinidia arguta var. hypoleuca
ATTAAAATATTGAAAACTAGTGATCTGTTCACTGTCCAATGGTGGTTCTGCCTTTCTCATCAACCATTGTATTTAGAAAATTATCCTCAGTTCACAAGACTCGTAGCACGATTAGGTAGGCAGCCACCGAAGTAGTTAGACACTTTAATCAGTATGTGTTTACAACTTTTTTTTGAATAATTTGGTACCCTAGTTAAAGGACTGACTAATCTAGAGAATCAATCCTTACTCTTGAAAGTTTCTTGTAAGGAAATTTGATCCTGGCCTCATAAGGAATGGGGGTCCTCTATGTGCTTCATCTCAGTATTATTTCTGTTACTAGCTTGTCGTTTTTTGCTTCATACCAGGTTTGAATCATCCATATCCTTAAATCCCAATACAATTATATATGAATATATTTTTTAAAGTCGGTCCATTAGATTTATTTTCAACTGCATAATGTCTTCATCCCTATCTAGGCTTCTTGTTCTCATAAATTCCAGTTTAAAATGATCAAAATGTAAGCAGTCATGAAATTGGTCATGAGAGCATCTTTAATGTTGGGTAGTTTTTTTTGCCATAATTTACTAATGAATAGTGTTAAATTAAATTATAGCGCGTAATGCTATTTAATTTTTTCCCTTCACAAAACATCAAATCAAGTAGCATGAGACAGTAGTTACATAAAAGTATTAGAGCAATTCCAACGGTTGAAGCCATTTTAGCTGAGTGAAAGTCACTTTTTGCTAGCTATAATACTAAAATGCCAAAAAAAATGGCAATATTGCTATTTTAGCAAAGTCAATCATTCTTTGGCTAGCTATAATACTAAAATGCCAAAAAAATGACAATATTGCAATGACATTTTAGCAAAACTATTCTTTTTTATTTCTAGCCGTTGAATATCTCACATCAAACCATTATATCCAAAAAAAAATGGTAGAATACTGAGTTATCACAAGTTTTGGCATAATAATTTTCTAACAACGCTTTTAATTGACCACTTAAGTAGAGTTTTTGTATGAATTTTGCTACAATTGGCTTTAGCAAGAGTTATAGCTCATCGTTGGATATAGAATTCACAGTGGTTATTGGATAGAATTCACAATACCTCGTGGTTAAGTAGAAATTGAGTTTTAAGCTCAAGGTAATTTGGTCAAGTAAGAGGAGAGAGCAATTTAAAAGCATGCCACTAAAGGTTATAAGATTGAATTCTATGAAGGTCGAACATTTACTGAAAATTTACCCTGTTATTAACTTCAGAATCCTGAGATTAGTCAATCTGGGTTCAACTAGCCAAAACACCCGATTATCAAAAAAAATATAAAAAATTGTGAAACTGAATTTTTGTAAACCTTTTAAATAGAACACTTCCGTCTCTTCAGAACGAAATCTTTGTGGGCTAAAACAAAAATCTTCAGTAGATAACCTATCACATGCATTAGTAAAGTGGTCCCCTCAAACTCAGAGTTGTCTGCTTAAATAGAATTTCGAGGTACCTCTGGTGGGTTAATCGAAAACTGAGTTTTTGTGAATCTTTCAAACGAAAGCTCTGTCACTCATTTGACAGGGTTTATCTTGATGTTATCTTCGCATATTTTCGGGATTTTTGTGTTGATTAGTTTAAAGTGAGCACCCACAGGAATATAGCTAGTTTTGGTTATTTAATTCCTGACCAGTGACATCAACATCAGTAAATTTCATCAGATCTATCAAATATTGGAATGTGTAGACACATTAATAATGTCATGTACAATAAAGTAACTACACACGAAGGACAAATTAGGCAACTGCTTGTTCGGTATGGTTTTCATTTTCTATGATTCTGTTTAATTTCCCATCAGTGTCCCTTTTTTTCTAGTTTCGAGGACTAAACAGTTTCCAAATGTGAAAAGTTAGAGATGCTGTAAATTGTCAATATTCATAATAAATTTCAATTTTATAAAATAAAAATGTCATAATTATGTAATATAGATAAGTTATTTTTTATGTAGCAAAAACATATTTTTCTAGATTCTACAAAGTTTAAAACTTTTTTGTTAACTATTTGTTCGACAACACAACTGAAAACTTACTCTGCTAGTGCCAAAGAATTGTTTTGAGAAGGACAGGTCTTCTCCACAGTTTAACATTTGAACTTATCATAAAATTGCCATGTTATGGGGATAAAATTGGTCATAGGCCTACGACTAGCTTGAAGCCTGCCCGAGACCAAATAAGTCCAAAACTCGAGCCCGTCCATTTTTCAATACTTTTACTTTTTAAATAAATACATTTTTTTATCGAGAACACTAATTAACAGTCACTGTGTCAAAGTAAAGAAAAAATATATATAAGTTTTAGGTTCGGGCCCGGGCCCAAACCTCCCGGGGGCGTGTGGGATAAGCCTGGTTTGAACCTTAACATTTTTCAATTGAGTTGGCCCCGGCGAGGTCCAAGCCTTGGCCTAACAAAGTTGGTTCGGCTCCGCCCGAAAGTATTTGGGCAGCCTAGTCAGGCAAACAACCCCCTAACAGGCTATGGGTCAATCTCAAATTTTCATAAATTTTTTGAACCGTTCATTGTGTAGAACCCTTTGAGAAATTATTCATGAAAAAATTAACTTAATCATATCACTTTTTTTGGGGCGACAAGTAAGATCTTCATAATAGATCATCCACTTTTTTAAAGACAAACGTATTTTAATTATGCGAATAATTATATCTAATTAATTTAATTTTCATATTGACAATTATTTTTTTTGCCTATCTTATAAGATGAAAGATTAAATTCAATAAAAAAAAAAGAGCTCGTAACCCACCAACTTTATCATAAAATTCAAATCCCACAATGCACGGGGACTTGTAAGGATTGATTCCATGTGGGTAGTTGACAGTTTTTTGTGGGTGATGATATACGGTTGGATAAGAAGTAAAAGCTGGCAGTTTCAATTGAGTCGTTGGAATTGAACTCACCAGTCCTTATTCCTTTCGTATACGGTATATGTTGTTCCTTCAGGAAAGTTTGGTGGGGCCAAGAGTAACATGGCTTGCATGTGCCTAGCTATAGGAAATGCACGGGCAAAGGGGTCACCATCACCATCACCATCACCATCACCATAAAAAAGGAAATTTCCTTTTTGTTGATTTGTAGATGGTAAGACCATCTCTAACTATAATAGTGTTTTTCTCTTCCTTTTTTTCTTTATTCTCTCATTTTTTGGTAAAAAAACAGGATAAAAATACTTTGATCTGTAATGGTTTCTCTTATTTTTTTATTTTTTGAATTTGATAAAAATAATAGAATTAGTCTCCAATAGTATTTCTCATTTTTCTATTCTCCCATTTTTTTAATTTGAAAAAAAAATAGAGTTGGTCTCCAATGGTATTCCTTATTTTTTCATTCTCCCATTTTTTCATTTTTCCATTTCTCCATTTCTTGATTTGGGGTGGGTATTTATTTTTAAAATTCTTATTAATAAAATAAATCTCACTTAAACTATTTATATTTGATGTTGAAGATAATAAATAATTATTTTTTACGAACTAATGTAGCATAAAACATAATTAACTTAAAATATTTAACTTATAATAAAAAATTACATAAAAAAAGATTTATATAAAACATCGCACTATTAAACAACAATATGAAAAACAAATAATCTCAATGGTATTCCCCATTTTTCTATTTTTTAATTTTTTTATTTGAAAAATAATAAGTATTTATTTTTAAAATTATTATTAATAAAATAAATTTTAAAAAAATAGTCATAATATTAATATACAAGAGTAAAATAGACAATATTACAAATCAAATATTTAATTTATCTCTCAATTAATAATTTTTATATCATTGGGCCCATACTAATCACACAAAAATACTCCCCCAATTCTTTTTCTATTTTTCTATTTCTTTCCCCAAATTTTTTTGGGGGGGAATGGAGAAATGGAAAAAAAAAATTGGAGATGAAATTTTTTTTCCCCTTTTTGTCATCAAATTTAGGAAAAGAAATGGGGGGGAAAATAGGGGTGCCATTGGACATAAAAAGTTTTTATCTATTTTTTTCACCACATTTGGGGGGGAAATAGAGGAATGGAGAAATGGAAAAAAAATTGGAGAACTCATTAGACATAAAAAAATGGAAAATTGGGGGGAAATGAGAAAATGGAGAAGGGGTTGGAGATGGTCTAATGCCATATGGATCACCGCATTTCATTCGAGAGAGAGAGAGAGAGAGAGGAGTGGGGCCACTCTTTCACTCTCCCCTGTTTTTATCACAATAATTCTCATTCACAGAACATGGGGTAGTTACCTCCTAAGAAGGACACTCAAGAGGGAATTCAGTTTAAGATTTTTATTTATTTATTTCGAGTTTGAGTAGTGGGAAAAAGGGAGACCCAAAAATTACAAACCGCCCAAATCTTCAAAACCCCATTTTAAGCTGTGTTACATCACATGGCAAAGGGAAATGGCTATGGGTATTGGGCATTAGCATGTATCTCAGTGTTGAATTTTATTTTGTTCAATTTGAGCTTTTATTTCAAATTATTTTGTTCAAGTTTGAATTGTGGGAATCGCCCACGATGCAAAAATTATAACGTTTTGTACGTCGCACAAATCTTCAAAATGTTAGCTATGTTACATTACACGGGTATGGATGTCCGGTGTTAGTATGTAACTCTGTGTCAGGTTTATGCAATTTTCATCTCAAGAACTCCGAGACGCATAAAAAAAAATAACATTCCTTCATAATATTTTTTTATTTTTTAAAGCTAAAATGGTGTTTACATAAAATAGGAGTTCTATACATAGTTTTTTTCCATAGTAAAATCTAATTAAAACAGGTAGTTACTAGATGAATGCTAACTAAACATGTTCATCTGTTCTATACATAGCTTTTACACTTTTAGATTTCTCTTGTCAAAAAGATCCAAAAAAAGATAAAATTTTAATTTAAAAGTGAATTTTTTTTATTAAAATTAAAAAACAACTCAAAAATTAAAATAGTTAAAAATATTTAGAAAAAAATTAGGCTGGGTTTAAGCTAGACTATATTTAATTTGCTTTTTGTACCATAACTATGTGGATAGACATGGATATAGTGATGTTAATAGAATGCTCTTTCAAATGTTAGTAGTAATAATTTGGGAGCATCTCACATACGGTTTCATTTTTTATATTCTCCACACTCTGTGGTCAAACCGATGATCTTTCGTCACGCATACCCTGCATTGATTGTTATCCACGAAAAAAATTAATTTTATTAGACATTTATAAATACATGAACAACTCACATTTCTTTTCATAAAATAAACAATTAATATGATTGTAATCTTAACCATTAATTTTATAAAACAAGATGTATTTTTTTATATATTTATTGATGTCCAATGAAATTGAATTTTTATTTATTTATAATTCACTGTAGGGTCTACAAGATAAATAATTTAGATTATTGATATGGGCTCAGGGGTGAGATCTGTTAGGGTAATTTGGATGGATATGAAAAGATGGAGTCTGTAGGTGAGTTGACCCGTATAGTTTATAGTATATATGCTTGTATGCGTACACATATACATATACCACGAGGCCTAACTCTATGAGTGACCCCTAAAGCTTGTTAGATATATATATAAAGATTATCTTATCACTTGTGATTTGAAGCTTTAGATTATGTTTAGAGATAATGATTAATGTAGTATAATCTCTATCTCTACGTGTCTATAAATATGGTTGTATTGATATAAATATTTGAACTCAGTAATATAGTGTTATTGATCTTTTTTACGTACCACGTAACCCTTGTATCTCCTATCCCTTTATTCTATATCTCATTCATTTTATCAAATACTATAATATGGTATCAGAGAGGTTCGATCATGGAGGGTCAATCACTGGACCTAACTTGTATCACACTTTTGCTGCTTTATTCTTTGTCAAATCTCTGTTCCTTTTTTTCCCTTTCCTACCTTAGTCTAACAAAAATTTAAAACAAATCTCATTAACTCTAACAGTATTCCTCCAATAACTTTTTCTTTGTTGATGTTGTCGCATAATTTTTTTTATTGTGCATTGAAGCACGTTGTCAAAGAATGTCACTTTTGTGACCACATAGATCAGTTCACACCACAAACTCTTGCAAACTTCTTTGTTTGCACGTTGAAGGAGAGTCGTGCAATCAACAACAACTACAAATAGATGATTCTTTATTTTTTTTTAAATATTTTGTATTGACAAAAAAAAAGAGTAAAGAGGTAGAAATTCAATATGAGCATTTCACTACGATCCATGCTCATTTTGATCGAGAGATGTTAAAGATAAAGATAAAAGTATCTCATATCTTGAAATTCTGAAGATCATGATAAAGTTAGAAGATAATTATAATATGACTTCTTTTTTCTCAAAAACTCTATAAAGAGATTAATATATAATATATTTTTTAAGTTGATTATTATAGTGTTATTGATCTCTTTTGTAAAGCTATTTATAACCACGTCTGTATTTCATTCATATTGTACTTGATATTATCATAGAACTAGACCCTTTAGGGGTCATCACTTACTAATTCCATTGATGGGAACTTGAGTGGCTAAAAAGCTGGTGGGAATGGACAGATTATTTGGTGCTCTTAGAAAAATGATTTACATTAATGAATGAATAATACATTTGCCAATGTTTATCACAACACACGCAAAAAAGACATGAATCTTTTCGGTGTGTATTTTGGGAGTAAAAACCAAAAGGACAAGACATAAAAGCCGGACATAGCCGTATCAAAGCATTAAATGTTGTGTTTTGAGCCTTTGCATATAGATGGGGTATACAGGTTTCTGAGCCTTGGAACATGGAGATATGAATACTCTGTACCTTTACCTGTGTGGTGCTCATTTCGAGTGGCCTTTAATGTCTCTTAAAACTCTTTTATTTTGGTGGTGATTGGTCCTTGAGGACCACAAAACATGACTCTATTTTCTTGCAGCTAATTAATATTGGTATGATATTAGGATGATTTTTCACCAAATTGGGAAAAATCTATAATATAAAATATAATTCATTTTGAATTCAAAAATTACCTCTTCTTATTTACGGTTGAAATCTATTTGAATTAATCTAATGATTGAGATTTCACCTGAGATAATTTTTTTTTCTCTTAAAACTATCACTTCGTTCTTCTCAAATGTGTGAGGCACACATAAGTTTTGATCCAATAAATAAAAAACCTTTATCTATTGGATCATTTTTTAGTGAGACCCACAAAAAAATAACTAAAACACACATTTCTTTCTCCCTCATTTTTTTAATTTTTTTTGTATTTAATAAAAAAAAATTATTTGAATAAACTTTTATATTATATTAGTTTTTTGACGATAAGAGTCTAAAAATATAAAAAATATTTAATTTGGAGATAAAAATATTTTTTTTATTTTTAATGACTTTTCTCTTAAATTATATAATTTTTTATACTTTTAGACTCCTTTTATTAAGAAAAATTTAAAAAGTATAAAATATTAATTAATAATTAAAAAAAATCACTAAACATAATTAAAGGTGAAAATCAAAGCAGACAAAAAAATTACCACAAATAAAAGGGGAAGTGATTTTCATACGTCCATTTTTTTTAATTGAATTTTTTTTTCAAATTAATTTATCCAATAGTTATAATAAAAATATTTGATTAAAAATGAATTAATCATAATAAAATGAATAAAAATATTTAAGTAAAAATAAAATTAATTTACTCCACGTTTTCACCGACTAAATTATCATAATAAGGACAAAAAACTCAATAATGTAAGATACATATATTTTAGAATATTCAAAACTATCTATAATATATGATAGTTTGGTTTTTGAATCTAAAAACTATAGCACACGATTTACGGTTGAAATCCATTTGAGTTAATTCAATGGCTGAGATTTCATCTGAGACAATTTTTTTTTTTTCATAAATATATCACTTCCTTCTTCTTAAAAGTGTGGGACCTACATTTGATCCAATGATCAAAAAATCTCTAAAGTTGGACATATAATTTTACTCATTAGATCATTTTTTTAGTAGGACCTACACAAAAAAAAAAAAAAATTAAAACAATCCTTCATTTCCCCCTTATTTCTCCCAACTAGCAATATTTTTTCAAAATTATTATATTTTTTAATTTGTTCTCCATTTTATAGTAATGTATATCTTTGTATATGCATGCAATATTCTTTTATCTGACGTTTATATTTCATCTATTTTTTAGGTTGTAAAACTCTAACGAGTATGCTTAAGAGGTGGATTTTTTTTTTGACGTAATACCCATGAAAATGGGTAATTTCTAGTAAATAATAAGGTTGTCGATTTTTCTTTTTAAGTTTTTAGATAAGTAAATGATTAACGCACTAATGAGGAACTATTAAAACATTCACATCAAGTTGGTTAAAAGTTATTTTTGACTATGTTATCTACTAAAATAGCAAATCCAAAAATAGTTTACATCAAATTAGGTAAAATAGTGGCTAGTTATATTTGCCTAGACACGATTTACATGCTATTTAAAGTACAAATTACATTTTGCAACCCTATGCTTTTACTAAAATATTTTTTGTATCCTTCCACTTTCAAAATTTGGAGTTATTTTTTAAAAAATGAATAGCTAAAATATAATTTATAATTTTTGAATTATAATTCGACTCAAATCTAATAAAACTGATGTGGATACTCTAATAACAGATAATAGATCATGTGTTCAAATATTATTATCTAGCTACTAAATAAAATCTTGTACATGTTGGGTACTCGTACGGAGGAAAGGTAGGCCATATGTGACCGGGGTGTGTTAATTGTCAATCTCCAACTTTTATATGAGTTGGTAATTGACGATTCAATGTGAATGGATTGCTTCGTGTTTTTTAATCTAACTGCTTCAGTTGTTACTTATGTTATGAGAGCCCTTCTACGGTATAACCTGTTGATGAGATGTCTATGTAAAAAATTAATTTAATCAGATATTGATAACCATATAAATTGAATTATTTTTATTTGGACCGCCAATATAAGTTGCCTAATAAATTATATATCTCAATCTTTAAGACTATTAATCTTCGATCAACGTAAGTTTTAAATCAATGATATTTGAGCACACTCAATAAAATAAACGATTCAAATCAGTAAGGATGATCTGTGATCAATGAGCCCAAAACCTACTAACTTTATAATAAAACTCAAATGTTAAACTTTAGATAACTCATGTCCTAGCGTATATTAGATTTAAAGTACCTGGAAGAGAATATTCATGTGGAGCTCGGATATAAGAATATGGGAGAAGAGTAATATTATACAAATAAATAATAAAATTTATAAATTTTCTTACTTACCTGCATTGTATCCATCATATTGCTCTATTGGGTCCCATTTCAAGTTTTAGATTCTTATCATTTTCTAACATATCAATAAGAAAGAAAAATTTATAAAGTTTGTTACTTTATATAACATTTTTCATATGAGAAAGTATGTTAGTTTTATACCCTGTTTGGGATGAGCAGGTACGGTAAATGGGACAAAAAAATACCCTAAATGAGTTCTCATTGACTCACCACAAATAAATTTAAAAGCACACCAAAAAACGAACCCCAAACGTGGCTTATGCTAATTATATATATTTTTATAATCATAAAAAGGTTAATTAAGTTAAAATCTCTGGTGGGTCAAACCTGCAAAAGCTTGAGCTTTTGCACATGGCTTCTGCAACAATTTTAGACATTGGGATTTACTGTGGGAAGTGTTCTTGGTTTTGCTCTGACAGTTTTTGAGTTTTGCAGAATCGCTCACAAGTCCAAGAACAATCACAAAATTCCAAACTATAAAAAGGAGTGGTACTGTTCAGTACGGTTACAGGTTAGCCCGTGATTTTTTTGAAATAGATTAATGAAATTTAAAAAGAAAATTACGTTAACCACCCTTGTTTTTTTCTTAGAAATACAAATAACGTCTCAGATAGTTTCTAAAATTATACTGATGTCCCTTGTCTGAGTTGTCAAGAAACGAAAAATGCTGTTTGAC
>BRYE01000007.1:987500-990000 GCA_030159115.1 Actinidia arguta var. hypoleuca
AGAGATGACTGTATTTATCAAAATCCTCAGGGGAGGATAGTGAAATTTATCATTACTGAGGATACTATGGCCATTTATTCCAAAAACTGAAAAAATTTTATATTAGTTTTAAAAGGAAGAGAGATCTGTATAATTTTATAAACTATAGGGGATGTTTTATTCAATTTGATCAAATCTTAGGAGAGGTTAGTGAAATTTACCCTATATTAAAGCATTGGTCTCTTTTTGTTTCAGCCACATATAATCTTTCTGACACTACTCTTCAACATAACTGCCTTCCCAACTTCTTTGCCCTCCAAAGGAATATCTTTTACTAAAACAGATAAAGCTCTGGAGTATTTTTAGAGCATTTTTACTGGGTGTTATTACCGTCAATGTTTGTGTGCACGAAGATTTAACGCTACGTAGTTAAATCTTCTGCTATATAGCACCCACGTAGGGGTGACTCGTAAAAAGTTCAGCTCCATAAATCACCCTATAGTGTTAAGACTTTTTTGTTTTTTATTTTTTGATAATGCACTACAACAATTTCTAACATAGGTTTTGTGCAGAGATTTATTAAATAAAAAATAATTAATTAAGAACATCCACAATTAAATTTAGGTTTTCTCACTTTATTTTCATTCATCTTTTTCTTTCCTTGAATAATTCTCTCCATGTAAGTTTCTTAATTCAAACACAGCCTTAAGGAAATGACTTCCTCACAAAAAATATCTTTCCTCATTATTGTCTTTGCTGGCCTCCATCTCTCTCTAGGTGTGATAATATTATTATGGGTCCAGTTTGTCTGGAAAATAAATACACACACATATATATACACACAATATATATAAATTATAACACAAATGAAGAATATGATGCCTAGCTCTAATCATACGGGGCGTTTAATTGGATCAAAATAAATGATTCAAGTCATTGCAATTGATAGTAGAGGGATGAAATTAAGATTTTTGTAAAACTAGAGGAATAATTGCTATAATTTCCTCCACACACACCATAAGTATTTCACAGGCATTACTTGTGCAATATATTAAGGCAGTCAAAGCATTTTTGTCTCCGTTTTGGGCTCATTTTGATTATCCAAACGTACATATTGTAGACAACGTCATAAATATTAGTACTGTAAAAAATCACGTTGATCGAGCATAGTTCTGTATCCGTTCAATACTATTTTATAACTTAATAAATGAGTGTGACATACATAATTATTCAAATTTATCTTGATTATGATCCACTATTGATCTCTATTAGATCAATGTGATTTTTTACAATATCATAGTTCTCGATAAATTTTATACTATAAACGAATTGAATAATTAAAATAGACTCAAAAAGGAGTCCAAAATACTTTTTTTTTATTTTTAGACCGCAGAAAAGCCTCGTACTATATTAAATGGTAAGTATGTAACTTTGTTTTCATTTCTTATCCACGAGGAGATAGAAGGGTTGGTGTAGTCAATATATGCATAGATACTAAGGCATGAGACTAAACCATTAGTTTCACTAAAACTCACTCATTCTAGAGTTTATGTTGGGAATATGCAGGGTTTAAGCCATGAGTTGGGACCCAAAAAAAAGTGTCCTACATCAGAAAGGTACGAATCTGTACTGGGTGGTGATCCGTCCTTGACATGTACCCATTGTGTACCAAAATTATTGTATGCTATTCATCAATGCCCTAATATCACGAATGTGTGGTTACGAGAATGTTGGGTCATTGATTTGAGGGATATGAAATAACTTCTCCACTGTTTTAAAAATAATTATTTCTTGATTTTATGCCATGTACTAGAGTGTTATTTTTGTCCCGTTTAGATATGATTTTTTTAGATATGATTTTTTGTCGCTTTGCATACGGTGGTAGCCGAGATCTCACATTTTATGTAAGTGAGATCTACCCATGGGCAGAGTTATATGGCTCTGAGCGGGTTTAATTGAATTCACTAAAATTTATAAAGAAGGCAGCTTTTTTGAAGTTTGCATTTTGAACTGCACCGTGCAGTTAAAACATTTTGGACTCTATTGTTATCACATTTTGATGATTTAAAACGTTTATATTATAGATCTCAACGAAAAATTTAATATTATAAAAAAAATCACATTGATCGAATACAAATCAATAGTGTATCAGTTTTATAACTTAATAAATGAGTATGGCACACAAGTATATCCATATATATTGATATAAATATTGATCGACTATTAATTTGTTAGATCACACATTACCAATTTGATATGGGACTCAAATATCATGTAAATATGGAGTAATTCAGTTGATAATTCATGAAGTTAAAATTAATTATTCAAAAATAGAAGTTGAAAAACATCAAAACAGAACTTCCAAAAAATGAATTTTCTAGACTTTTTAAAATTGTTTCTGACCATAAACTGAAGCAGAGAGAAGAGAAGCTAATTGAATCACTATCACATTTTTAAGGACAGAAAAAAGCAAAAATTGCAATTAATAAATTACACCAAACACCCTCTGTGTACTCAACAT
>BRYE01000007.1:1015000-1017500 GCA_030159115.1 Actinidia arguta var. hypoleuca
AAAGTAAAAAAAAAACACCCAACTCTTGGAAAAAAATCACTGCAATGGTAATACCACGTTATCGATGTCATGTGGTATCATCATCCAATACTAAACTTTCATGTATATATAATGAATGTCATTTGCATACATAACAGTTATTGACTTTGCAAAATTGACGATTACATTCAAGCAATATGGGCTCCCTCTAAATATGTATTTAAAAAAATATTTTATTTTATTTTACTTTTTTGAAGAGTAATGGCCCTCACATCTGTAAATTTTTATCAAGTTTTGATTCACGTATAAATGATATTCTCTCTTTCCCATTCTGTTTGTATGTATATATGTATTTTTAAGTTAGGATGTCCTAAAGTGCTTGTTCTCTTTAAAAAGTCAAAACATAAAATTTGTTAGCTTTTTATAAATGATAATGATTAATTTTCACTACATTTTCAATTGAACTCTTTTTTTGTCTTTACAAGGGTAAATTTGTTGAAATACCTACTTCTAATCAAAAAAATTTACTACATAGAAAAATATTTGGATAATTCACCATAATAAATATAAAAAATGGAGTGCAATTGAAAAACAGAGAAGTAAAAATCATTAGTTTTTGGAAATCAACTTTATAAATAATTTTGAAATGAGAATAAAGAGTAATGCTAAAAAACAATACATTTTAACTTAAATGAAGTGCACATCATTCTAAAAAGTTGAAACTTTTAAAAATGAACTAACAAAATGAGACAAAAGGAATATGTATTAAAGAAAAAAAATTGTAGTGTTTTTTCTTGTCGAAATTGTATTAAACCTAAGTAGATGTTAATTCTCGGCCCCTCCTAGAAACAAATTATGGATTTGTCCATGTTAATATGGGTTTAGAATTTGACTCTCATTTGTATACTATTAATTATTGTATTGGATCAATGCATACTGAATTTGGTTCCGGCTTTAAATTCTCCTTTGCTCCATTTGTAGACAATGAAATTGATCTTTCAAATTAATCAATTCAGTGAGCCAAAGACCGAGTTATCAAAACTAACAATATTGTTCTCACCTCATTCTTCCCAATAAAATTAGAAAAACTTTTTAGAAGAAGAAGAAGAAGAAAGTGATGGCTAGTTTGTGCTAGCTTTTTTGAGCAATTTAAATACTTTGTTTTTTGAATTTTTTTTCGATTTTAGTGATTTTTTCTAACTGCTTGATCAAAATTATATGCTTTATTGTTTTCATGTTGATGAGATAAATTTAAAAATATAATTTTTTTTAATCTAATTTGAAAAAATAAATCACTAAGACAAAAAATATGCATTTTTACTCGACAAATAAGCTAATTTTTGTGTCATTAGTGTATTTTATTAAGATTTGAATAAAATTTTTACATTTCTCTTGTCTAGAGTAACCAAAAAATATAAAAATTTAATTAAACAATATATTTTTTTTTTAAATAGATGAAAAAACTCCGAAAATCAAATCAGAAAAATTAGCTCAAGAAAAAGCTAATTCAAACAGAACTCAAGATTTTTTTCTTTTAAGAGAAAAAAATATTTACCAAAGGAAACTCATAAAAAATAATTAAAAAAAAAAATATGTCAGAAGTGGGATTTGAACCCACGCCCTCTCACGAGGACCAGAACTTGAGTCTGGCGCCTTAGACCACTCGGCCATCCTGACTGGATGGCTAAGGTCTTGTGTATAAATAATATATAGCATATATAATATATACATGTTTTCCGGGCTGTGTTAGGATCCAGGGTTTGATGAGGGAAAAGAAATGAAAATGAAAAGGTAGATAATCCAATTGTCCCCAAAAATTGGATCATCTAACTTTTCTATTTTTATTTTTTACTAAATTCTTGATCCAAATACAATTTTATGATTCAATGTTAGTTTAATATCATGTGTACTGTACGAAAATCAGTGAAAATATTATGCAAACCTTAAGGATGTGCTTGGATTATGAATTTGGTGAGGAAAATAGAAATATAAATAAAAAAATTAGACAATTTAACCGTTCAAGACCATTGAATTATATATATATATATATATATATATATATATATATATATATATATTATTTTATTTTCCCACACCCAATCCTTGATCAAAACACATCCTAAGATTTCGCTTGGTTCGCTATAATGGAATTGAATAGTAATGGAATAAAGACAAGAATAAATTTAGAATAAAATAAGGTATAAATAATTAATCATATCTTAATGTGTATTTATGTAAAAGAATCAACTATAGTAATAGAGCCCCGACTCCAATTCCTGTGTTTGTACACTAATATAATTTTTTTAATAGCATGATTTTATATTAAACTCACCAATATAACTTTATCCATACTTTTTTCTTTCTTCAATAAAACCATTTAAATGAGATTTGAATTGGTGGTGATGGTAGTAGTGGATGGGTGGATGTAATTGGTAGTGGCGGCGGTGGTTGATGGTGGTGGTAGGTGGATAGCAGTCGTAGTAGTGGCCGGGTGTTTTTAGTTGGTA
Source organism: Actinidia arguta var. hypoleuca (assembly GCA_030159115.1). Taxonomy (NCBI): domain Eukaryota; kingdom Viridiplantae; phylum Streptophyta; class Magnoliopsida; order Ericales; family Actinidiaceae; genus Actinidia; species Actinidia arguta. The sequence continues at coordinate 1,017,487 of BRYE01000007.1, forward strand.
GTGGAGGCAGTGGC
>BRYE01000007.1:1067500-1070000 GCA_030159115.1 Actinidia arguta var. hypoleuca
AGGTTGATCCCTTGAGCACTCGATTCAACACTCGAGCGATGAATGCAGTCTCTCAGCATCGTCTGCTCAGTCACGAGATCCCGAGAACAGCAATTGAGAGCACGAGTGCTCGGTTTACTAATTGTAAGAAAAATCTCAGCATCTCTCACGATCCAACTGGGATTTGGCAAAATTTGTCTAAATTGAGCCCTAGAAGTCTAGGTTGTAATGGTAGTGGTATCATCCTCAAATAACAAGTATGAAAAGAGTTGAGCCCAAATTACGAAAAACGGGTCATTGTCTTCGATTGAGATCTTGTCAACTTGTGGCTTCACTCGTTTTTGCGTGAGAGGTACCCTTCTAAGCCACCAATCAAACTAGTCCCAAAACCCAACGTACATAGTCTGGTCTCCAAAAGCGTCAATTAGCCTTCAAACGCATCAAACCATGTTCAATTCAACATTTTATACGAGCTCATACATATATATACAGATGCATGTGTCAATGAACCGAAATCTTAGCATCAATTAATGGTCTGGTCTAGACTAAAATGTTGATTTGGGGTCTCTAAACATGATTAATCCTTATAATCAAGGTTTAGGGTCCACGCAAGAACACACTCAATTTTGGGGGCCAATTTCTGCCAATTCTTAGATGGTGAATGCAAAAAGATGCACGTAGCATGCAAAGATGGAGATGAGATGAGGCTACCTTTGAGAGGCTTTAGAAATCTGTAGGAACTCTCTCTCTCTCTCTCTCTCTCTCTCTCGCTCTCTTAGAGAGGTTTTAGAAATCGATAGGCATTCTCTATCTCTATCTCACTTATTCTGAAGCGTGTAGAATATGAAAGAAATTGATCTCTTAACCATGTATCACATACATATCATGGGTGCATAAGAGGCGTCAAGTCTACAATGCTTGCTTGCATGCAGGATTTTAAATTATGATATCAGGAATCGTATCGGTGTCAGTGATTGATATTTATTCAAATATCTACATTAGAAGGCCAAGATTTTGAAACGTAATGTAATGACCAATATTTATAGCGTTGCTTGCATAATGAGGTGTCAAGCTACCAGCTAAGTTATCTACTAAGGAGGATTAAGTTAAACTAATCACAATTCAAACATAATAATCAAATCCCCAACATATGTTAGGCCGTGTTTAATAGAAAGCACCTACTTAAAACTCATTTTTCCCACTTGTCAAAATATTTTGTTAATTATATAAAATTCGTTGTAGGCAACTATGGATTAATCAAGTCATCAATTAACTATGTGGACAAAATATTTTGTTAATTATTTAGTGCTCTGTTTGAATACGTGAATTTCAACCCCGAGTTTTAAATTCATTGGGCCCGTTTGGATAACAAGGTATTTTAGGGATTTAACTTGGCAAACCAACCCAAATTCTTTACGCTTAAAAGCAGAGGACTCCAAATCACGCCTGTTTAGGCGTTATTTCACAAATCCACTCTTTCTCGCATCTCGATCTCTCTCAGCCTCTTCCAGATTTCACGCTTAGTTTTGGGCTTTTTCCCTCTTTCGATTTTTCCTTCCATCTACCAAGGTATCGTCTCTCTCTCTCTCGCTAGGGTTCGTATGATTAGGGCTTCACTTGATCGATCCCATCCCAATATTTCTTGTTGTATTATCGAAGAACAATGTATAGTCGCTGTAAAATCTGATTGTGTGTGTGATTTTGTTTTTTTTTAATGTAAATTGAAGTACGAACCGTATGGTGTGCTTGTGGGATTCTAGTGTTCTTGATATGGAGAAAGAACAAAGTTTGATTTTTCTGCTTCAAGTTAATTTGATTTCTGCTTCTTTTTTTCTGTCTTAGAGAAATTTGGAGAAATTTTCAGATGTGTGTTTTATGTGGCTTTTTGACTCTACTCCCTCTTCACTTGCATCCTTTCAGTGGAATCAACTAGATGATAATGCAAGTAATGTCTGTACAATATTGATTACAGGCTTTCTAAAAAAAAAAAATGGGTTCTTCTATATTTTGTGACTTATTTTTGTGTGATTTTTGGAGTGGTGATTTTAAATTCACTGTGTATTTTTAGTCCAAAAAAGTAATGAAATTCAAGAAATTGAAATCTTTTCAAAAAAAATAAATAACATGCAACTGTAGGGTATGGATCGGTTCGGGTTTGTATTGAAGGTCCAACACTTTCAAGTTATCCATTTTTATTCCTAAACCGGCCAATTCCCAATAATATTATATCACCTCTTCTTCACAAGGTAGTGCTGCCTTCGGCAACATCTCTCTCACACGCACTTGCAGTCTTTCCAGTGATATTCATCACTTGGCCAGCTTGATGATAGTTGCTACTTGACGGGTAGAAGTATCAAACAGACCGGGCTGACACGGGAACATGATTATAATGGGCAGAGCACAGCACAACACGGATATTTTGATGTGAAGTTGTTAGAGTTGCTTACGTGAACCAATAGATTAAGGACATCTATGCATCTTCAACTCCTTTCAATATGTAAACCCACATTTATATATATAT
>BRYE01000007.1:1080000-1082500 GCA_030159115.1 Actinidia arguta var. hypoleuca
TCGAGGCGAGCTCGTAATATGGAGTCTCTCTCTACATTTTTAGATAATTTTTAAGAAGATATATATAGACTTCAAAATATGAGAAAGAAGAGAATTAATTGTTTGTATTCTACTCCGTTGAGCTCATCAAATAGAGATGATTAGATTGCTTACACTTGTATAGTTCAAAAATTATATAATTTAAATAAAATATATATTAAAAAATCATTCAAAGGGTGAACAACAAAAGCGGTAATAGAATCTAAACCAAGCATTGTGCATTTAGTTTTCCTTTGTATTAATAGAATTTCAAATTTGAAGAAATTACAAACTTAATACTTATTTTGAAAATAGTTTAAAACTCTAGGTGTTATTTTATAATTTAACAAAAAGAGTTTTTTTTAGTAATTGTCGCGCCTAGAGTAACATAGTAACTAGTCGACACCCTAAGGTTTTTCTTTACTATTGATATAATTTTATGTATATATATACATCATAACATACATATATGTGGCCTAATTTTTGTAAAAATTTGGGTGCCCTAAGTGATAGCCTTGCTCGCCTACGCTAAGGGCTGATACTGATGCTTAGGTCAAGTGTGGATGTGGGTGTGGTTGATTATAACTCTATGTGCATTTATTTGTATGAATATGGAGATATTTTTATCGTAAGATAGTGGAGAGAGAGGTGGTAATGGCGTGAGATAAGAATTTGTTGTTTAGTCATTGGTGTTAGGTAAGTATGGCGATATGATGTTTAAGTTATAAAAGATGAAGGAGAAAAGAAATTTCTTTTTTATAACCGAATTATAGTTTGAAGCGGAAATGACCTCTCGGTCCTTAACACATTATATACTTCGTGAATTCTAAAACAAATAAAAAAAAATTCGTACAAACTAATAAGAATTCGAAACAAATAATTTCTTCATGCCAGCTAATGAAGAAATTAACTATTCAGATCTTGTTTTGGACTTAGGCTCCGTTTGGTAATGCTTAAAAATCAAATTTTTTTAAGCTTGTTATTAAAAAAATTAAGATTTTTTTGACTTTTTTTACTTTTATACTTTTACTTTAGCTAAAAATAAGTAAAAAAATAAAAAAAGGCAATTTTTTTTAACTTTTTTGTTTATAAACTTTAAAAAAGTCAACCGAAAAACTGGTACCAAACAGAGTTTTAGACTCACCCAATTATGTCGTTTTGGGTGAACAATTTAGAAAACAAAAAGTAAAAAAAAATAGTTGAAACGGATTTGGATAATTAAAAAAGTAAAAATAACAATCATTTTGGTCTCTGTAGTTTTAATTTAAATAACTAAAACTCTAAAGTTTCCAATAAGTTCCAATCCGGTCCCTGAAACGGATTTGGATGGAGAGACCGAATTGAAATTAGGTGAAGATTTTAGGGTTCTAATTATTTAAATTAGTACTACAGAGACTAAAATGAAAATTTTCCTAAACTACAAGGCCCTACTGTGAATTTTACACAAGACGAGTACCGTAATGTTTACTTCATTCTAGTCTCTTCGTCGGGGGTAGAGAGATATGGCGATGATTCAGTGCCGAGGAGAGTGATGATGGCCGATCGGACGGCGGCGATTGGATCGCTGTGTTCGTCGCCGGCGTTTTCGTCGCTGTTTCCGGCGGCGGCAGGAGTGCCGATCTTGTGCGGGCGAGGGGACAAGAAGACGAAGAGAGGGAAGAGATTCAAGGGATCGTACGGCAACGCGAGGCCGAAGAAGGAGAAGAAGATCGAGCGCATCAAGGATAAGATCGAAGTCCCCAGGTCCACCCCTTGGCCCCTCCCTTTCAAGCTCATTTGATACTGTTTTTTCATAGTGTAATGTCACTTTCTGATGAAGTGACTGATAATATTTCTGGAAACCTAGGGTTTCTATCGTGGTTTGTGATCAGAATATGTACATTTTGCTATGAATTTCTCGCGAGCAATTTTCTTTTATTTATCATCGCCCATTTTTACCTGAAGATTTTTTTATATATACATGTTTGAGCATAATTTTTTGTAAGGTGGTTAATCTCACAAGATGATACACAACTAGCTTGACTGTTTCCTCCCGGGTCTCCTGCACAGGACGACGGCAAACAAACACCTTAAACGGGAAAACACTTTGATGCTTAAATCAGTGACCGGAAAAAGGAGTTTTAGTGTTGAGAGCTCAAAGTGATAAGACTGTAAGCTCTTAGAAGTACATGATACGCCCAATTTATCTTTGTTAGCTGATATTTTGTTATTTATTGGTTTAGTTTGATGTATATTTATGTTTTTATGGAAAAAATCTCAAATTTGAAGTTAAAATTATAAGTTTTGGGATCAAAATGAAGTGCACTCAGAAGTTCAAGAGAAAAATCTGCAATTTCTTACATTGTGGGCAAATAAACCCATGCCTTGGAAAAGAAAGAAAGAAAAAATAAATAAATAAATAAATAAATAAAGATAGACAAGGCACAAAGTTCTAAAAAAAGTGGGCTTTTCTTGGAAAAGTGCTGCAGCAAAGGAAAAGGGG
>BRYE01000007.1:1087500-1095000 GCA_030159115.1 Actinidia arguta var. hypoleuca
GGTGAGAAGATCGCACAAGGGCTTAGAAATTTTACTAAAGTCCTTAATGAATCGCCGATAAAAACCGGCATGACCCAAAAATGACCTAATCTACTTTACTGACGAGGGGTGTGGAAGCTTCGAGATGAGGTCGACTTTAGCCTTGTCAACTTCTATCCCCCTCTTAGACACTATGTGTCCAAAACAATGCCTTCACGTACCATGAAGTGGCTCTTTTCCCAGTTTAGGACCAAGTTGGTCTCTACACCGTTTGAGCACTTTAGCGAGATTGCATAGGCAACTCTCGAAAGATGATCCGAAAATAGAAAAATCATCCATAAAACCTCAAAAAAACTCCCCACCATGTCTGAAAACATAGCCAACATGCTTCGCTGAAAAGTGGCGGGTGCATTGCATAATCCGAACGGCATACACCGATATGCAAATGTGCCAAAAGGACATGTGAAAGTCGTCTTCTCTTGATCCTCAGGAAAGACAGGCAATTGGTTGTATCCTAAATAACCATTCAGGAAGCAATAATAGCTCTGGCCCGCTAGTCTTTCGAGTATCTGATCAATGAAGGGCAAAGGGAAATGATCCTTCCTCGTAGAGGCATGTAGTCTATGCACACACGCCATCCCGTGGTGACTCGTTGTGGGACTAACTCACCAGACTCATTCTTCGATACTACTTGAGTAGGGCTTACCCACTTACTATCTGAAATTGGGTAAATTATACCCGCATCCAACAGTTTGATTACCTCTTTCTTAACCACTTCCTTCATGTTCGGATTAAATTAAAAACCTAAATTATTATAAAATTAGATTTACTTGGCTAGGATGGATTCGAAAGCTATAGGATATCTTTCTCATCTTTTTATAATATTTATTTAAATTCTGTTTTTAATTTAATTAGTTTTTTTTATTTAAAAAAATTAACTTTTTAAATAAAATCTCATTATTTTCTTGAATAAAATTAGAATAAATTTAGAAAATATTTTAACTTAGCCTACTGATCCCTGAGGACGATAAACCCGACATAACCACTTCTCTACACGAATTGTGATTATACGGTATATTTTTAGATTATTTTTGGGACCGTAAAAGTACACATCAGTACACCCCTATTTATAGGTGAGATCACCTCGGTCACTAAATGGTCAGGTGCCAAGCATACTTTTAAGCTCATGTAAGAGTTAAACTCTTCCAACCCAAGGTGTTGAGTTAGTTACTTTCCTCCTGCCCGCCTTTTCTGTCCGTGCATCGATTTGGCTCGGATATGAAGTTTGGACGTCTGGTCCACTCAAACTGAATTCTTCAGTTTGGACCAATCAATCACCCGGTCTAGGCCTTGCCCATTCGTTCCTGGCCCAGGAAGTTGGGCCCTCTGGTCTTGGCGATCTCCTTGACCCCAAGCCTAGGGAAGTGTCCTGCCCGAGGTCGGGCCCCAAATGGATTTCATCCCCTTACAATTTCGAGGCTAGAGCTAGAAATAATCTCTCTATAAACGTTGATATGAATTTTCTAGCGAACAGTTTGTTTCATATAACCGTGGCCTATATTCAAGTGAAAATTTTCTTCTCTATGCATGTTTTCGTGTGTTTTTTTTTGTTTTGGACTTTGTTCAGGTTCGCGGAGGCCATCTCCAATCCTTACTCTATCTACTTATTTTCATCAAATTTGGAAAAAGTTTTGTTAAGAGCTTGATTTGATGTTCTTCGACAACCCAATTGTTTTCACCAAATCTTTTAAGAAAATTCCCGACTTATCCCAAAAGCACATTTTAACCATTTAAATGAAGAATATCCTCGAAAGCTTCTTTCATGAAACACTTGTCTCTCCCTTGATTTTATGAAAAATTAGGTTCTCCCTGCCAGTTTTTGGTTAACCAACTCAAGTTTATATTTGGTGAAGTATTGGAGGTACCCTAATGTGAAGGAAATTTTTTTAGTTAGAGATAAGACAGTTTTGCCCACTACGTGAGAAAAGAAAAGAAAATGATTGTAAGGTCATTTAGGTGAGAAATCAAAAGAAATGAGTGAGTTTCCTTGCTAGCATGTTTGGATGAGATAGAATCCAAAGCACGTGAGATGGGAATATGGATGAGATTTATTTGAAGGGCAAGCTTCATAATGTGTTAATTCAGATTTGTTTCTCACCATTTTTTCTCGAGCAACAGAACTGGCTTAGTAAGAGCGGTCACTTTCTCACCATTTCTTACCTATTTTGTAAACCAAACATGAGAGTTTTTCATTCTCTTTCATTTCTTATCATTTTTCACCAAATCAATCACACCCATCAGGTATCGATTTTCTTGAATATTTTTTGTGGCTAGTGCTGGAAATAAGTAACTCTAAAATCTTTGTTCAGGGTTCAGTTAGTAAGTCATAAGAAGGAAATTTTAGCAGGGGCTACGAAGTAGAAATGCTAATTGAGAATGGTTGGTTGAGAAATCATTAATGATTCAGCTCATCTTGATTAGGTGGGGCTGATTTGTGAAGATTCAGTTGATTTTTGATAAATAGAGTTGGGTGGGATATGTTAAGCATAGCTGAGAAGTAACAATAGGTTTAGGGTTTGTAAGGTTTGGCTCTTTTGCATTGAGATGGCCTCTACTCCAACTCCAAGACATGGTTTTTACACCTCTTTGCTCTCTATGAACAATCAATGCCTTTGTGCCATTCATGGAAAGCTCAGTTTCATACAATAATCACAGTGATGGTCCCTTAATTTCACATGACGGGGGATTTAGTTCCAGGGTATTATTTGCTTTGCTAGATTTTAAATTTAGCTACCCATTTGTACTCCACCAATTGGAGATGCTTTTAAACCCTAAGCAAAATTTGGCGCGGTTGAGCTATAAATAATATAGCAACTGTTTTAACTCCCCGTTGGAAAGGGAAATTCAAGCGTTATTCTAAAACATAGCTATTGCAGCCCATATAACTCACCGTTGGAGAAGCCCTAGGCTCTCTTTTGGACAAAGTTTCTGTCATCTAAAGATTCGAAACCAAGTGTGATGGCCCCTTATTTTTTCAGACTACTTTTTATCCCCTTACTGTTGTCCTTGTACCTACTTGAATCAAATCAATGGTTGATTACATTCCTCAGTCCTCTTTCAGGTTACCCCTAGGGCTTGGGCTCGATGATTATTTGTTATACGTGGGGCAAGGGACTACATGTACATGTGGTATGCGCCCCAAACACCCTCATCAACAAAAGAAACAAAAAGAAAAAAAACTTTTAAGCCATATTTGTCAGTTGATTGCGGGCAATCTTTACAAATTGTCTTCCTATCTCTTGCTGCCTTAGCCGGCTAATATGGATAAGACAATTGAAAAATTAAAATTAACAAAGCAGAGAGGAGAATTCTTCTCCCTTCCTTTTCCTCTTGAAATCTCAAAATAACATGAACATTCATATCAAGTGTGAAGTAGGCCCTTTTCCTGGTTTTTCTGGTTTGATTTGGTTTGGTATTGTTTTTCAATCTAAAATATTGTACAGAATTGTGGTATTTAATTTGGAGAACACATTTTGCTTTCAGTGTTCCATTATTTACTAGCTACTAGTTGTTTGTGCTTTTTAGATTTTGGAAAGTTCAAGTTGTTGGTATGTATAGCTTAAAAGCAATGCCTTTTTGTAGTTCTTGAAAAATTGTTACTACCTCTATTGATTTTACTGATTCCAAATGCAGACCTTGTTTTACTACTTCCTGTAGAGAACCATCGAATGTCGTCATTTTGGTTTCTGTCAATAATCTGTTTGTTCAAGGAACTCGATATCTGATGTTTACGAAACCAAATGCCATGGTAACCGCTATTATCATGTAATTGCTGTGTATATGAGAGTGGCCATATACACATGGGTATGGTTAAAGAAGGCAATAAAAGGTGGGCAAATTTTAGTTCCTGTCTTCTGCTAAATATGGGGTAGGGTTAAAGAAGGCACTGCCCTTTCTTAAATGCTTGTCATATAGTTTCACCTTGATTAATTGCGCTCCTTTTGCTATGGATAATTCTTCTTCCATAGTGAAACCTGTAGATTATGAATCTTCTGTTAATTACATGTTCTGTACAAAATCCGGGTGCTCGACAGTGGATATTTATTTTCATGTTAATTAGGAGTGAGCAAAAAACAATGGAACTACGAAACCGTCCAGCCCGGACCGGACAGTTCGATTTGAAAAAATTAAATTGTTCTCTCCACTTTCTCTCTCTTCAATGTCCCTTTCTCTCCCCACAAACCCAAATCACCCATTCATTAACACCGACGACCACCTCTTCCACTCGGTAATTTTCCGGTCCTAATCGTGGTTGGGTGACCTGGGATTATATATAGAGTGAAAGTGGATTAGGAAGAATCAAAAGACAGAGAGGTTGAGTGATGTGGGTTCTGCTGAGAGAGAGAGAGAGAGAGGCAAATTGCAAAGAGTGGTGGCCGAGTAGGCTGCAGAATCTAATTGTCTTGGGGGTGACATTGTCAGAGGCGCGCTAATATGCGCTTGAATCCATAATTTTAGACCGTGGCATTAGTGTCTTCCTATGTATTTTGAATGTTGCCGTTTTAATTATCATTAGTTGCATAATATTTTCTCTAGATTTTCTGACTTGTTGATCCACCAAAGAAGACCAATGACAAAAGACCTACCAAAAGACGAAGAAGAAGAAAATGAGGATCTCTATGATTTTTTCATGAATACTCTACTCTACTCATCAAGTTCTACAAAACAAACAATATTACTCGTATTATTGAGTCCAAAGCGAGCCTCACATTACATGGGCAGCACCGTGTTGGGTCCACAGTTTAAATATATTTGTTTCTCTCTCTCTCTCTACATTCCCACATTTAGATCAAGTCCCCCGTATTAGCCAAGCCCCCGCCTCAGGGATTTAAATCAGAGTTTTGTGGGAAATGAAATTTGTATGGAGGGGCACAATACGTGTAGACAAAGGATCTCTGGCTCCTTTGCGGAAAGGAGATCGAGAGCTGAGGATCACATTACAGGCACCATATATTTAGGGGCTGGGCTGCAAAGATGCCCAAAAAAGCTTTTACAATAGCCACCACCATGCTTTCTCATGGGGCTAATGAGATACAAAGCGACAATTCCACAAATTCGTAGAACTCACGGAACCTCATTTAGTCAATAGAGCACATTGCTCTTATTAAGCTACGAATGATCCCCACCCGACTGCAGATGCAAAGTTACTGATACACCCAAGGCCAAATGGAGAGACTTTGCACGTTAAACACAAGTTATATTGTAAGCCATCCACACACTTCTTCAGTCGGACTATCATTCTCGGAAAAAAAACAAATACAGAACAGAGCATATCAAAATGTTCAAAGCTAAGTCTGCCTTAACATGACGCAAGCAAGGTGAAATGATCATTCTCCCCATTTGTCAGGCACCTTCATCTGCATCAGCAGAAAGTTTCAAAATATTAGACGAAATAAAAACATGAGAGAGAGAGAGAGAGAGAGAGAGAGTTTTCCGTGATGATCCTTCTGGCTCTTAACACAGGTTTCAGCAGGTTTCAGAAGCGGAGATACCAACCAAACATCGGGTGTTTGTAGAAGAAAAAACGATTAAAAAAAAAAGTTGAAAATTTTGGCCGAGAATGTAAACAGACTGATATGGAAAAATTACTTTTACAAAATTACAGTTTCAAGCATTAGAAAATCCTCTCCTCTCCAACACCCTCTCTTCAATCTACAACAGGAACAAAAGAACACTGCAAATAGCGTCGATTCGACGTTTGCGATTCAGATGATTAATTGAATCATTGCCCAAAATTTCAGTTTCAACTTTTGAAATGTGGTAGCGGGACAAAAGCTATGGAATTTGGGGGTGAGTCTTTTGTCGAAATGGAATGGCCTTACTTTTTTCTTTTAATTTATTATTTATCGTTAATGGTCTCCTGACTGTATTACCCACACCCACACCCACACCCATGTATATGTATACTACTGTATACTCTACATACAAGCATTTGTGGCAGCAAGCCATTTGTGGTGTCAAGCCCAACTGCACACCACATGCCTTTCACCTCTCTCTCAATTCATCTCTCTCTGCTAGTGATCTGAGACAAGAACTGCTCCATTCGCGCACTGTCTAGATCTTGAGCTCATACGATTATGATTCATTATTTCAACTCTTCTTCTCCAGATTTCATGTTCATCCGCATTTTATTCTCGAGTGATTTATTGAAAGAGATTGAATGGATCTGGGTTTTTCACACATGTCACAGAGGTCAGAGAGAGAGTCTATAGGGAGATTGGGTCTTTTTACTTCAAAGGCTAATTTCGTCTTTTGAGTTTTTGTGGCATTTGACTCTGCTGCACGTGTAGGTGCTTAACGAAAGCACATATTTTGGGAAGTAAAATCAGGAAAAGAGTCCGACTCGAATAGCAGCACTATTGTAGAAGAAATAATGTTACTTCGTCTTTTTGTTTTGGCACGACTGGATATTTGAACTTGGGGAAAACTAAGTGAGGTACAACTCGTTGGACGACGCTGGTAGCCAAAATGAGAAAAAGAAAGAAAAAAAATGAAGGATCAAAACACCCAAGATAAGACTACCAAAGCAAAAGGCTGCATATAGAAACCAATCCCAAATGAAGCACCTCGTTAATCTCTGCTAACCCCCTCTCTTTTGACTTTTGATTAAACAACTCCCATGGTTGCAGGCCATAGCTGACCATTGAAATACACAAAAATTAAAAATTAAAATTATGCCATGGAAAATTTGATATTTTACCATTGTTTATTGCCATGGAAAACGGGATTCAGTTGTGATCTTCTCGCCCGAAGTCATAGACTATCTCAATCTGCATAAGAAACCAAAATAAGATTCAGAAAAGGAGCACAGAAGCATGTGACTTCCAACAAGCATGAAAGACCGCAGTGAGTCGGTGATGATCCAAACTGTACTGAAAGACACGCACAACTAGACAAGTATGGGCAAGATCAGAATGTACTCAAATATGAATTGACACAAAAAAAATTGACACCATGTACTGTGCTACAATAGCGTAGACCATCAACAATGCTGCAAGCAAACTGGGGATCTAAAACTTCATGATCTTTTAGCTATTAGATAACAGGAAGAAGTCATTATACGTCCTAACGAAATTGTGAGATTGCAAAATAATACGACACATGGGGGTGCAAGGGGATAACCTCTTTATTTCAATCCAGTAAAAGCACGAGTTTCTTGGGGAAAAACTCCAGCAATGTTCTGCTAGTTTTATAGAATACTAGTCTACAACATGTAAGGTATGACCATAGTACCCCCCCCACCCCCTCTTGTTATCTAACTTCCTCTTTTTCCAAAAAAGGGACTTCCTTCTCAACTGATGATCGCTTGGACAGCAAATGGGAAGTGCCTAGCCTTGCTACTTTGAGTCCCTCAAGCACCATGGCTCTTGGGAGTGATAATGGTAGACTTTCTGTGTTCTTGTGAGAACCAAAATTCCAAAATCCATATGGACATTTGCTTCGGTAGGCATAAATATATTT
>BRYE01000007.1:1115000-1122500 GCA_030159115.1 Actinidia arguta var. hypoleuca
TGGAGTAAAATTTGTAAACGTAACAATGATGACTCATGACTACCAGAGTCCATGGACTATTTTCTGAATAATTTATTTTGGGCCCGTGATTTTCATATTTTTTTCTGTGTAATTGTATTTTTTATTTTTATTACAATAAATTTATTTAAATATTATTTTATATAGTAAAAATATTTTAATAAAAATAAATATTTTGATAAATTTAACCCAATGTAAAAAAATAAATTATATGGGGTTCTAGTTTCGCATATATTTTTTTGTGATTTTTTAGCATTTTTAATAAAAAAAAATAGTCCCTTATCAAAGTTTCATTGGTTTTCAAACTCCTTGTGAAGCCTAAAAAATGTATTAAAAAATATATTTAAGAAACTTTACTAAAAAAAATATATTTTTTTACTCGACAAATTAACTAAATTCCATCTTTACAAGATTTTTTCCAAATCTGAATAAAAAAATTACATCTTTAAATTTCTCTCGTTAAGAGCTAAAAATTTAAGAACTAAAGACGAAAAAAAATTAAGAACTAAAATAGCTAAAAAATCTCAAAACTAACTTGGCCAAACTGGGTCTGAATATTAGAATCACATGATCAATCATGTTTTGTTGCTGATATTCAATTAACGTGATTTTTTATATAAATGTTGTTACCGTCCAAACTAAGCTTCGGATCCTTGATGGTAACTCTTTTCATTCTTTTATTTGTCTTCTTCTTTTCAACTTACATATATTTTTAAATAGTATTGAATCAGTCGTGTTTGATCAGGGAACTCAAGACTTCGTCAACTTCTAATTCGTTTATAGAATAATTGACAATGAATTTTTTTAAAATAACAAATTCTTTTTAAAAATTAAATAAATAATAAATAATTTTCAAGAGATGAATATTTTTTTATAGTATTCTTCTAGCTTATATAGAATTTTCAATCAAAGTGATTGATAATGACATTTTTTAAAAAAGAAAGGTATTTTAAAAGTCTTTTTGGCCAAGTTTCGCCTAATTTTTTTAATATATATTTTTATTTGTTATAGTTCTAGAATTTTTTTATTTTTGGTGAATTTTTTGCCTTTTGATTAAAAATTTATAATTTTTCAAATAAGATGAGGCTGAAAATGAAAATAATTTTATCTAATTTGAAAAATACTCAATAAAAACTTTAAAAAGTCATTTATACTCAATAATTTTTTTTGTATTTAGTATTTTTTAAAATTTTGAACAATTTTTTACTTCGTCAAGATAAATCGAAAAAATATATAATTTTAATTAAGCGGTTAAAAATCTATTAAACAGGAGTTAAAGCTACTAAAATAAGCACTATAGACCCACAAATTTTGAGTAAATTTAGTGTTCCCGTTATTTAGTATCCTTTATAGAGGTTCAATTTTTTAAAAATAATTGTGAAGGGGCCAATTTACACCCAGAAACGATACGAGTACAAAATATAATTTTAAAAAATATAGAGACTAAATTGAATACAAGAAAAGTTATAATTCTTTTTTTATGTGTGATTTCTCCATTAATTTAACTATACACTCACGTTAAAACAGAAAACCTAATATCCAAATCGTATACTTCACTTTTCACAGTGTCTTAACACCCAATTTCGTTGCAATATTTTTTATAGCCGTTAATCGCGTTCGCAGCTCGTAAATACGACACGAGAATCCAATAAATATAAGCTAATTAATACAGATGCTCTTGTCCCATATAATAACGTGTAGGTATCGCTATTAAACAAGCTAACATCAGCATTAAAAGTAGAAAATTGGCTCACCAGCAACTTCAACTGCCTGTTCATAAGTCTATTCTTTCAATTTTTTATGACTACCCAAAATATGTTTAGTATATCATCATTTTTGAACATTTTAATTCACTTTAACGTATTTATAAATACTGATACGATAAGTTAAATAAATGACTCGGTTATATCTAATGCCCGACACTCACAAATACTGATACAATAAGTCCAATAAATGACTCAGTTTTATCTAATGTTATTAAGTATCACATCAGACGATGAATAAAAAATTATCAAAACAGATGGTAAGCATAATATTGTGCTTGGATTGTAAGGTGGTGCCATGTTTTTTATTTTTGTATTTGTGCTTGTTAGTATTATTTTATGGGTGAAGTATACAAACGTTTTCTGAATTATCCATTTTGTGATAATTTTTGCCTCCATGTCTCAATTTTTGTAAATGGGACCCTTAAAATCTTCACTTTGAATCAAACTAATTCAATTTTAAACGTTACACACTTTGGTTCCTAGAGTATTGATTTAGTTTCACTTTAGTATCAAAATTATCAATTTTTTTAATTACATCCCTGAACACTATAAGACTTTTGATAAACAAAATTTAGAATTTACTAGAGAACTTATTATAAGTAATCCATCACATAGTACCTGGGGTAGTGTCGTTCAACTATTTTAATGATTCTAGATTTTTATCCAAATTATTTAAACAGTGAAATAATGAGACCCATAATCATATATTTTTTTTATTTTAAATTTTCTATTATCCAAGCATTGTCTTACGCAAGGGATATAGAGTTGACAAAATTCAAATATTTGGGTATTAAAACAACATGAAGTGCACATTTTAGAGACCATTGACATGAGATGTAATATTTTTGAAATTGTGCTAGTTCAATTTAATTTAAAAATTTTAGAATAAAACTCACATAATTAAAACTTAAAGGACCAAAGTAATACAAAATATATATTTTATGGACAATAATACGACGTATATCACGGATCACCGTATTAAATATCAACTTGTGGACCCATAAAACGAGAAAGTTATGTACAAATAATGAGAGCTCGTGCGCTTTGTCGGTGGGGGACACTCGCATTAACTACCAAAGAACCCGAAATATTATGGAAAATTATTTCACGACCCATTAGGCTTGTAAGATTTTCCCTTTTAAGGCCTGTTATTTTATTTTTTTTGAGTTTTTTTGACTAATTTTTTTTATTTAAATTGTTTGGTAAAAAAATTATACTTTTTCATTTGCTCATAACGACAGGAGTTTTGAAATGTAAAATTCTTCATCTAATTTGGTAAAAAATACAATATATTTTTTGTCGCCAAATTAGTTATTTTTTTGCAATTTTTTCCCAAATTTAAACAACTTTTATGTTTCCAAATTTATCTTGTTAAGAAGAGCAAAAAAATATATAAAATATTGATCATAACAGTTAAAAAATTCAAAATTCCAAAGCCTCTCTCTTCATGTTCCCACTATCAATCCTCGAACACAAAACTTGGTTGGGCCTTCAATTTGAATTCAAAGCCGACAAGACAATGCAAATAATGGTTAAAAACTCAAAATTCAAAACAACTAAACAATATTTTAAAAACCAAGTTAAACTGAGTTTAATATTAAATTCTACATTAATATCTGGATTTAAAAGATGTTGGGGCTCTACAAGGAAATAACTTATCAACAAACAAACAAAAGATATTGTTATCACCTTTATTAATACACTCGCACTAACTCGATTAGATTAAATCTAGTTAGATAATTACAATTTTATTCAGAAAGTAAGTATATGGCGTAGATCCAAAATTAAAATTATGCGGACCACATTCAAAATGAATTTTCTTAATATATTTTAAATCCTAGGTATTTTTCTGCGTACAACCATGCATAGGTTGAGCACATTTTTTATAAATATATATATATATTAATTTTTTTAGGTAAAATAGGATAAAAAAAATCACTTCAAAAAATGCTTTCATACACTCACATTAACTCATCCAAAATAAACTTACTCCTAACACACACACAAAAAAAATTATTTTTTAAAAAAATATCTTAAACGGGGCCTACGTAGTATTGCATGCCCAAAAAATCGTTAGGGATTTTGCTTTGGGGGGATAGAAAAGATTAAAGTCTAGTCCTCGGATCTAACTTATTCGCCCATTTTTATAGTGAATGAACATTTTATTCGCTATAATTACATCTTTTAAAGCAACAATCCTAGAAAAATAAACCTAAATAATTTAAAATTTAAAATAACTAAATTAATTAGTCCAAACTCACCCATTTGCCACACCTACACTCGGACCAAACCGCTTGGGAGTTTATGGTACAGTAGCTTTCTCCTCTATTTGCCAAAAACAAACAGTGGCCTCCGATGGGCATGAACGGCTGAACCCCACCACCAACCGCTCGGACGTGACGTGGTGGTGGGAGAGTGGGCGGTTGGCCTAAAAGCAAATATTCAGTGGGCAAAATAATTAGAGTTTTTCAATTCTTTTGACTTTTGATTCTTTAACCTTCAATTATGATACATTATTCCATTTAATATCATCATCAATGACCCATTTGGTTTAAGACTCTTTGCTAATATTTGGACTTTTTGATTTAATATAAATTTAAAAAAAAAACAGTTTTCTTGGTTTAAGGCATTTTATTTTTTAATTTAATTTAATTTTTTTTATGAAAAAGGTTATTGTTTAGTTGTTTTTAAATAAAATAACTGTTTATTTTTTACTTTTTTGACTCTTCTAATTGAGAGGAACTGAAGGAGTAATTTTTTGTAACCAAAACGCAAATTTTTTTTTTTGGCTAAGAACAAAAAATAATTCAATTTACCTAAAACTAAGCTAAATAGACAGTTGACTTTTTTTAAATTTAGTTATGCAAGCAGAGCTAATAAACGACCCGAACAACAAACTATTTAAGTTTTATTTAAAAATTTAACGAACTTTAAAATATGTCCGAATTTGATTTATTTATAAAGCGAGCCGATCTCAAATAAGTTTTAATCAAGTCAAGTTTAATTTGAAAAATTAGCAAGGTTTAAAAATATGTCTGAGCTTAGTTTATTTATCAAGCGAGCCGATCTTAAATAAATTTTTAACGAATTGAACTCAAGTAGTTTGATTTGTTTATGATTCCTATCTAACCAAAAAAGTCCGATTTTTTAAAAGGACAAAACATCCAATCGATAGGATGGAGATAAGGAAAATAATGATATATTTTATATCATGAAGATTCAAACTCAGATATCATATCTGATATGAAAGTTCCTCAATATGTTAGGTTGGTTATGTTGGGGCTAATGAATTAAACCCACCAACTTTGTTGAATAAATCATGGAAAAGAGTAAACCAGTCATTGAAAGCTTCTTTAAGTAGAAGTGGAAGCAATTATGGTGGATTTTGAGTACAGCTTCTGGTAGATTCACACAAGTTTACTTTGGGTGCCCAAAAAGAGAAGAAACGACAATCGATTATAATTAAAAAGCAGCTTCCTCCTCTCATCAAAGTTCTGCACGACCAACATTTTTCTTAAGCAATTTGTCAAGATTTTTTTTTTTTTTAAACATATTTTATTTTATTTTCAAGCTTGAAATTTAAGCATAGTTTGTTCTTTTGTGTGTTTATTTTGAGATTTTTTTAGCTTTTTTAGTTTTTTAGTTTTTTTATTTGTAGTAAATTTTATTAACCATACGAGAGGACCTTGAAAATGCAAAAAAAAAAACATTTACTTTGGAAAAAAAATCCACTAAAGACCAAAAAAATATTTTTACTCAAAAAATTAGCAAAAAAAAAAATGTAATTGCTAATCTTTTTTTCTTCAAATTTAAATAATTTTTTTTATTTTTCGATTCCTGTTAAGAGAAATCAAAAAAATATAAGATTTTAATTAAATAATATAAAAAATAATGTACATTCCACGTTGCACTTGTACAAAATGCGCTAACCAATGCTCTAAAAGCGTTTGTTAACAAAATATATATTTATTAGTCATGAAGCAGTGTGTGTCTATATATTATTAATAATCATGAAGCAATATGTCGTCAATGTGCATGTTTGGCAAAACTTTTAAGCAACAATTTTTTATGTATTAAAAGTCATGTGAGAGTGTTTTTTAAAATTTTTATTTATGTTTATGGGTAAAAAATAATTTATAAAAACAGAAAAATAGCTGATTATTAAACGCTTCATTTTAAAAAGAAATCAACTTTATTTTTATTTAAATAAATAATTTTAACATAATTTCAATTATACATAACACCCTACTATGTTGGTGCACAAAAACTCATATATTTTATTGACTCTCGTAATAAAAATATGTGACGTAGAATTAATATTCCATGGACCATTGAGGATCATCATGCCCTACACTTAATGGTGATAAAGTACAAGCCAACATTGGACATTTATACTTTCCTTTATCTTCCTTTTTTTGGATCCATTCCTCTGCCACGTTCTATAAAAGTCGGTGTTAGTGATATAGGGAACCTTGGAGATAGTGAGACGCACACATTCTCACAACCTTAATTATCTTATATATGTATTTTTTTTAAAAAAAAAAATATTGGCCTATTTGTTTATAATGAATTAGATTACGCAGACGTTAGACAATCACTGTCACAAAAATAAAAATGCGAGTGAATATTACTCACCACTTTATTGGTGAAAATGTGTGGGGTCTACTTTATTATTGTCACATATACTTTTTCCCCAATAAAGTGACGGGTGAATATGATTGTATTCTAATTTAGCTCTCCCACCAATCTACCATTCAATTCAGTTGTGACAAGATGTCACATGACCCTTAATTGAACGGTACGTGGATTAAAGAGCATATTGATAATTGATCTAAAATGCATGGGATTGTCTGGAAAAATTTAAAATAGAGAGTGCAAAATGAATTTTTAGTAAAAGTGAAATATGCAAAGTGTAATTTGCCCTAAATTAAAACACTACTGTTTTGAATTACTAAGCCCAATAACTTTTGCGGACCACAAAAGCGAAACTTCAGCATAGGCCCAAACTACTGTATCTCGGGCCATATATAACGATTTGGATCACACTAAGGCCCAGTTTGTATTAGTTTTTTTTTTTCAAAATAAGTTTTTCATCTTTTGTAAACATTTGTAATTGTTTCATCAAAATTTTATATTAAATTTGAAGAATTAAAAAATATTAAATTTTAATCAAACGGTGAAAATAATTCACTAAAAATGAAAAAAATCAGAAACTCAAAGAATGTGTGTATACCAGTTCGTCGACGAATTAACTAATTTTTTGTGTCTTTCATGGATTTTTTTCCAATTTTAAATAATATTTTTATATTTTTCAGATTCATTTCATAAAAATAAAAAATTATTAAATTTTAATTAAACGGTAAAAAAATAATTCACTAAAAGGCGAAAAAAAGTCAAAAATCAAAGCAGTTCTATACCCAAGTCCAAATGTCGGAGATGGGTGGAAGGTGGTGGCTGCCAAGGGCGTTCCACCTAGGGCCTAGAAGGGGCTATAGCCCCCATCACTTTCAAAAAATTATAAAATTTACTTTAGGATTTTTTTTTTTTTACACTTTAGCCCCCTTGAAATATATATATTTTTTTTTACAATTTAGCCCCCCAACCTAAAATCATGGATTTGCCCCGAGTGGAGAAAAGAGGGGCAGGAGCCACGACCCACAATCATTTGAAAAAACTCAGTTAGTTTTGACTATTTTGTTATTGATCCATTGAAGTA
>BRYE01000007.1:1160000-1170000 GCA_030159115.1 Actinidia arguta var. hypoleuca
CCAGAAAGGCACCTTTGTTTTTTGTGGCTATCTTTCTTCTTATTTTTGGCATACAATTGTAAATGTGGTGGTCGTCGTTCTCATCGTTATTTGTGGCCAGAGAAGAGAGAGTGAGAGAGCACACATTTACATCATGTAATAAAAATGATAGAATAAGAAAGCTAGCAAAAAAATGACGTAACAGAGGAAACTTATCAGTAGTAAAAAAATAAAATCTACAGATTCGATTGGATCTATTTTGATGATTCAAACTGTTCATATTGTATATCTCATCAAAAATTCTATTACGTTGATCGGATACAAATCAATAGTCAATCTATATCAATTTATATTAAGATAAATAAGTATAATTATATATATCACACTAATCAATCTAATTTTTTACAGTAATAATCTTTAGTATAAAATCTATAATATTTATGATTTAAATTATTAAAATAGAATGTTCAAAATGATTGATTTACATCGATAAGATCCATATTTGAAATGCAAAGAGGGGAGATTTTTTACATAGAGAGCCCATGATTCGGGAAATCATAATTCATCCGTTTGCACGTGAAACAACTCGGGTTGCCCAATAGAGAAGCTAATCCATACAAAATCAAATCCAATACGTGGCCACGTTACTGGAAATGGTGGGCAGAGGCATTGAGCATGCCAACTGTTTGGTTGTACTCTAGGCCTTTCAATTAGGAATATTCGGCCCTTCTATGAAAAACATCAGGCCCACTAACCACCGAACGTGAAAGACTTGGGTTTCATTTGATCCGCCACCCAACAGTTGCTAAGGACTGACCTAAAAGAATGCCCAATATTTATTTTTTTTATATTTTTTTTTTTTAAGATTAGGCCGATGGAACTACTGGACTATCCATTAGACCCTTGTCGGCCTACCTCAAGCCCACCTTACTCATTTAGACCCCTCGTTAAGCAGAATATTTTTGAAAATATTGAAGTGTATTTAGACATCGTTAAGCACATTTTAAGATCTGAGGATAGAGCTAGGAGGACAACCGGACCTTGCGATTTTAGAAAACTTTGTTATTGCACTATTATTTTTATTATTTACTATCAAACTATAGAATTCCGTCACCTCTAACTTTTTTTATAAAATAAATTTAAATAGTAATCGTTTTACATTCATGTATTCAGGAAATATGGCTAGTAGAAAAATGTTATTTATTAATAATTTTCATTTAGATTATTTCATCACAATAATGAAATGAAACTAGATTCTCAACTTGGGGGCCCATTTACTTGGATCGGATGGATGAGCCCAATTAGGTCCGTGGGCCGGTGACATGGAAGGCGCGTACATGGACATTTAGATTAGGAATCTTTATGTGGATAATATTTATTTTTGTAACTTTCTTTCTTTCTTTATTAAATTTTTAAAGCTTAATAAAGAAATATTCTAGAAGAAATTGTTTCATTTCTCTTTTTATTTATTTGGTTTTGCAAGAAACGAAAATGAAAATTAGAAAGAAAATAATTTTTCTTTGTTAGGTTTTAGGAAAAAAAAGAAAAGAAAATGATAAATCACTTAAATAAAATAAAGGTCAAAAATAGGAAACAATATTTTAAAAAGTAGAAGCAAAAAAATTTTGTACAAACATTTTTATATGTATATATATATTTATTATTAAAATCTAACACTTTCCAATTTGTAATGGATGTTTGGTCTAGTGGTATGATTCTCGCTTCGGGTGCGAAAGGTCGCAACTTCAACTCTTGCAACACCCCAAAAATATTAGTTTTTTTTGGGTGGTGGTGGTGGTGGTGGTGGTGGTGGTTGGGTTGGGGGGATCTGGACTTTCCTATCGATCGGGCCAGTTTGACCTTTTGGATAAATATCACTTTGCACCCTTGTACTTTGCACTCTCCACTTTTAATTTAAAAAAAAATTTCCTTGCACTTTCGATCAAGTCTCAATATCTCTCCCCTCCCTCCATACATCGTTACAATGATGAACATAAAAGATATAATAATTTTATTTTTATCCTCTAAACTAATATAATTTTATTTATTTAGTCTTTAAATTATTAATTAGGTTTATGACGTCCCTAAAGATGAATTAATTTTCAATTAAACTTTATAGAATGAAATCAATAACTTTAAGTATATCATAAACCAAATTAATAGTTTAGAGACTAAATAAATAAAATTATAATAGTTCATGGGGTAAAAAAAAATTAATTAATTTTTTTCGTCCACCATTCTAATGCCGTATGGAGGGAGATGAGATATTGAGACTTGACCGAAAATATAAGAGAAAGACTTTTCAAATTGGAAGTATAGGGGTGCAAAGTGAGATTTATCCCTTTTCTAAAAAAATATTTTTTCGTTTTTAGTGAAGTTATTTTAGTGCTTGATTAAAATCTTTTATTTTTTTAGTTTTTCTTGACGAAAGAAATATGAAAGTTAAAAAATTGTATTCAAATTAAAAAAAATCCACTAAATATAAAAAAATAGATAATTTATTGAGTAAAATTAAATAATCTTTTTTTTCTTTTTCAAAAGTAGATGAGAAGATTTTTATTTTCAAACTTCTTTTATCAAAAAAATCAGAAAATATAAAATTTTAATCAAATAATTAAAAAAAAAAGTCGAAAAACCAAAATAGGTAAAAAATAACACCAATGCAACAACATTGCCATTTTTTTGGGATTTTGGTCCTGTAGCTAACCAAATATGACTTTGGTTTTATCAAATTAGCTCCAACCATTGAAGAAAATGACATTTCGCTAATGCAACAATATTGTCATTTTTTTCACAATTTTGGTGTATTCTAACTAGCAAAAAAAAGTGACGTTCAACCATTGAAGTTATTCTGAGAGAGCATCTCCCAAAATGCCGAACCCAGAATTAGCCATTCGTCTTGCCAAATTATAGTATCTTTCCAAAATTTAGCACATGGTTTAAGCGGTATCCAAAATTGGACAAACTCTTTCTCTGCTTTTTTAATGGGCACCCACCCCTCGAACAGTAAAATGGCCTCTGACATAGCAACTGTGGAAAGCAATTTTGGAATCTGTTATCAAGAATTGGCTCTTTTGGCAAGTGATATTTAGCAAAAGCATTGAAAGATGCCGAGCCCTTTCTGCCTAGGTTGCATGTGAACCAGTTTATAAAAGTACCCAAGAAAATAGTAATTCAAATATCATAAAAGATAATAATTACCACGTAAATTAAGGGCAATATAATTTTTTTATTAATTAATACAAATATCGCTAATTTGGAATGATATATAACCGTTCTAAGAAATGGAGCTAAGAATTATTAATTTCATCCTCTCTTCTTTAAAATTGCATACAAGACAGGTGCAAAATACGATAACTCAGTTGCGAACCCTTATAATTTTGAAATTACTTTATAAATTCTTAGTATACTACTAGTAAAGTTTTGTAAGTATTGAAAGATGCAATTGCTCTACCCCTTGGAAGCATACCTAGAATTGAGAAACAAATGCATAAAAAGAAAATAGTGGAATTGAAATTTAATATATTTTTGTTTGGACATGAAACTCTTTTTGTGGCATTGGAGGAATGCCTAGGTTGCATGGGAGCCACTTTGTACAAAACTAAGTGGAGTGACAGCTAGTTAACTTGACCATGCAGTCACTACACATATATTATTACCACCTCACAATGATAATAGATTTTGGGCCACACTTTGTAATAAAGACTGCATGTGCCATCAAGTGCTCATAGAATGGTCAATTTTGGAAACTTACTACTTTGTGTTTGCTTTACTCGTACTCTATCAAAATTAGAACATTAGGGTTGTATTTTCATATACGAGGGTTTGTGAGGAAAAAGAAAATGTGAGAAATTTAGAAAGCACTTTTTTTTTTTCCTTTCCTTTTTCTTTTTCTTTCCTAAATCTTTTTACAAATCCAAGATTCAAAAACAACCCCCAAGGTTATGTTTGGATTTTAGCATTTTCTTTACTTTTATTTTTTCTCATCACGTCTCTTATTAATTCATTGATCCAAACGTAGCCTAAAGTTGCATAGGAAAACGAAAAAAGAAAACAAACGAAAAAAGTCGATGAATCTAGCTTCTTATATTTAATATTTTTTTCTTAATTTTTCAGTCTTAGTAGTTCTATTTCACTTTTTCCTTTCTCTTGAAAATCATAGTTCCAAACAATTAGCATTGAAATGGGACGAGTGTGATGAAACAAAAGAGTGTCAAGGAATTGGCATTATTGTATATTGTTTCATGTTGGTTATTTTCATTTTAGCTGTTTCGATTAGGTTAAACAAACCCATCTTAAAGGTCGTGTGGGTTAACATGGGACCCATACTTTATCTTACCATTTTTAGTTGGTAGATTTGGATAAATTAATGAATAAAAAGTTGGAAACTTGAAAGAAATGGATTAATGGATAAATTAATGGATAAATTTAGTTGGTAAATTTTTAGTTGATAAATTACCATTTTTATTCTGATTTTTCAACACCAGTTAGACCTATATATTTTAGGAAACCTCGCCGGAATCCATTAGTGATTTTTTACTATTTCATAGCTAAAAAAATAAATACGTTTTAGAACATCCCAAATAAGAAAAATTAAATTTTTATCTCACTTTATATATTTTAGTTAAAAATAAAAAAATTAAGATTTTTTATAAGCTAGGGTGGTGGGTTATGATTTTTTTTGGGTTTATTAGTTTTCGAATTTTTTTGTCTTTAATAAACTTTTTTCATTGTTTGATTAAAATTTTATACTTTTTTGATTCCTCATTATGAGAAAATTTTGAAAAATATAAAAAAATTCAACTAATTCAAACAAAAAAAAAAACTAAAGACAAAAAAAATAAAAATAAAATCATAATACCCCAAACTGGGTCTTAATGACATTAAACCCCATGAAAGAGACAATAGTTAATAGTTTTCCAACCAAATGCTAGCTAAGTTGAAGACAACATTAAGACAAGCCTAATGATGATTTATGGATAGTACAAGAATGATCGACAATAGCATTAACAGGCCCACATCCGATTAGATAGATTTGTTCTCACACAAGTCACCATCTTCCAACATTGTTTGGCTTATAGATTTCAGTAACGATTTATGAAAGAAAATAAAAAAGAAATGTTACAATACACAATACACACCAATTTTTACCGGTCAAACAGATTATTTTATAAGTCAACTAAATTAAAATATAATTTAATTATAAAATTTTTTAAAATTAATTTTTAATTAGTAATATAGTCACAAATTTTTAGAAAATATTTATAATTATATTCATAAGAATTCATAAACAAATCATAAAGATTCATAAAATTTATCAAACATGCCAGTAGAATTCATAACAAACTCATTCTTAAGAAAACTAATAAAATTCATAAAATCAGTTGGATCTCACTTTAATTAGTGGATTCTACGACAATTAATAATTTGAAGTGGCTAAAGCATTATTTGAAAACACATTAATTCACAATAATGATCTTAATTATTTATAAATAAACCAAAATAATTAATAATCAAAGCAAAAATTCTAAAAAATTCTGGGTTGAAAATCCATTTTTCAACAAGTTATGCACTTAAAAAAAACTCCAAATATTTTCTGAGAATTTTATTCTCCGATATAAGAAGCAGAGCTAGAAAGAAAAAGAGTTTTTAAAAATTGGACGGTCAAACTAATAATTTAACAACTTAAAATTCACGTTGCATTCCAGAAAAACGATAGTTAATAGAAGCTAACGTTGCACGGAATACCATATAAACGTGATTGATCCAACATAATATACATACATAGAAATACTTATTTCTTAATTCGAACAACAAGAAGGAGAAAATGATCGATGAACATATGCGGAGTTGTAATTCACAACGATAGCGCAAATTCACCCATCGCACCCAACAAGGAAACACATCCCTTAAATTGGAGATTTTCCAATTATAAACGAAAATGTATGATCTAATTAAGTGCAACATTGTGGAATTTTCACTATTAAAATGTGGATTGACATGTAAAATAAAGGATAACCTTCACCACGGATTCCTGTAGTTTGATCAAAGTTTTACTTTAATCTTTATAGTTTTAATTTGAACCCTTATGACCATGTACTTTTAATTTGGTTTTAAGTAATATAGTCTCTAGATCAATAGCATTAACATTTTGATCAGAAAGGTAACACATAAAAACTTAGCTGGTGATTTTTAGTGACAAGAGTGAAACTTTAGTATAATTATAGGGACCAATAATAGTAAAATTACATTTTAGAAAGGGTCACGTGAACTTCACATTCTCACCCTCCATCCAAATACCTAAATATTGATGGAGGAATTGCCGGATATGAAGATTGAAACTATAATGTTGAAATTGTTCAAACTAAAACCATAAAAACCAAAATAAAAATTTAGTCAAACTAGAAGGACCAACAATAAAATTTATCTCAAGATAAAACTAGTATAGCTAATTCACTATAAAGTGGGCAAAAATTATTCACCCAAAATTGATAAATTTCCTAAAGTTTATAGTTTTTTCACACTACGAAAATAGAAAATTACCATTTTAACCATTATAGTTCTTTTATTAGAAAAGTCTTTTATCTGTGGCAACAAATGCATATGGACAAAACTAAGTGATCAAGAAACAGGCAGTGGTTGAACAAAGCCATCTACCACTTTTGTAGAGGTGAGAATTATTCAATAGTTTTCTGGGGTCCACTTTAGTTATTGTAGTTTAAATTTGGACATTTAGAGCACTACAAGTTCTATTCAATTTTAACGAGGCCTCTCTTTTCAGAGGCGTTCAAAATGAAAACGGATAGTACACGAGTCGTTTTGGTTTTGTCAACATTTTTCTCCAATATTTTTTAATGTATTTTCATAGAGGGACATTATTTAAATTGTTTGAAAATTACTGAGTTTTCTGATTGTTCAAATTGTATTCACACATATCGCAACGAAATTTTTTGAATTGAATCATTCTGTGTAACTCAAACCGGAATTAAATCGAAGCAGAGACTGACAATTGAATATTTTCTAAATAACAAAAATGCAAATCTAATGGTCTAATGCCCTAAGGGCTCGTTTGGTTGGCGGATAAGAAGGGAGGATAAGTTTTAGAGGGGGATAACTTTTAATTTTGTTTTGATACTTTTTAGAATTGGTGGATAAGAGTGGGGATAAGGAAAGAAATATATGTAGAAAAATAAAATGTAAAATATTTAGATATTAAAAATATATATTTTATTTATATATATATATAAATAAAAATATACATTTTGTTTCTCTTTATATATTTTTTTCTTATTTCCCACCCTCTTATCCCCGGATAACTTTTAGTTAGGGTTTAGGCCACCCAAAAATTATCCGCCTCTATCCACTTGCTGAGAGAAAAATTATCCGGGGGCATAAACTATCCGCCTCCCTATCCGCTAGCCAAACGCCAGGGGAAAAAAATTATCCGAGAAAAAAAGTTATCCCCCTTCCCTATCCGTCTGCCAAACATGCCCTAAACGAAAGAATTTGGCCAGAAAATGATTTGATTCGCAACAAATTGCCATGCATATTTGGGTGGAGAAATGCTATGGGTACACCCATATAGCACCCCACTTGCACCTCATAGTGAGGTGTTCACACCCCATTGGGATGCCAGTGGGGTCTACCTCAATGACACCCCAATGAGATGTGGACACCTCACCATAGTGTGCAAGTGGGATGCTATATGGGTATACCCATAGCACTACTCTATTTGGGTGTGCTTAGAAGACGTCCGTCCCCACGAGAACATGGTATTGACGTATTTTGGTCACATCACGACAGCTTCAGTGTCCTCACACACAGTCCCAGTGTAAAGCGCGACATGTAAAGTTAGCCCCCATCACATGGGAGACTATCTTAACCTTCACTCTCCAAGTCATGGAAGTGCCAAGCACGCGCCAACTTAGAGCATCTCATCAATTAAAATATTTTTTTTAAAGAGATTTTAAAATAATTCACATAATTTAAAATTGAATTCTAACAATTTTTTTTTATTAGTTGGTATACAGCCAAAAGAAACAAAAAATGCTATGAGGTGAATAGCGCCTCCCCACATTTTAGAAGATATTATTCATAATATTCAAATAGAGGGTTGGATAGAGAGGTTGTTGAAGTCATAATTTTGATTTTAAATTCCTTACTTCATCTAAAACTCAGACATATGGAGTGAGTTGGAGATGCTATGAGCACCTCATTTAGTCTATTTTTTTTAATAGATTTTTTAGTTATTTTGATTTTTGAATTTATTCGTTTCTAGTTAAATTTTTAACCAATTCATAAAATATTTATATATATTTTTTTTCTTGACAAGAGAAATCTAAAAATATTAATTTAGAAAAAAATTGACAAATTAGATATGAGTACATTTTGGTATTTGGTGAATTTTTTTTTATTTGTGGACTAACTTTCTAATTGTCATTTTATTTTAGTTGTTTAGGAATTGAAGAATGTGTTGGGTAAACAATGTCAATGGTCCTTAAAGTATTCACATTATGTAACTCTGGTTTCTTATGTATTAATTTTTTTAGTGTCATCTCTAAATTTATCTAATCATATTTGATGTGGTATTTTGCTAATTGCAAATATTTTCTTCTAAGTTTTTTATTTTAAAAATGAATTTAAAATTTTTTAATTTTTGATACCGACCGTTGATCAAACTCGATAAAAAGTATTTCATAGCTAGCATATTATAGAAGAATTGCCTTTACCATTACTCAAGTTGGATCTACTATCGATATTAATAGAAAAAAGAAGTTTCAATATATTTTTTTTAATAATAAAAAAATATACGAAAATATCAATAATTTTTAAATAACCACATAAAAATTAATTGTATATATTATTGAAGAATTTGAGAAAAATAGTAAATGAGGGATCAAAGTGACACGAAGTAAGTACTTTAAAGATCGTTGACATAATTTACCTAAATTAACCAAAATTTTATAATTTTTCCATTTTTCTTGAGGAGAATAATCTACAAATAAAAAAATTGACATGTAATTTGAATAAAAGTGCATAAAAATAATATTTTTACGTGACAAATAAGCTATTTTTTTTGGGTAGATTATTTTTTCCATTTTGAACAAAACTTTTACAGACTCAAATCCCAACCGAAAAAATGTATATTTTTAATAATTTTTTAAATAAAAAGTTACTAAAAAAAAAAAACAAGAACCAAAACAATTAAATTAGGTAAAAAAATGTTCGCCCAAATTAAGGCGTAAGAATACAAAAAAGCGTTTATCTTAGAAACGCAGTAAATGACAATTTCTCACGCCAAATTATTGAATCCCACCTTGTCTTTCACGCCGTTTGAAATGATGAAAATAGTATTCCACAGAAGTGACCGACATCAACATTTTATTTGATGTGATTAAATCATCAGCTGTATCCGAAAAAAGAAATCAGACAAATAAAAAATAGGTTTTGTCATTTATTAAATTGATCTAATTTAACTGTTTTGATTTTTATTTTTTTATTATTTTTAGTGATTTTTTGTTACTATTTAATTAAAAATTATTTTTTTTAACTCTCCTGGACGAGTGAAATTTAAAAATACAAAAATTTTATTCAAATTTTAAAATAAAATCACTAAAAATTAAAAATTTTAATTTTTTCATCTTTAATATTTTTTGTCAAATTACATCACCTTTTTCTATTTTTTCATACCACTCTTGACAAAAAAAAATCAAAAAAATATAAAATCTTAATCAAACTCATATACCGAAACAACTAAATTAGCCCCTTTTTTATAGTTAAAGCCTTTGAAGGAGACTAATTGGTCTTTATAGTTTGACCAAAGTTTTACTTTTATTTTTCAATTTGGTTCTAAACAATGGCCCTATGTCAATACAAGTGACCTTTACGTTCTCACTTTTCGTATAAATATTTTAACGGATATTAACGACAAGACTATGTTAAAATCAGTTTAAAACTGCAGAGCCATAATTATGTAAATTAAAATTAGAGAGTGCAAAGTGAAATTTTAGTCAAACTACAA
>BRYE01000007.1:1192500-1200000 GCA_030159115.1 Actinidia arguta var. hypoleuca
AATTATACTTTCTCCGTTAAATTTTGTTTGTCTATCTTTTTACGGGAAATGTCTTAAATTGCATGTTTACTTTGAAAAGTCAATGTGAGAATAAAGGAAAATATTATAAATCAACACTTTTTCATTTGAATTTAAGTACATTAAATTTATATTTTCTTAAAAAAATAAGTTTTAAAAAGAGATAAATAAAATGGAACGGGAGAGTTACGTGAGATTCAGACGTACAAGTGAGGTGAAATTCTTACCTTTAATGACCGTTTTTTCCAGTAAACACAATCCTGTATCAATTGGTTATTTAGGACTAATAAGCATGTTTGCTAATACTTCCTAAAAGCAGTGGAGTATGATAACGAATATAAAGGCCTCTTTTGGCATTTAGACATCAAATATTGCTTACATCATCACATTCTAACATCCACTTTAACAGAGAGTTAACAGAGGGAAGGTAAGTGCATATTGTCAGAAAAAATAAGGGAGGCAATGTAATTTCAGAAACCTCAAGGGAAGTATGTAGTTGTCAGTAACCTCAGGGGGTAGGTGTAATTTAACCTTATAGTTATCATTTCTTTCTTATAAATTATACATACTAATGCACCTCCAATCCAACCTGGGGTTGAATGACAAAAAAAATAAAAAAATTACGTAAAATAATACATAGTTTAATCGTTAAAATAAATTAAATGTTATAATTTTAATTTTAATAAATTAAATTTTATAGTTTTAATTTGATAGTAATTTAAATTATTTGTTAGCTTTCATCCATTTAAAATTAACGGAACCAACTAGTTATTGTAGAAAAATACACTGAAACCATGTCATATAGGTTTTCTCATTTTTAAAACCCTAATCAAATCATTCTTCCTCCAAATGACATAGAATTTTAGTATTGCCAAATCAAAATAAAACTTAAACTCTCTAATTTGTCTTGTTAATTTATTTAATGAGGACTTTAAAGGTGGAGTAATATTATACAAAGTCATTTTTGCTCATTTGGGAAACAAACTAATTGGATTTATTAGCCTTAAATAGACGGAGATTAATAAATTATTTAAATTATTACTAAATTGAATTCGATTTGTTATAATTGAAATTGTGAGATTTAATTTATTTTCGTGGTCAAAATTTATTTTTTTTTTTTATTTATTTACTAGTCAAGGTTGAAAAAAGTCAACAATATGGATAAGAAATCAAGCAGATGATGGGTCATGTCTGACAGAATTGGAGATTATTTAAGGATAGACTTCACTGCGGTCCGAAAAAGGACCGCACCAGTGCATGCTAAATATTTGGGGTCTGGTTTTCGGTATATTTTAATAATTTAAACAGTCTAAATTGCAGATCTTATAAAGAATTTTAATGGTGTAAAATATTATATTAATCGAATGTATATCAATAGTCGATAGACATTAATTTATATAAAAATAAATAAGTTAGTCATGTGTATTATACTAATTTATTACGTTTTAAAATAATTTTAAAGTATACTGAATTATGTCAAATCAACTTGATTTTTAATAATACTGACATTTACGATGGACTCTACAATATGTACGGTTAGATCATCAAAATAGATTCAAACAGGAATTAAAATATTTAGACTCCATCAATGTAGTCCATTTATTTAAATAATTTTCTTTTGATTACCGTGACAGCAGCTTAACTAAACTTAATTAAAAAATATCAAAATCAAGCAAAAGTTAAGTAGTCAAATTTCCCATTTCCTTTTCTTTTTTCTTAACTAAATTGTTAATCTAAACACAACCTAAATGACTCATATAAAAGCTACTTGTTAAATCCTAATTTCAAGGTTTCAAATTTTTATTATATATATATATAAACATTCAACTCTACAATTTTTCTTCATACGCGTGATGAATGATGCAAGGTTGCAACTCCATTTTCACCAATTAATGTCAAATGGTATGATGTGGTGCTTCAATAGTGCCATTTAATTTGGCTTGCAATTTTTGTTTCTTTTAATTGCACTTTCTTTTTTATATTTATCAGGATGAATTTAACTTAAATATTATTATTTATAGAAGAATGTTTGGATAAATTAAAAAACAAATACAATTAAAAAAAAGAGAGAATTGAGAGATTTTTCCTCTCTCTTTTCAATATCTAATAGTGGATCCACTTTTTAGAAATATAATATATTTAGAAATATAATAGAGTGTCCACATCATACATAATATATTTTTGACTAAATGCATCTTCAAATGAAATGGGAAAGCTAGTAATCACATAAAAAAATAATTAGGAAAGAAGGAAAAAGGTTCCAAAACAATAGATGACAAAAAATACTTTTTTTCACAATGTCAATATATGCAAGTGGTAGGCATATTTTAATACTACAATGTCTAATCAGTTGTGGTTATCAACTTTTAGAGATTTTGATTAGTAGAATAGGTAGAGTCTATTATTTTGAAATAAATGATATACAATATGATGGATAAAGTTTACAAATTTGTGTGACTCATTGATGTGTCAAGTTGTTGCGATAAAGTTTTAGAATTTGAAATGGGACCTACAAAAGTGATGTAACAGGGACAACTCGTGTGGATAAAAAAAAGTCAGTAAGATTTGTTAGTTTGAAAAGAAAAATGTAATTTTCTTTTTTCGATATCTTTTTTTTTTTTCCAGAAAGGATAGTGAGTAATGTTCACCTATCTTAAAAATGGCAAACAATATGCATTGACACTCCTTAAATTATTGATCCAAATATACTATTAGGAAATATGACATTGGCAATCTCATTCCTATTAGTCTAACATAATTATTCGAGATTCTAGATCCCATCATTACTTGTCCAATAAATGAAACATGGCCTATAATTCATTTATTTTTTTATAGTTCAGTATCCCGTCAATTCAATTGAATACGAGAAATACTAATATGGAGGGTTTAAAGTTAACATTCGAACAAATTTTTAGTTGTCATAAGAGAACTCGAACTAGCATTTCTTTGAATACAAAGTCAGAATTTTTGCAATTATAAAAAAAAAAAATCAAAATTTTACCAACCGAACTAAGATTCATGGCCAATAAAATTTTTGAAAAAGTAAATAGTGTGAAGGGGATACAAGGTGGAGGGGTGTAAATGTGTTGTAATCTATTTGTCAATAATTTTATCCCTAGGAATTAAAAAGATGGACCCCATGGGATGAAAATGACAAATGAAGTGTGTGCCATGCAATGCATGTGTGTCCATACTTCAGTTTAAGATAAAAAGTCCAATGATTTCATAGAAAAAGCAACCATATTTTCAAACTTTTTGCAAGTTGAAACTCATTTTCTTGGCAACCCAAGTATATATATGATATTTTAATCTAAAGCCTAATCACGACCATTTTATTTTGGTCCTTTATCTATACTAATTTTTTTAATTTTATTGTTAACATATATGCTAGTTACATATGCTTTCTTCTATGTTTTTATATTATAAAAATATTTTTTTAGTCTTTGCTATCTATAGTGAATCCGACTCAAATAATTACAAAGATAGCTCTTTTATAATATACTAATTATGAAATAACTTTATCGAGTTGGATCTATGGCTGATCTCAAAGACTCAAAAAAATTTGTAATAAAAAATACTTAGAAGAAAACATTTGTAACTAACAAAAAAAGATCACATAAAATTCAATTGGATACATTAGAGATGAAATTAAGAAATTTAGTATATAAGAGACCAAAGTGATATAAAATAAATACTTTAAATACCATTTGCATAATTTATCTAAAGAAAAAATATTGATTTTTTTATAGGACCACGCAATTTCAGTTAGCATTCTTAAAGCATTTGGATGCTGGGAATATATTGCAAAAAAAATGGGAAATAGAGGGATGCAATTATTCAAATTAGAATTGCATCAACCAAAGTAAAACTTTTTTTCTGAACTATAGGACTAACGGTAATTACCCATTTCGGTATTACCCAAAAGAATATGAAAAAAAAGAATACTAGGGACAATGCATATTCATATATATATGAACATATATTTTTGTGAGGTATTTCATATATGAGTATGCATTTTATAAAATATATTATCCTTAATTTTTTTGTATGAAAAATATTAACTACTGCCTGATGGGTTAGTAAGCAAAAAATATGTTGATAAGTTCATTGCAACGTGTGAAAAATGTATAAAGTTTCAAAGTATGTTAACCATCGTTCTTTGAGTTGTGGTTAGCAGAATCGATTTTTCAGTATGTCTCACAAAAACTCTAACAGTTTTTTTTTGGTAAACCCAAAGAGAATCTGTTTTTTTTTTCCTATATCATTTTTCACATGTTTTATAGTAATCTAAATACGAGAGATTTTTTTTTTCTCACCATCCTCTCAAACCATATATCCTCATATGTGCTCATCATAAACAAAACGATAGAGAACAAGACGAAGCATTATGGGCCAGGACATGGCTTGTCAGCAGTTCAAAAATGGACTAGTTAGTGCAATTTTAAGTGGTTTAGATTTTTTGGGGATATATTTTAATGGTTCAAATCATTAATTTGGTAGATTTAGTTGTAAAAATTAATGATGCAAAAAGTTATATTGATCGGGTATAGTTCAATATCCGGTCAGTAATATTTTATAACTTAATAAATGAGTATGACAAATAATATTATACTAATTTATTTTAATATAAATTATTATTAATAATTTATTGATTTGTATCCGATCAACGTGAGTTTTATAATATTAAAATTGTCGATGAGATATTTAATATGAATAATTTAGATTATTAAAACGAAATTCAAAATATTTGAATTGTGCTGGTATAGTCCAAAAATAGACGGCAGACAAGCCTTGTCCCAATTTGGCTTAGTCTCTCTCTCCCTCTGTGTGACTAAAAGAATACACTGGAAAGAAGGCCATCTCTCTCTCTCTCTCTCTCTCCAAGTTGTGCAGTGACGGGGGGAAGAAAACTTGGCCTTCTTCTAAGGGCTATAAAAGAGCTATATAGTCGTCTGTCTCGAATTGGTGGCGTGGCCTTATGGGCTAGGAAGTAATTTTTGGCCTTATGGGCTAGCTGTGATTATTTTTTAGTAGCAAGTGTGACGACAAGGCATAATATGCACTGCGAATTTGTTTATTTATTTAGGTACTCGGTTAAATTATACTTTCTCCGTTAAATTTTGTTTGTCTATGTTTTTACTGGAAATGTCTTAAATTGCATGTTTACTTTGAAAAGTCAATGTGAGAATAAAGGAAAATATTATAAATCAACACTTTTTCATTTGAATTTAAGTACATTAAATTTATATTTTCTTAAAAAAATAAGTTTTAAAAAGAGATAAATAAAATGGAACGGGAGAGTTACGTGAAATTCAGACGTACTAGTGAGGTGCAATTCCTATCTTTAATGACGTATTTTTCCAGTAAACATGATCTGTATCAATTGGTTGTTAGGACTAATAAGCATGTTTGCTAATACTTCCTAAAAGCAGTGAAGTATGATAATGAATATAAAGGGCTCTTTTGGCATTTAGGCATCAAATATTGCTTACATTATCACATTCTGCCATCCACTTTAACAGAGAGTTAACAGAGGGGAGGTAAGTGCATATTGACAGAAAAAAATAAGGGAGGACAATGTAATTTCAGAAACCTTAAGGGAAGTATGTAGTTGTCAGTAACCTCAGGGGGTAGGTATAATTTAACCTTATAGTGATCGTTTCTTTCTTATAAATTATACATACTAATGCACCTCCAATCCAAGTATCCAACCTGGTGGTTGAATGACAAAAAAAACAGAAGGAAAAATCACGTAAAAAAATACAGAGTTTAATCATTAAAATAAATTAAATTTTATAATTTTAATTCGATAATAATTTAAATTATTTATTAGTTTTCATCCATCTGGAATTAACGGAATCAATTAGTTATCGTAAAAAAATGCACTGAAACCATGCCGTATAAATTTTCTCATTTCTAAAGCCCTAATCGAATCATTCTTGCTCCAAAATGACATAGAATTTTAGTATTTCTAAATAAAAATTTAATTTAAACTCTCTAATTTGTCTTGTTAATTTATTTAATGAGGGCTTTAAAGATGGAGTAATATTATACAAAGTCATTTTTGCTCATTTGGGGAACAAACTAATTTGATTTATTAGCCTTAAATAGACAGAGATTAATAAATTATTTAAATTATTACTGAATGGAATTCGGTTTGTTATAATTAAAATTATGAGGTTTAATTTATTTTTGTAGTCAAAATCTATTTATTTATTTTTTACTAGTCAAGGTTTGAAAAAGTCAACAATATGGATAAGAAATCAAGCAGATGATGGGTCATGTCTGACAGAATTGGAGATTATTTAAGGATAGGCTTCACTGCGGTCCGAAAAGGACCGCACCAGTGCATGCTAAACATTTGGGGTATGGTTTTCAGTATATTTTAATAGTTTAAACAGTCTAAATTGCAGATCTTATAAAGAATTTTAATGGTGTAAAATATTATATTAATCGAAAGTATATCAATAGTTGGTAGATATTAATTTATATAAAAATAAATAAATTAGTCATGTGTATTACACTAATTTATTATGTTATAAAATAATCTTAAAATATACTAAATTATATCAAGTTAACTTGATTTTTTATAATACTGACATTTACGATGGAGTCTACAATATATACTGTTAGATCATCAAAATAGATTCAAAACATGAGTTAAAATATTTGGACTCCACCAATGTAATCCATTTATTTAAATAGTTTTTTTTTATTACCGTGACAGCAGTTTAACTGAACTTAATTAAAAAATATCAAAATCAAGCGAAAGTTAGATAGTCAAATTTCCCATTTCCTTTTGTTTTTTCTTAACTAAATCGATAATTTAAACATAACCTAAATGACTCATATAAAAGCTAATTGGTAAATCCTAATTTCCCGGTTTCAAAATTTTATTATATATACAAACATTCAACTCTACAATTTTTCTTCATATGCGTGACGAATGATGCAAGGTGGCAATTCCATTTTCACCAATTAATGTCAAATGGTATGATGTGATGCTTCAATAGTGCCATTTGATTTGGCTTGCAATTTTTGTTTCTTTTAATTGCACTTTCTTTTTTATATTTATCAGGATGAATTTAACTTAAATATTATTATTTATAGAAGAATGTTTGGATAAATTAAAAAACAAATACAATTAAAAAAAAGAGAGAATTGAGAGATTTTTCCTCTCTATTTTCAATATCTAATAGTGGATCCACTTTTTAGAAATATACAATTCAAAGGAAGTAGAGTGTCCACATCATACATAATATATTTTTGACTAAATGCATCTTCAAATGAAATGGGAAAGCTAGTAATGATGATATAAAAAAATAATTAAGAAAGAAGGAAAAAGGTTCCTAAACAATAGATGACAAAAAATACTTTTTTCACAATGTCAATATATGCAAGTGGTAGGCATATTTTAATACTACAATGTCTAATGAGTTGTGGTAATCAACTTTTAGAGATTTTGACTAGTAGAATAGGTAG
>BRYE01000007.1:1270000-1275000 GCA_030159115.1 Actinidia arguta var. hypoleuca
TTGTATAATCTCTAACTGCTACATAGCAATGAAGACTTTCTTTGAACTTGAAATACAATAGAATTCGTTTTTGTGCTCTATTTTTTTTGAGTGGGTGTGTCTGCACGGGGTTTGTGGGTTTCTGAGGCCCAATAAGCAACAGGGACAGATCTAGAATTCTTTTTAGGGGCGAACCACTATAATTTTGAAATTATTATTAAACAATTTGGAGGGCTAACATAAATAATTTTTGAATTATATTAAAATTTATAATATAATTAGCGATTTTTTCCAAATTTTTAGGATGTGATCGCCTCCCTAGATCCATCCTTGATAAGCAACCCTTATAGGGCAGACTGGTATGTATATCTTGTGTTGCTACTATGTCCCTGTTTGGAAACACAGTAGAATCCCAGACTGGTATGCATATCTTGTTTCAGATGCATTGGAAGTGGCCTTTTGTGTATTATTTGTACAACTTACAATCATTTCTTTTTCCAATATCAGAGTTCAGTTCTCCATGGGTAAAGACATCTCCGTTTGGTTCTGGTCATTTTTTAGCTTGTTCCGTGTCATTTTGCCAAGAAAGATAAAGATTCTATTTCAACTCGTATTAGCATGTTAACATGGATTTTATGTTCTTGTAAAAGAACGCGAGAAAATTATTTTATGTGTTTATTTGGTGATTCGATCTGTTATTCTTATAGAACATGCATGTTTAATAGTTACTTGTATAACAAAGTTAAGTTAATCAGACAATGATAGTCACATAATCTAATTAATTTATCCTAATAAACTTTATAATTAAGATGATGGACGGGTTATGTTTGATTTTAAATGAATGAGTTAGCTTGAGAATAGTTTAATGTTGCCAAATGTGTGATTAATGGATAGATAACCCATTAGTGATGCAATCCGTCCGAACTCACCCAAAACCACTCAAGTAACTGCTCCATTTATTGTTGAACTTGTAAGGACAATTTTTTATTTTATTTTTATAAATCCATAATACTATCATTTTTGTTCTTTAGTGTATCTTTGTTCCTTTCTTCCAAATATAAAAAATAAAAAAATAGAGAATTGGTTTTCACTGCCTACTTTTACACAACTCTTTTTTTTAGCCCATTATAATCAGTCAACTAAAAATGCAAGAAGAGTCATGTTGAAGTGATACTTTTGAATTATTGTAATGATAAATAATTTTAAATTTTAAATTATTGTAAATTATTTTTTTTTTAAAATTTATTTATCTTATAGCATTTAGTTCGTCAAAATTTATAAAGGATCCAGTCTTGGAGGCAACTTCGCCTTGTGCCCTTGAAAACTCAAGGCTGGTCTTGAAGAACACATCTTAAAGGGTAAAGCTAAAGTCATCAAAAATTGTTATCATTTTATTACCGATAGAACCAAAATGATGTCGTTTTGATTTTTAAAACAAATGCGACTTTTAATTGAACGACCTTGTTTTGATTTTTTGCACCAAAATAATGTTATTTTGGTTCTATCAGTAACAAAATGAGTAACATTTTTGGTCGCTGTAGTCTTTTCCCATCTTAAAAGAAGCAAGAGAATGGACCTCCATTGTGTTTGTTCCCCAGACAATAGCTTTGGGCCAGACCCACTGTAAGCCCCGTCCAAATAGCCCAAAGTTCAGAAACTATAACCCAGACCTGACCTATTGATTCTTGAAAGCCCACAATCTACACCCCATATCAGGTGAGGCGGTACTCGCGGAAGTTGCGGCCGGGGGCGGAGGCTGCGCAGTCGGGGCGGGAGACGACGAAGGCGAGGACAGGGGTAATTTATTTTTGGCTTTGATGGATTTATTTTTGGGTTAGGGTTTGAGAAGGGTAGTACAGGGGTAATTTAGGACTATTGAGAACAAATTACAAGCCCTAAAATTAATTTGAATTGCAGTGAGCAAAAGTGGATCTGTTCATTCGGAAAGTGAAAATATGGAAACAAATCTTTGTGAGATTCGGGCCTTCAACGGTCTGGAAATTTGAACGTTGTAGCCGCGCCTATATATATACACATCAGCATTTCCAGTGAGAGAAAATCCTCTCTATTCGCCAGAGTCGGTCTCCAGAGCGACGAGGGAGAGAAGAGAAGAAGAAGCCCTTGTCTCCATTGATCCCTTCAATTTCAGGTTCTCAATCTTTCGTCTCTCCTTCTCCTACTCCATCTGTCACTTTGTTCTTTCGTTTTTCCATTCAATTTGTCTTGCTTTGTTGTACAAAATCTGAAGATAATGAACGAAACGAATAGTGAATCTTCTTCTTCTTCTTCTTTTCCTCTGTGTTTACAAATCTGGATTGAATTTGGTAAGGGATTCTTTCACAGATGCAATACCTCTATGTTTCTCTAATATCATTTGTTCATGTTGTTGCTGAGGTTCTGCTAATTAATGTTGCTGATTCTGCAATTTGTTGTTGGTTATGCAATTGTTGATGCTCCCTCCATCTGTTGCTCTACTTCATTCAAGGCCTGAGAACATACCATATCAATTTCAATCACCTCCAGTAAAGCTCCCAACGCTGTTAGGTCTAGGACGGACG
Organism: Actinidia arguta var. hypoleuca; assembly: GCA_030159115.1. Classification (NCBI taxonomy): domain Eukaryota; kingdom Viridiplantae; phylum Streptophyta; class Magnoliopsida; order Ericales; family Actinidiaceae; genus Actinidia; species Actinidia arguta. The sequence goes on from BRYE01000007.1 coordinate 1,272,538, forward strand.
TCTTTCTTCATTTTTTATGAATTGGTCGATTTAGGCAATGTATGTGGGACTGTATTAACTACATAGCATGAACTACTAATCGAATGTGAGGCTAAAACCTCTCCTCTTTAGACTGTAGCCAGTTTCACAGGAAATTTGTGTTCTTTTCATTGTGAATGGGGAATGACTTCTAGGAGGTGATAAAACAGCTCGATAGTTTGTCTCCATTTTGATTTCGGACCCTGCATTTTTTAATCCTGTAATTTTAATCTCCTATTTTGATTTTCTTTCCTAATTAGTCTAATCAGTAATGGAATTAGGTTTTTAGATGGACTTGCAGCACGTGCCCTACATATGGACCTATTTGATGGCAATTTACAGTGGAGTTGGGCAAATTACAATGGATTTGGGTTAAAATCATGAGATTTGAAAATATAAAAACCAAAACCGCGAACTAATAAAACTACAGGGACCATTCTTGAAATAAAATTGTTTTATAGATGACAAATAAATAAACGAACAAACCGTGTGAAGTCGGCTAAAACGTTCACAATGACAGAGATGAGCTCCTACAAAATGAACATAAAAAATATATTTCGGCTATGGTTATATAGAAAGGAAATTATTGAACTACAAAATGAACATAAAAAATATATTTGGGCTATGGTTATATAGAAAGGAAATTATTGAAGAACTATAATTTCAAAACACGGTGTGATCAATTATTGTGTATTGACAGTGTAAACGAATGCCCAATAGATCAAAATTGGATTCTAATATTTTTTTATAAGATTATTTATTTATTATTTTAATTCCTATAATGAAAATGAAAATAAAAATGAAAATGATCCGAAAAGGCAAAAAAGAATAGATAGAAAAAGATCAATTTTATCTCTTAAATAATTATAAATGTGAAAATCGGTCCAAAAACATAACGGCCGTTATCAATTGGATTGATTAGATGAGAAAATCAAAATATAAGGTTAAATCGCGAGATTTTAAAATATAAGAACCAAAATCGTGGACGGATAAAAAACTACAAGGACTATTCTTGCAATCTATCCTAAAAATTGTAAGGTTCTGTTTGGATCAATGTTTTGATCAATATTTGTTGGATTAAAAACCTACCCCATGATCCGAAAAGGCAAAAAAAATATGAAAAGATGAGAAAAAGTCTATTAACAGAAATAATACTAAAAAAAATCAAAAGATAAAAAAGGGCTTGTGAAGTAAAAAAAAAACATAAAAAAAACAGATCGTGAAAAAAAAAAGAAAAAGGAACACAGCTTGTGAAGTCAAAAGTTTACTTCCAATTGCTTCAATGGGAGAAGGGGGGCCTAGGGTTGGTGGAGGGAAAGCGAGTGGTTTGCTGGGTTTGTGTTTGGAAGAAGACCGTCATTTCTAGCTAGGGGTGGGGTTTCGTCCTTTATCGATAGGGTTTTCAATTTCTACGACTCTTTGTAGAGGGTAATTTTATTATCATTGGCCTCCGAAATTTAACAAAAAAATATTTTAAACTTAAAAATAGCTATGTGAGGTTTCGAGTACTTCTTTTTCGTTTAAATTGTTAACGGGTATTAAGTGGTGATTACATTGAAATTAAATTAAAATTAAAAGATTTTAATCGTTTAAATTAAAATTATGAGGACCAAAATAAATTTTATTTTTATTTTCACTACTAGAATACTGCAAAATGATTGAGACAAGCTTTAGTCAGACTTAGTGTACTTAATGCCCTGGCGAGCACTCCGTGATGTGAGTGTGATGTGGTGCGACTCCTGATTCTAATACTAAAATCAAAACTGTTCATTTATAGGGTTTGTCGTGTATATAATTCGAACGTAAACACAAATTAATTGAATATTTAAATTTATATGTGAGATTCTTGTAACAGTTTATTTTCTAAATTATTTTGGCCATCCCTGTTTTCAAGAAAATTTATTCTAATTGTATGACCATAAATATCCTATTAATTCTATTTTTTTTTTCATATATTCGATGATCTTTATAACTTCAATAGTTCTAAACATATAATTAGTTCAAAGTGGCAAAATGGAAGTAACACTTCCCCAAATCCGTCCTCCAGTCTTATTTTTTGAAAATTCAGGTTCACATGTGAAAACAATATCCTGAAAATATGACTTTAAGCTAAGTCATTTGTTTTTTTTATGTAAACTCAATGAAGGCAAGTTGGGTGAAAAAAGAAATCAGCTAGTAGCATTCAAACAATGAATGATTAATCCACACATTTCAAATTGTTTGAAATTTTAGTTTATGCCATTCAATTCTTTGAAAGGATTTACATTTAGGTCGTTTGGGCTAGCAAAAAAAAAGTTATTATTTTCATTCCATATTGAAATTCTATTATATCATTTTGGGATGACTTAAAAAGTACGTCTAATTTTAAAAAGTCAACAAAAAGAATATGCAATTTTTCTCTTTTATTATTTTTTTATATATATTATTTAAGTAATATCCAATTAA
>BRYE01000007.1:1292500-1300000 GCA_030159115.1 Actinidia arguta var. hypoleuca
TGAGATTAACCTCGCCCTTCTCCACCTCGCCATGGACTATAAGGATGAGATGACCTTGAAGACTCCATCCCCATAAGGACTTCATCTCCATGAGACTCCTTCTTCATTACGTTGCCTATATTCACGGTGTGTTCTCCAAATGGCATCTCCCTAATTTATCTCCAGTATCCACGGGATCTCCTTCCATACTTATCTACCGAGGATCTCGCCGTGATCTCCTCGCATGGCTCTCCATTCTCCAACTATAAAAAGGTCGCTCCCCCATAATGAAAAGGTACGACTTAACCTTGGCTTATTCATTCAGAGAGCTCTGATTCTTTGCTTTGTCTAGCTTATACTCGCCTTGGTCTGATTTCCACGCTGGAGGGGTTTTGAGATGCCTCACCCCAGTTGGTTACCTTTGTTATTCTACGCAGGGCGGCCGAGTCATTGCCAATGTCAAGGGCCGAGGTCACGAGCAATTCTAGCTGTTTATTGGTCATCCCAAATTTCTACCACAACAGTTTTGAAATTTGCACTCACGTAGCCATAAATACATGTCTTTGTGTCTATGTATCTTCGCCGCCTTCTTCACCATCGCTAGGCACAATCCAGTGTTCTTTGCCGAAAGGTTCGATCATATACATATATGATATATGTATCACTTTATGTATATTTGTGTGACTATTATAGTGTTAGATCCATGTTTGGGTTCAAAGAATTGGAATTTGATGTGTAATTTGATCTCATTGCATGTTCGTCTTCGATTTGCTCTAGAGAATGCTATTTTGAAATATGCACTCACATAGCCATAAATACATGCATGTATCTATATCCATGTTTGGATTTGAAGAATTGAACGTGAACACTGCATATTTCGTATTTTTAATTGTTTTGCTCTAAACATCAAGTCACAATGTTCTTCACCGAAGGTTTGCTTAAATGCCCGTATATGTATATTTGTGTGACTATTTTAGTGTTAGATCCATGTTTGGAGTAGAAGAATTGAAAGAGGAATATAACTTTTGATCTCACTGTATACTTGTGTTTGTTTTTCTTAAACTTCAAGTCACAATCCCGTGTTCTTTGCCAAAAGGTTCGCTTATATGAAGACATGTATTTGTATGTGCATAACTGTGTGACTATTATAGTGTTAGATCCATGTTTTGATTACGAAAATTGAGCGTGGAATCGCAATTTTCATCTAATTGCATGTTCGATTTGCTCTACACTTCAAATCTCCACCCCATTGTGTTAAAACGATTGTGTTAAAACGATTTCGGTACTTGTATTTGTATCCCATTGCAGAATCGAATGCAGAATCATAATTTTGATGCCGTTGCATGTTTTTGTTCGATTTGCTTTAAACTACAAGTTATGAAGAATGATTCTTCAGAATTTTATACATGTCTGTGTTTATACGTATATCTCTATGACTATTATAGTACCAGATCAATGTTTGAATCAGAAGAATTGAGTTTAGAGTCGTGATTTTGATTGCATTGCATATCTGTGTTTGTTTGCTCTAAAGTTCAAGTAAAGAAGAATGATACTTTAAAAGGATTTGAATTGAATGCGGAACAATGTTTCTTTCAAATTTGTGTTAGTTTTGCTCTAAACTTCAAGTCCGTTGACTGTTTGTTCTTTGCAGAAAGGTTTGCTTATATGTACATGTATCCGTATGTGTATATCTGTGTGACTGTTGTAGTGTTAGATCCATGTAATTTTGATCTAATTGCGTGTTCAATTTGTTCAAATCTCCACCACCTTGTATAAAATCAAACAAATAAGGTATATGTGTGTGAGAACAATTGTAGAATTGAAATAATTTGTGTACGTGTATCTGTATCTTTGTGTATATCTGTGTTAGATCCAAGTTTGGATGAGAAGAATTGATCTAATGTAGTGTTAGATCCATGTAATTTTGATCTAATTGCGTGTTCAATTTGTTCAAATCTCCACCACCTTGTATAAAATCAAACAAATAAGGTATATGTGTGTGAGAACAATTGAAAAATTGAAATAATTTGTGTATGTGTATCTGTATCTTTGTGTATATCTGTGTTAGATCCAAGTTTGGATGAGAAGAATTGAACACAGAATCGTAATTTTGATCTCATTGCATGTTTGTGTTTGTTTTGCTCTAAACTTCAGATGAAGAAAATGATAGTTCAAAATGTCCATTTGCGTATGCCTGGTTGTGTGAATATGTATATCTCTGTTGCTATTATAGTGTTAGATCCATGTTTGGATTGAAGAATTGAACTCGTAATATTGCATATTTCATATTGGTGTGTTTTTCGCGGAAAGGTACTCTTATATACATGCATGTATCTGTGTATGTACATTTCTGTGAGACTCTGACTATTATAGTGCTAGATCCTTTTTGGCTTAGAAGAATTGAACGCAGAATTGTAATTTTGATCTAATTGCATGTTTGATTTGCTCTAAACATCAAATCTCCACCACATTGAAATAAACTCAAACGATTTGGATTGGTTTATTTGTGTATATCTCTGTGACTATTATAGTGTTAAATCTGTGTTTGAATTCGAAGAATTGAGCTTTGAATTGTAACTTTGATCTCATTGTGTGTTGTTTTCGTTTTGCTGTAAGCTTCAAGTCAGGAAGAATGATACGTTAAAATATCCACTCGCATTTATACATACATGTCTGTGTGCATATGTACATCTTTGTAACTATTATAATGTTAGATCCATGTTTGGATTTGAAGAATTGAACACGGAAAATTACATATTTCATATTTTTGTTCGTTTTGCTCTAAGCTTCAAGTCACAATCTGGTGTTCTTCACTGAAAGGTTCGCTTATGTATTCATGAATCAGTATGTGTAAATCTGTGCGACTGTTATAGTGTTAGATCCATGTTTGAACTTGATGAACTGAACTCGGAATCGTAATTTTGATCTCCTTGCATGTGATTTGGATCTCTCACTGCATGTTCGATCTGTTCTAAACTTCAAATCTCCACCAAATTGTAGTTAGTCAAAAGATTTAGGTACTTGTATGTGTAAATATGTGTAACTATTACTGCGCTTAGATCCATGTTTGGATTAGAAGAATTGAATGCGGATTGTAATTTTGTCACATCGCACATTTGGTTTCAACTTGCTCTAAACTTAAGCCAAGCAGAATGTTATTTTAAAATGTCTACTCACTCGTATACATGCATGTGTTTGTGTGTATATATAAGTATATCTCTGTAACTATTCACAGGTTAGATCCATGTTTGGAATGGAAGAATTGGGCGCGAAATCGTAATATTGATGCCATTGCATATTTGATTTCGATTTGCTCTAAACTTCAAATCTCCACCACTTTGTATTAAATCAAATGACTTAGGTATGTATATCTGTAGGTGTATTTTCAGATCCTCTCGGAGAGAAAAATATAAAAATGTAAAAATTTCCATATAATGCTTCATAAAATTCACTAAAATCAAAAAGAAATAGGCTATTTTTTTTAGTGGAGTGTTTTTTAAATTTGAACAAAATCTTTGCATTTTTAGATTTCTTGTTAAAATAAAATGAAAAACTGAAAGATTTTGATCAATAGAAAAAAAAAATAATAATAATAATAAAAAATAAAATTTGACCAGGACTTGAGGCTTCTGGTGCGATTACCAATGAGGCCCATAGTTTGTGATCTTGTCGTGATTTTCTTGCAAGTAAGCACCTATAAATATAGATAAAATTGCCTACCCGCTCTATCATCTATGCTATATTGCTATGCTATGTTCTCCCTCTAAAACAGAGTAAAGAGCTGGAAGTTATAATCGCATAGCATTGGCTACCATCTCTCTCCTCTCACTCCAAAACAGAGCAAGGAAAAAAGAACTCTTTCCTGTAGGGCATATCAGTGGCGCAGCTCTAGAAATTTTTATTAATAGTGTTATGTGTACTATATATATTTTTTTATGAGTTTAATTTTTTTTAAAACATATATACAACACTAAAAAAAAAAATTTCAAACATTTTAACAATGATTTTTTTTTTAAACATTTTTCAAAAACTGACGAGGTCAGCTGATCCTATCAGGCTATTCCTAACGCCACCCCTGAGTATGATCTTCATCTTCATTGTGGCGTCTACGTTTTCTGGCCAACCCTAGCCCCACCTGAGTCTTACAAGTTGGTGTTGCAATGTCATCATTGAGCGCCTATCCTACCCCTGTCATCAAATTTACTCTCTCGAGTTCTCCATTTACAGCCTATGTATATGGCAATGCTATGTGTTTAAAATAAACGTATTTTCGGATCGTATATCTATATAAAATGAATTCGGATTAAAATAAATGAATTTTTTATTTTAAATTCGAATTTATTTATAATCATATCCAAGTTGAATTTTCACATCCCCTCCATTGAGAGGCCTAATCTAAATTAATGTTCTCATTTTTTTCAAAAAAGTAAATAGGTTCTAGTATGTGATGGAACTTTAGATGTGGACAGTTTTTTTTCCAACTTTTTAGTTTCTGAACACAATAGAAAGAAAAAAAAAATCATCATGATATCAGAAAGCAGATCATCTTTTTTTTTTTTTAATTAGCCTAATATTTTCAATTTCTGTTGCGTATGTCTAAATGATGCTGGGGATCCTCTAATGTAGTAGAAACTTTACCCTTTTTTTCTCTTATTGATTCTTCTGGTTATCACTTATAATCAAGGTTTTACTGCATAGTTTTGTAGTTTCAATTCCATTAGATTTGGAAAGGTTATATAATACATCATGGGATGGATGATACCTTGCAAAATTCTGCTTTTTTCAACATTTTTATGAAAAGCTTGTTTCCAAATTACATGTTGAATTTACAGTGGTTTGTGCGTGGGTTTTACTGCATAGTATTAGATTTGGAAAGGTTATATAATACATCATGGGCTGGATGATACCTTGCTGATGCAGGATAACGTCAGAGGATTCTTCATTTTGACTCACTTTACATTTTTGTACACTGCAGTTTGCGCACACTTTGACCAATCCCATGTTTTGTATCTTTATTCTCTCTCTGCTCTCTTACACTTATCTATTTTTGTGTGTTTTTCTTCTTTTTAACTTATTAAATAAATATTTAGTAAAATAGAAAAGTAAATTGATAAAATAGTTCAATTAAAAAACGTTTAATTTTAATAAACAATATCAACCCTCAAAAACATAAACAAGTTACAAAACCTGAAAAAAACTGTTTTTTAAAAAATTTATTTTAAATTTATTCAACTTCTATTTTTAAATAAATAATTTTAATATAAGTTTAATTATAACAAACTCTCTACGTTTACACCATGCAAGTTGAACACATTAAACACTAAAAAGACGGACACATTCATTTAAAAATTTATGTGCTACTCTATTTATGTACTTATCTTATTTGAATTTAAGATAAGTACTTACATTAAAATTTTGATAAGAGTTGTTATCTATACAAAGACAAGTTTTCTAAACTTAACAGATCAAGAAATCATTGAATTATTTTATATTTTGGGAGAAAAACAGTTTTTCTATTTAACACTTATTGTCAAAAATTGTTAGTCTATTTAATTATTTCATCAAAAGGAATTTCTATTTAAAAAGAAAATTAATTTCTCATTTTAGTATTTTCTAAAGAAAAATAAAAGATAAATAGAATGGTGAGAAGAGAGGAAGGAATTTGCTTGGAAATTAAAGGGTACAAAAAGGTGATGTTGATTGCTGGGAGGGAGGGAGGGAGGGAGGGAGGGCAAAGCAAATCTTTTGAGATCATAAGGTATCCCGAAGGGACCAAACCTTAAAATGCAAAAAAAAATATAAAAAAATCATCAATTTTCATCAAATGCGTAAAATGCGTCATTATTACAACACATTTCTATCCTCGGATAAATTGAAAATGCATAAATTTTTCATCAAATGACTAAAAAATTTTAAAACGTAAAAACTTAAAAAGAAAAATAGTTAAAAGACTTTAAAAAAAATTTGTGCCTAACATGGCCTTTAATTTTCTCTCTGTTTACTTATGGAGGAGAATAATAATCATTTTAAATGCCAAAGAACCAACTGCTTCATTATTCTTTTCTATGTCTTTCAACTTCTACGGTGCTATTTTGTATTCTGCTCTCAAGTCTTAGATTGAGATATATTGGATTATTTTTATTTATTTTTTGACCAAAATATTTCATTGTTTGGCTCTTCTCACTTTACATTTTTTACATTTCAGTTTGCAGAACTTTGACCAATTCCATTTCTGTACCTTTATTTTCTCTCTCTCTCTCTCTCTCTCTCCTCTCTTACACTTATCTGTTTTTGTGTGTTTTTCTTCTTTTAAACTTATTAAATAAATATTTAGTAAAATAGAAAAATAAATTGATAAAATAGTTCAATTAACAAAAAAAATTAATTTTAATAAAAAATATCAGTCCTTAAAAACATAAATTCTTTAACAATTATATTTATGTTAAAATAGAAACCTTAATGCAAAAGTATTATTTTAATTACACCCTAAAATTCTTTTATTAAACGTATTTTCAGATCGCATATCTATATAAAAGTGAATTTGGATTTAAATAAATGAATTTATCATTTTAAATTTAAATTTATTTATAATCAGATTCAATTTGAATTTTCACATCCCCTCCATTGAGAGGCCTAATCTAAATTAATGTTCTCATTTTTTTCAATAAAGTAAATAGGTTCTAGTATGTGATGGAACTTTAGATGTGGACAGTTTTTTTCCAACTTTTTAGTTTCTGAACACATTAAAAAGAAAAAAAAATCATCATGATTCATGAGACAGAAAGCAAATGATCTTTTTTTTAATTAGCCTAATATTTTCAATTTCTTTTGTGTATGTCTAAATGATGCTGGGGACCCTCTAATGTAGGAGAAACTTTACCCTTTTTTTTCTCTTATTGATTCTTCTGGTTGTCACTTATAATCAAGGTTTTACTGCATAGTTTTGTAGTTTCAATTCCATTAGATTTGGAAAGGTTATATAATACATCATGGGATGGATGATACCTTGCAAAATTCTGCTTTTTTCAACATTTTTGTGAAAAGTTTGTTTCCAAATTACATGTTGAATTTACAGTGGTTTGTGAGTGGGTTAAATTACACTTTGACCTTCAAGTCTAATGGGTACACGTGAACCCTCGGACCATCTCCAACATGCGCTTTATACGAGACCCGTTGGTTAGCATAGACAGTAAAAGCAGCGAAAGTATAGGGATGAAGATTATAATTTATCCTTGTGTGAATATTTGCCTTGCCTGAAGTTCTTCTAGGGACGCTTTGGCTGAAGACTTTTTGAGATTTTTTAGTTATTTTAATTTTTTTATTTTTTGTTTTTTGTAAAAAAAATTTTAACTGTTTGATCAAAATTTTATATCTATCCGATTTTTCTTGATAGGAGAAGTCTGATAAAAGTTTATTATTTTTCTCTTGACGAAAATATTTATATTTTCTGAGGCATCTTTTGTCAAGAAGAATCGAAAATGCATTAAATTTTCATCAAATGACTAAAAAAATTTTAAAAAT
>BRYE01000007.1:1305000-1315000 GCA_030159115.1 Actinidia arguta var. hypoleuca
CATGAAGCATTGTTGGAGAAATCTCCTACAGACTCGAAAATACAATGAGTTGTGGAAGCATGAATGGATTGCTCATGGTTCTTGCTTAAACACGTTCAAGACTTCAACGGATTATTTTACTCTTGCAACCAATGTTATGGAGAAGATCAGGAAAAATTTCGGGGATAAAGAATTACATGAAGTATTTGCATCGGAGGGTACGTAATTTCTTCGCTTCTTCAATTTCTTTTTCTCTTACTTTATGGTTGTTAGTAAAATGACAAGATTGCCCTTATTTAAAAGCTCTATATCTAAGAGCAATCTTATCACTTTTGCCAAAAAAAAATCAACGCCTCGGAACCTTGATAATATTTCAGTGATATTTTTAAAATTATAGAAAAGATAGTTGTAATTATTAGAAACTTTAGGGGAGATCGGTGTGATTTATCCTAAACTTTTTCTTTACATGAATTTCTTAATTTTTAACAGGTTTGGTCCCTTCGGGGATACCCTATGATTTTCAAAGTTTTGCCAAGGCAATAGAAATTAAGAGCCAAAACAATCTGGTGGTCGAATTACGTTGCAATAACGACGCTAATGGTGCATTGCAACTGTATGAGATCAGTTTTTGTATCGATCTACAAAAAGAGCTGAAGAATTGCACCTTCTATGCCCATGGCTGTTATTCCAACTTAATCAACTATCCTGAAGCTCCACTCCCTCCTCCACAGACTTGTCCCGCTCCACAAACTGCTTCACAGACTTGTGCCGTTCCTACTTCATATGTGCCTTAGGATTTATATATATAGTTGGATATATCAATCAAATATGTTCTATATGGGTACAATTAATGTGATTAATGTTCTTATACTAGATGGTATTGTATGTTATGGGTTTTGAGCATAATGATATACTAGTTAATTTTTTAATAAGAGTGAAGAGAGGTGATTACAGTTTGAATTTATACGATTTTTAAGAAAATCACAAATCAAATTGTTCTTAACGGTTCAATGAAATTTCAAACCATATCAAATCGTTCAACCGTTAAACCAAACCGTAGAATGCAATTTGGTTTCAATCTCTCACCGAGGGCTATGAAAATGCAAAATTTCATATTGCAAATTGATATGCCAGTGTTCTCAGCAATTTAGCAACGACCATACAGTAGTTACTTACCCAACTAAAACTAGCAGAAAGTAGACAATGACCCAACGAATGAATGAACAATGTTTGTCTTTCCCTTTGATCAATATCTCCAAATTCTACCATCACCAAACAAAAAAGGTTCCAAAACATTGAAGAAATTGATCAATGACGAAAAAAATGTCCAGAATAGGGCAAATAAAATCTCATTTCAACACCATCCGAAAAAGGACCCAGTTTCTAAAATACAAATTTAGTGTTCTCCAAAAATCAAACTAATGCTAACCTAATTGAAATATTTCAATTTCACCAACAATAATGAAAACACCTAGTTAGGACTATACTGCATGGGACAGCGTTCATTTCCATGATTGTCTGCCATCACTGAAACTAGATTCTCTTTGTAAATAAAATTTGGCTCACCAGAAAACAAGATATCCCTACACTTTTGGGTATCAAGATCATACAAAAACGGTGGGCATCCAATGAATTCATCGCTGTGAAAGCCTCTTAGGATTTGAAGCTCATTATTTTTCCAGAAACCCCAGCAAGAATGTAATCTAGAAAACGGTCCCACAGTGAATTCTCGCAACCAGCACGATTCTGATTCCGGATCATCGTCAACACCACGATTCTGCCTCCGATTCTAATTCCACGATTCTGAATTGAATTAATTTATGAACTGAATTTGAGAACAACGTACCTTAGCCTTTTAATTCCCGTGGTATGATACCTGGACTAAACTACTATTATATTTGAATTAAGATTTTAGAAATGTTTATATAAAACGACACGATCAAGTATGAACTGCAAGTTGTTCCACATTAGTTTCATTTTGGCTCGATAAATAAGTTAAATTTTATTTTTCAAATTTGAGCAATTTTTTTTTTAAAAAAATGGGTAATTAGATTTTAAAATTTAAAATTCCTCTCGCCAAAAAAACTTCAAATATAAATTTTAATTAGATGATAAAAAAATTATTAAAAACTAACTCATTTTGAAAATTAAAATTTTAGAATATGATTGGAGTTGTTCTCGAGCCACCCAACAACAGTACGTTTTTTACTTGAGTCAATGAAAGATAGGCTGGAAATGAGCTCGAGGGTCACTTGTGAGGGGAGGATTTTGTTATTTAGAAAGGACCGAGTATGTATAAAGTTTGAACTCTTATAAAATCGGTTGAGATAGTAATTTAACAAAACAAATCCGTCAATTGGATATCGACAATCACAACACTTTTGTTAGAACAACAAATATACCTTTTGGTATAAAATATTTTTTTTTAAGACAAATATGTCTCAATTATAAGTTTATAAAAATTAAAATTAATCTAATTTTTTGCCTGAATAATATTTTCACTGTGCATTATAAAATGATTGTTCATATCACCTAGTCAAGTTCATGATTGACCCATACGTTCTTTCAAGGACTTGGCTTCTCTTAAGTCCGGTTGCTGGACTGTACGGCCACAAATCAAAATATTTGGATGGAATTCATTTTAATGATCAAACGCCCCTTAAGTTTACGACAATAACAAACATTTCCCTAAGGTTTCAAAAATGGCAGAACCCTCGCCAATCAGGCTCTTGTCAGATTTAGATTCCCCAAACCGTACATTAGCTGTTGTAAAATTTAAGGGTCATTAATGGGCTCGATCGGATCGGGCTTGAGCAAAAAATATGAGACCTAAATCCTGTCTATAGGCTTGGGCCTACAAGTCGGGCTCGAGTCTACGAGGTTGGGTTTGGGCTTACAGGTCTTTAAATAATTTTTGTTATAAATATATTTAATTCTAAATTAAAAAATTAAAAATATCAAAAATAAAAAAATAATGCATAATTACATGAAATCATTCATAGATATTGATTTTTTACATATAAAATATAAAATATTATAAATAATTGAAGTTAGAGCGTTGAACTGCATCACTATAGTATAAATATATCCAAACTAGTTTGTCACATATATAACTGTCAATCATTTGCACAACTCTCCCCCCAAAAAATTATTAATTTCATGAGATAACAAAAAGTGATACATAAAAAAAAAAAATTATTTGTCATTATTCTTTATCAGGTGAATTATCCTCAATCCATGATGATCTTGATAATGATAAGTTTTTCATTCAGTTTCAAGTTTTGTCACACGCTCTTCTTCTTGTCGTCTATTATCCGTCAATGACTAATCTTTTAAACAAATTAGTGTTTCAATAATTTCTGGATTTAGACTACTTCGTGTCTCAAATATGACACGACCACCTAGACTAAAAACAGTTTCTGATGCAACAGTAAAAACAGAAACAATTAGTATATCACAGGCTATGGCGAAAAACGTAGGACATCTAAATTCTTGTGTTTTTCACCCGGCCAAAAGATTATAACTACTTGGATAACAATCATTCCCTTCTTAAGTCATAAACAGTGCAAAATATTAATTGTTTGTACCTAAAATTTTTATTCAAATTATCCAAAAAAAAATAATATTCATAGTTATTACCCTAAAATTTACTAAAAAAATAAAATTTGTGTTTCAGATTCAAAGTTAGAAAAATACTAGAATACATATCACAAAGTGCAAAACATTTGTACTTATTTAAAAAATATGTATCAATTATAGTCACATCATCCATTTATTCTCCGAGAGTAAATTGTGTCTGACTCATAAAAATATCTTATAAAATATCTTATGACAAATTTACTATTTTTTTTTAAAACTGTGTTAAGATTAAGGATTTAGAGAATGATTTTTTTTAAAAAAAAATCTACTCATCTAGCTGTCCTAAATTTTTTTTTAGAATTTTTGTTAGGTGATTAATCAATAGACTAATTACACCTTAAAAACTAATTATATTATTATAAAAATATTTATTATTATTTTTTCTTTGTGGGTAGCCAAATAATAAACCTTAAAGGAGAGATCAAAAGGAGTTGGGCAAAGATAAGGCCTGGCCTTCTAATGTCCTATAGTTCATTTAAATTTTCTCAAAATTCCATAAAAATTGCTTTAACTTGAATTATTTCTAGGCCCAAGTTACTCTACTCAAAAATTTGTATAATGAATATAAAAATAATAAAAAGCAAGTACGTGCCTCACACCGGGTTTTGAGATAGACATCGGGCCTGACCTTTAAAGTGGATCACAGGTCAAACTTTTGGACTGAATCACGGGCCGAGCCATAAGTCGACTCAAAAACTTTAAAATTAAATTCAGGCCCAGCCTATATTATCCTAGGCTTGGGAAATAGGCCGAGTCTGGGTTGGCCTTGGATCTCTGAGCCATGGGCCGTTGTCTTTTTAATAAGCCTTGGTAGAATTTGAATTGAAACACATAAAGTCAGCTATAGAAGGAGCTGAATTTCCAACTTTACCCTCATTTCAAAGGAGTAGACTATTTGACCTTCATTTGCATCGATAAAAGACTAAACTGGTCCCATAAGCCTCTACTTGAAAGACAAAAATACCTTCAAGTCAATTCCAATGTTGAAGACCCACTGCTATAAAATCAGGGGTGTATATCTTTTCGGTTCAGTCCAAAAATGATAGAATCAATTGATTTTGGCTCCATCGGTTGGAGGACCGAAATCGAATAAAATTGGTATCGGCTCAATCATTTTTGTTTCACTTCGGTTTAGTCAGTCCAAGTCACTTAGATTATAGGTTAAAAATAGATGTAACGTCTCAACGAACAGTCGAGATCACAATTATTTTATATATTAAAATATATTAATAAATATTAAAAATAATATATATAAATATATATCGGTCCGATAGAATTTTTTTCAGACCAAGCCGAAATCAAAAACCAAACTTTTTCAAATATGTGAACTTAAATCGACTGGTACGGGCAGAGAACCAATGATTCAGTTCAATTTGATTTTGTCCGTCGTTTTGGGTTGTCATTTTTTTTCACCCTTATATAAAATCACCTCAACCCCCAGCCCAATCTCTCACCGAGGGTTATGAAAATGCGAATTTTCATATTGCAAAGTGGTATGCCAGTGTCTCAACAATTTAGCAACGGCCATACAATAGTTACTTACCCAACTGAAACTAGCAGAAAATAGAAAAAAGACCCAACAAACCTTCGATCAATATCTCCAAATTCTTCCATCACTAAACAAAAAAGGGTCCAAAACATTGAAGAAATTGATCAATGAGGAAAAAAATGTCCGAAATAGGGCAAATAAAATCTCATTTCAACACCATCCAAAAAAGGACCCAGTTTCTAAAATACAAATTTAGTGTTCTCCAAAAATCAAACTATTGCTAACCTAATTGAAATATTTCAATTTCACCAACAATAATGAAAGCACCTAGTTAGGACTATACTGTATGAGACAGCGTTCATTTCCATGATTGCCTGCCATCACTGAAACTAGACTCTCTTTGTAAATAAAATTTGGCTCACCAGAAAACAAGATATCCCTACACTTTTTGGTAACTAGATCATACAAAAACGGTGAACGTCTACCGTATTCAATGCCGTGAAAGCCTTTTAGGATTAGAAGCTCATTGTTTTTCCAGAAACCCCAACAAGAATGTAATCCAGGAAACGGTCCCACAATGAATTCTCGAGACCAGCACGATTCTGATTCCAGATTATCGTCAACACCAACTTTGTTGTGGTAATAATTATAGTCCTTTATCACCCATAATTCAAACCAGGTGTCCTGGTAATTATAATACATACAAATAACCGCAAGCGATTCATTCAATAGGGTAAGGTTGGAGTCTTTTCTTGTGAAACCACACTCCATTGGGAATACGTTGTACTTTTTTGGCAGCGGTGTCACTCGGAATACCTCCTCACCCATGTCGAATGAAACAATCGCTAAATCTCCATTGTTCTGATACAAGCCCCAATGGTAAACACCATTATTGGTGTACATGGCATCATTAGTAAAACTACAAACTTCTACATTAATATCCTCGACCGCTGGGACACCTCTCCAAGAACCAGAATTTGACGTGTACACCTCAGCACAATTAACATATTCACTCCCATCCACAGAGAAACATACTAGTTGAACAACCTTGTAACTTTTAGTTTTTTGATCAAAACCAAACCCTATAATGGAATCACTCACCGAATTATACGGTGGGAAGTCAAATGAGGACGTGGGGAGCATATTGAATTCCCTTGTTGCAGGATTCCACAGCGCAATAATTGGTAATTTGCGGATTCTTTCGTACTGCATGCGACTTATCCATTGTAGACAAAATATGCCGTCACACGGACCCAAAACTAAATCAGGTTTCTCTTCCAACCCAAATTTTAGATTCACAGGTTGTGTGGCAAGATACCATCTAGGGAATACGTGAAAGCTATCGTGCGCAACTATAAGACCATTACTATTACCATTCCAATGGACTCTATTGTTCATAGTATTACTGTTGAGATGCTTGGCAATAAAGCTATCGCTTCTAATAAGAGAGCACCATATTTTGCAAACACACTTGATGCGCATTAGAGATTTCACGGGCAATCTTGAGAGAATTTCAACAACCAGATCTTCAGGAAGAAACAGGTTTGTCATTGCCATTATTTGATCTCTGGAAAAACAAAGCTTCAAAAAGGGGATGTTGAAAGATCTCCACATAGCAAAGGCTCCTCAAGTTTTAAGCACGAAAAATCACATGGTGTAATCAAACTAATGTATATAAACTTACATAGTTACTTGTACATTATATAACAATCATCCAAGATTCCACTCCATAAAAACTACTGATACCAAGATAAATTGCAACTCCAATGTTTATATTCATAATCTTTTACAACAAGTTCAGGTATTCGTCAGAGTTCAAATCAATCAACTTGCACGACGGGTGGCACCGACAATTTCATATATGTCCTATTTGGCTTAACGGTGAGTTCAAATTAAGACGATTGATTAGTTAGCAGAATCTTTAAAGCTTGCAAGCCAAGAAATGTAATAAGAATCTGATAATATCATATAAGAGGCAAAAAAAGGCCTAACATGTTTATAAGCATTCACCAAATATTTTTTGAAAATTTAAAAATGGGCTCCATCCCTTTGAAAAAATAAAAATCGAATCAAGGGAACATCTAGTATTTCACCAAATCAAGGAAGAAACCAATTTACCGTCAAATTTGGTGAAAGAAGCCATTAGGTATAAGCTTGGAGTTTTTTTAGAAATACTTATGAAATGGTGAAAGCTATGTTACCTAGATTGCGGAGCTGTCTGGTACAAGGATCACAACCGAAAACTCGGTATCCCATGTGCCCTAAATTGTGTATGATAGGGAGATGCTATGTATTATAGATATACCATTATGTCTTCCGAGTAATAAAAATCTAATAACATGCCTTGTATTATTTAGAATAAAATTTATTTTTAGGTGCTTTATGACCAATTTTTTATACTTCCCCCTACTATGAAATTAGTCTTTTTCTTCAAAGAGGAAAATATTTAGAAAAATTAAGTAGCGAAAACTTGGGATTGCTTGCACCGTTAAATTCATCGTTTCAAAACAAAATTGTACTATGTTTTGGAATAAATCGCTAAAGTATTCGTCAGTTCTAGTAACAAAGGTTTAAAAGAGCTTGAAGCATTCAATTCTTTTATAAAAAATGGTTGAAACGAGCTGTTGGGACAAGTTGAAATTTTTGTAAATGGGCGGGCTTTAGCAATTTGATAGGAAAGAAAAGCAGTGTTCTACAACATTCTATTTGACAGCAAACCCAACTCTAGATTCTAACAAAAATTAGGAAACTTAAGATCAAAAAAACAACAACAAAAAAGAAAACAACAAATCTCACAGATACGATCTATCAACTTACCGAAACGCAGTGGCAGTGGAAATATTATTGTAGAGAGAGAGAGAGACGTCGACCGCAAAGCCTCTCCGGTCGCTATCGGAAACAATTGTGGGACGGAAAGGAATACTTGAATTTATAACGAAAGCTATAAGAGTTAATTATAGAATATGATAAAATAAAAATAATTAATTTTTAATAATTATTAAGCTAAATTACAAATATCACTCGCGAGGTTTTGCAAAAAATACAGTCTAACCCTCGTAGTTCTAGAAATTACAGATTCTCCCTTACCACTTTACTAAAAAAAAAACAAGGAAAATGACCAATATATCCCAGCAGATTTATGCATAAAGTGACAAAAAACACACAGATAAAATCAGAATTTTTTTATGATGTTGAAGACCCATCTAATTTTTTTGTAACATAAGTTTTTTTTATGCTTAATAATGAGTAATTAATCTACTAAAGAAAAACAAATTCTCACTAAATAAGCTCAATTTGTGCACAAACATAGACAGTTTAATTGTTCTAATCCATTCATACGAGGACAATATTAAAAATATAATAGAAAATAAGAATATTTGGGTAATATTACTTATAATTAGGGTCGATTCGGGTTGGAGAGATCCTCCCAACCCTGCACGGATCCTATTAAGTTATCACTTTTTACTTCTCAACTTACCCCATAACATATTAAAACTCTCCCTAAACCTATCTTGCTAGGATTGGGTACGAGAGAACATGTCGGTTTTGGACTTTTTTTTTTGGGGTGGGGGGTGGGGGGTTGATTCCTAGCCACGCTTGCGAAAGAATTAAGATTCTCTCCATTGCACTAATTTAATAAAAATATACATTACATTAATTAATGTATCTCCATATCATATTTGTTAATTGGCACATGATATCACCACGTCTTAGATTTTGTAATTTTTTGCGATTTTAAGGGTTTTAATAACAATTCACGTCAAATTCTGGTGAGGTGTACAAGTTAAATTCATCTAATATTGAGTAACACAAATCAATACTTATGGTGGTATGGGTGTTGATATGGCCGTTTGATATCATGATCTGAGCAAGTTTAATTGAATTCACTGATGTTTTTTTTTTTAAAAATAAATGTATTTGTTTTTTTTTAAAGTATGATCATTAATAAATTTTAAAACCACTGAATATTTTTAGAGCAAAATACAAAAAAAAGGTTGACCGTGAGAACAAATTAAACTTATAGTTTTAAGTATAACTAATTGAATCATGTAGTTTTAATTCAGTAATAATTTAAATCGTTTGCTATTATCCGTCAATCTAAAACTAACCGGCTAAGGTATCAACTCGTTCTCACCCAAAACGCACACAAACAACTTCATATAGACCTAAATTAAAATTGATATGACTTAACGGTCCTTGTCACAAAAGTAATACTTATTGAGAATTTTTTCAATGTTTTAAGTCTTTAAAATTATCATTCTACAATTTAAAATTTTTAAAATTATAAAAATCTAATGTCTAATCGATTCAAAAGTGAAAGTTCAAAAAAAGAAAAAAGTCTCCAAGCTTTTGTTAGTTGGCATTTTTAAATTTAACAAATATTTTTTGAGACATTTAAAATGAATTAAAAAAAAATGAATAAATAAAATGGGAAGAAGTATTGATAGGTATTGAAATATTTTTACTTTGACCCTCTAAAGTACACTTGTTAAGTTATTTGTTAGTGTTACTTGATATTTTTTTTGGATCTTTTCATGTTTTTGGGTCTTCGGACCCCATTGTGCAATATTGGTGATTGGGTTTTGGGTTTTTGTGATCAGAATTAATTCTGTTGCTTTGAATTTGTTCCTCTATGGGTTATCTTAATATTTTGGGCGTCGTCCGAATTCTCTGCCTTCAAAGCCCGCTAGGATGTTCGTGATGCTTCCTCATCTCTGTCTGCTATACCGTCTCTCGGGCTGAAGAATCCACAAGATAAATGGAGCCTAAGGGAAAATTCAAGGGTATTTTTCGAGGTGCTGAAGTTATTTTTTCTGAAAAGAGAGAAGTTTCGGTCTGTTACCTTTCTTTCTAGGGAGTTTCTTATGGACATAGGGTGCGTTTTTAAGTTAT
>BRYE01000007.1:1317500-1320000 GCA_030159115.1 Actinidia arguta var. hypoleuca
GCGAATTGCCAATATTTTGTGCAGATGTATGCACAGTGGCAACATGAATTGCATTAATAATTAACACCAAAATGGCTGTGGAAAGTGCAGCGTTAGTCTGATTGAGAATCGACTTGTAGAATGTGTTTAAAGCTATTTTAAGGACGAATTTCTTATTGAAGAATTATTTGATATTTTCCTTTGCCTTGTAATCATTCCAAAGCAAGCAGTATGAATTCAATCTAATGGACAACCAAGCTCATTTTCTCCAAAAGCCTTTGCACTAACTGCGTAATGAGAGCTCATTCGTATTCTGTTGAATTCTAAACTGCTTGTTTCTACCACACTGTAGCTGTCATCTCACCATTTTTTTTTGAACTGTGTGATCGATTCTACTTCTGGGATTTGAACTGCTTTTTAAGGAGGGTTATTTATAGTTCGTTTCTTTCAGAGAGAAATTCGAGGGAGGAACCCGATGGAATGGTCCACTCTGGATGGACACAAGCTCCTGTAAAAGGAAAGGAAACCAATACCTCCACTGACAACGGTTCGAGACCAATTACTGTATCTCAAGCAGTTTCTCTGGAGACCGAAGAGGATAAGGAAATAGAAATAGTTCCTTCAGAAACCAATACCATTCCCAATGGTGAGAAAAGAAACCTCTCTGATGTTGCTGATAATGCCACTCGAGTTATATGTAGTGCCACCAACGAGTGTTATAGCAAGAAAAAACTGGAAGAACTTGATGGAGCTGGTGACGATATGGTCATGCTCGATGAAGGCAATTTAGACAGCGGCAAGAAGAAGAGATGGCGATAGTTCGTGTTTGATCTAACCTTGACGAGGTTACGCAACTCGTGAGTCTTCACCGTTAGGTCTAAATCTTATGCTTTTTCGCTAGAGTAGATTACATTTATTTTTGGACCATTTCACTTTTGCATCAGTTCTAGGTAGAGTTGGTGGGGCTGAAAATTGTACAGTTATTATCAGTATTTAGTTTTGGAAATTAGTATTGACTATTCATAATTAACTACTCCGAAAATTTTATATAACGATAACTATATACATTATCTCATTAGAAAATTGTTAAAAGAAGGAAAAAACCCGGGGGACAGATAAATTAACTCTCCAGTCTGGAATGTCATTTAGACTCTGACAATAGGTGAAGCACATTGGCTGCAAGTTGAAACTCCGCGACATGATAATGTAGAAACCTGCATGCTTTGCCCATCCGAATGCTTCTTCCTCTTCCTCAGGCTTTCTTGTTTCTTTAAATCTTCCGGGCAATGAACATCAGTCAAGCTTTTAAAAGATTGGGATTTCCCGGAGTAGAACACCGACAATCCTCTCCTACTCATTAACAACAAAAAGCGATCCATTTATTGATCTGTTACTTGGAATAAATGATAGATGAGATCCATGGAACTAGGCGGTGGTTTTTCACATGTTTTAATACACTTTTTTGTGAAAGGGGATGTAGACAATGATGAAATTGAATGCACCGAATATGAGAGTTTCAGGGGAACGGATCTGGAACTGCGTGTGACTCCATCTAAAGTGCAAACAAAAGTAAACGATATGAGAGTTTGTCATTGCCAATATTTGATCCCTGCAAAAACAAAGCTTCAAAACAGGATGTTAAAAGATCACATAGCGAAGACTCCTCAAGTTTTAAGCACTAAAGAATCACATGGTGTAATCAAAGTAATGTATATAAACTGACATAGTTACTTGTACATTATATAACAATCATCCAATATTTTACTCCATGAAAACAACTGACACCGAGATAAATCGCATTCACCAAATAAATCGCAAAAAAAAGGCCTAACATGCTTATGAGCATCTATAAGCATTCACCAAATATTTTTTGAAAATTTAAATGTGATAAAAAAGATACTAAAAATGGGCTCCAAGCCTCCATCCCTTCCTAAAATTCAAAATTGAATCAAGGGAACACCTAGTATTTCACCAAATCAAGGAAGAAACCAATTTTCCGTCAAATTTGGTGATAGAAGCCATTAGGGATAAGCTTTGAGGTTTTTTAGAAATACTTATGAAATGGTTAAAACTATGTTACCTAGATTGTGGAGCCATCTGGTACAAGGATCACGATCGAAAACTTAGTATCCCATGTGCCCTAAATTGTGTACGATAGAGAGATGCTATGTATTATAGTTATACCATTACTTCTTCATGCCTTGTATTATCCATAATAAAATTTATTTTTACATGCTTTATAACCAATTTCTTTGACGGCAAACCCTAACCCTAGATTCTAACAGAAATTAGGAAACTTCAGATCAAAAAAAAGAAAACAACAAAACTCACAGATACGATCTATCAACTTACCGAAACGCAGTGGCAGTGGAAATATTACTGTAGAGAGAGAGAGACGTCTACCGCAAAGCCTCTCCGGTCGCTATCGGAAACAATTGCGGGACGGAAAGGAGTACTTTAATTTATAACGAAAGCTACATGAGTTAATTATAGAATATGATAAAATAAAAATAATTAATTT
>BRYE01000007.1:1340000-1342500 GCA_030159115.1 Actinidia arguta var. hypoleuca
TTGTGGCCAACTGACAAGTGGCGGCTGGGGATTGGGGGTGGGGGCTGGGGGAGCCAACAAAGGGCGGCTGGGGAGGGGGGTGCTGGGGTCAACCAACAAGGGGTAGCTGAGGAGTGAGAGGTGGGGGGTTCCGACTAGGGTGAGCCAATATGTGGCTGACAGGGTGGGGCCCATGTTGGTGAACCAGCTGAAAGGGGAGGGGGGGATAAGGGGGAAACAAGAGGGGGGACAGGGGTAAATTGATAATTTCGTCAAGAGAAAAATGGTGATGTGATAATTTGAGGATGAGAAAAACAGATCTCTTCTTTTATGTGTCTTTCAACTTCTACATACTATTTTTGGATTCTGCTCTTAAATCTTAGATTGAGATATATTGGGTTATTTTTATTTTTTATTTAGTTTTTGATCAAAATCTTTAGTTGTTTTGGTTCGTCCCACTTTACATTTTTGTACACATCAGTCTGCAGCACACACTTTGACCAATCCCATTTTTGTATCTTTATTTTCTCTCCCTTCTCTCTCTCTTCTCGTCACTCCTCCCCCTCTCTCTTCTCTCATACACTTATCTATTTGTGTGTGTTTTTCTTCTTTTTAACTTATTAAATAAATATCTAGTAAAATAGAAAACTAATTTGATAAAATAGTTCAATTAAAAAAAATAAAATAAAAGAGAAATAGAATGGTGAAAAGAGAGTAGGGGTGTGCATTGGTCGGTTCGGGTCGATTCTATAACAGATCCAGAATTGATCGACCAAAGGAACCGAACCAAACCAAACCAAACCGTTCAGTTTGGTTCGGTTCTTCGATTTTTTTGTTCGATTTTTCGATTCTTTCTCAAAATAAGTTACCATGAGCAATAATAATGTATGATGAGTGCATTGTATTATTATATGATCGGGTCTGAATTTCGGTTGCTTGTTTGGTTCCGGTTCAGTTTGGTTCGATTTTGGATAAAAAAATCTTATAGACCCGAGAATCGAATCGAACGAATCTATAATTTTCAAATCTAGAACCGAACCAAACCAATCTAATAAAGTCAGATTAATTCGATTCTCGATTCTTTTGGGTATTTTGTGCACCCCTGTAAAAGAGTAAGGAATTTGCTAGTAAATTACAGGGTACAAAAAGGTAAGGTTGATTGCTGGGAGGGGGAGAGAGACGGAGAGCGAGGGTCAAAGCAAATTAAGGAAAGAAATGGAAGTTTTAACTTCGACCACTTTAGTAGATAATAAGGACTTGTTTGGGGGTAAATCTTTTTGGGTTTTTTATTTGTTTTTATTTTTAGTGAATTTATTTTACCGTTTGATTAAAATTTTATAATTTTTTTGTTCATCTTTACGAGAAGAATATGAAAATATAAAAAAAATTCATTAATTTTTGAAAAAAAATTACTAAAAAAAAAATATTTTTGTCCCAAAAAACCAAAAATATTAAATTTTACTCAAAGTGTAAAAAAAAAAACTACAAAAAAACAACAAATTAGCTAAAAATCAATAAAAAAAACATTACCCAAACATTGTCTAATCATTTGAGTTAATTTGTTGCTCTAATTTATGAGTTTTTCATCTTTAATAAAAAAAATAATAATTGTTTGATCATTTGTTTTTTATATTTTCAAATTTTTTCGACGAGAGAAATATAAAAATATAAAAAAATTCATATAATGCTTAAGAAAATTCACTAAACCCCCCAAAAAAGTTTTATAACTTAGTATATGGTCCAATCCTTTTTTTCACTTCGGTTTCACATGCTACTTACATTTAAATCTCTTATAGTTTTTATGAAATTAACTTAAATTATTTCATTTAAAAGTTCTATCTATCCAAACAGACCTCAAGTCATAATCAATTCAATACCAAAACTAGTATTTTCAACTATTCCAGAATTTATTTGAGCACCATATTTTAAAAACGAACAAAATTCAGGGCTTAGGTAGTGTTTTGTTACAGAATCTCCATTCCCTTTTCCTAGTCTTACATTTGGTTACTCACATGTCATGTCAATTGCTCTCTCTCTCTCTCTTCATAAAACAGAGTAAACACCTCTTTGTAAAACAGAGTAAGCACAGAGTATTCACTATCCACTCTCTCTCACTCTAAAACAGAAAATGAGGAATTCTTTTCTATATGGTAAGATCTTCATCCTCCTCTTGGCGTCTCCATCTTCTGTCCAGCCCCCACCCCAACTCCAACCCGAGTCTTACAAGTTGGTGTTGCAGTGGCCGGTGTTGCTTGAGCGTCTGTCCGACCCCTGCAATCAAGTTTACCTTCTCGAGTTCTCTATTCACGGCCTATGGGGCTACGATAAATATGGCAATTCCATCACGTGTCATCAGCATCCCAACAGAATGCAAATGAAGACGATAATCAAATCTCTTGCTTCCTTTTTCTTGCTATTTCTCTTCACTTTCTCGGAAATCATTTTGGTATCAACTCGTTCCCACTCAAAACGAACAGAAATGACTTCATATTGGCCAAAATTAAAATTGATATGATTTAAC
>BRYE01000007.1:1350000-1355000 GCA_030159115.1 Actinidia arguta var. hypoleuca
AGAGAACACCTAGTATTTCACCAAATCAAGGAAGAAACCAATTTACCGTCAAATTTGGTGAAAGAAGCCATTAGGTATAAGCTTGGAGTTTTTTTAGAAATACTTATGAAATGGTGAAAGCTATGTTACCTAGATTGCGGAGCCGTCTGGTACAAGGATCACAACCGAAAACCCGGTCTCCCATGTGCCCTAAATTGTGTATAATAGGGAGATGTTATGTATTATAGATATACCATTATTTCTTCCGAGGAAAATATTTAGAAAAATTAAGTAGCGAAAACTTGGGATTGCTTGCACCGTTAAATTCATCGTTTCAAAACAAAATTGTACTATGTTTCGGAATAAATCGCTAAAGCCAGTTCTAGTAACAAAGGTTTAAAAGAGCTTGAAGCATTCAATTCTTTTATAAAAAATGGTTGAAACGAGCTGTTGCGGCAAGTTGAAATTTTTGTAAATGGGTGGGCTTTAGCAATTTGATAGGAAAGAAAAGCAGTGTTCTACAACATTCTATTTGACAGCAAACCCAACTCTAGATTCTAACAAAAATTAGGAAACTTAAGATCAAAAAAACAACAACAACAAAAAAGAAAACAACAAATCTCACAGATACGATCTATCAACTTACCGAAACGCAGTGGCAGTGGAAATATTATTGTAGAGAGAGAGAGAGAAAGACGTCGACCGCAAAGCCTCTCCGGTCGCTATCGGAAACAATGGTGGGACGGAAAGGAATACTTGAATTTATAACGAAAGCTACAAGAGTTAATTATAGAATATGATGAAATAAAAATAATTAATTTTTAATAATTATTAAGCTAAATTACAAATATCACTCGCGAGGGTTTTGCAAAAAATACAGTCTAACCCTCGTAGTTCTAGAAATTACAGATTCTCCCTTACCACTTTACTAAAAAAAACCCAAGGAAAATGACCAATATATCCCAGCAGATTTATGCATAAAGTGACAAAAAACACACAGATAAAATCAGAATTTTTTTATGATGTTGAAGACCCATCTAATTTTTTTGTAACATAAGTTTTTTTTATGCTTAATAATGAGTAATTAATCTACTAAAGAAAAACAAATTCTCACTAAATAAGCTCAATTTGTGCACAAACATAGACAGTTTAATTGTTCTAATCCATTCATACGAGGACAATATTAAAAATATAATAGAAACTAAGAATATTTGGGTAATATTACTTATAATTAGGGTCGATTCGGGTTGGAGAGATCCTCCCAACCCTGCACGGATCCTATTAAGTTATCACTTTTTACTTCTCAACTTACCCCATAACATATTAAAACTCTCCCTAAACCTATCTTGCTGGGATTGGGTTCGAGAGAACATGTCGGTTTTGGACTTTTTTTGGGGGGTGGGGGGGTTGATTCCTAGCCATGCTTGCGAAAGAATTAAGATTCTCTCCATTGCACTAATTTAATAAAAATAAACATTACATTAATTAATGTATCTCCATATCATATTTGTTAATTGGCACATGATATCACCACGTCTTAGATTTTGTAATTTTTTGCGATTTTAAGGGTTTTAATAACAATTCACGTCAAATTCTGGTGAGGTGTACAAGTTAAATTCATCTAATATTGAGTAACACAAATCAATACTTATGGTGGTATGGGTGTTGATATGGCCGTTTGATATCATGATCTGAGTAAGTTTAATTGAATTCACTGATGTTTTTTTTTTAAAAAAATAAATGTATTTGTTTTTTTTTTAAAGTATGATCATTAATAAATTTTAAAACCACTGAATATTTTTAGAACAAAATACAAAAAAAAGGTTGACCGTGAGAACAAATTAAACTTATAGTTTTAAGTATAACTAATTGAATCATGTAGTTTTAATTCAGTAATAATTTAAATCGTTTGCTATTATCCGCCAATCTAAAACTAATCGGCTAAGGTATCAACTCGTTCTCGCCCAAAACGCACACAAACAACTTCATATAGACCTAAATTAAAATTGATATGATTTAACGGTCCTTGTCACAAAAGTACTACTTATTGAGAATTTTTTCAATGTTTTAAGTCTTTAAAATTATCATTCTACAATTTAAAATTTTTAAAATTATAAAAATCTAATGTCTAATCGATTCAAAAGTGAAAGGTCAAAAAAAGAAAAAAGTCTCCAAGCTTTTCTTAGTTGGCATTTTTAAATTTAACAAATATTTTTTGAGACATTTAAAATGAATTAAAAAAAATGAATAAATAAAATGGGAAGAAGTATTGATAGGTATTGAAATATTTTTACTTTGACCCTCTAAAGTACACTTGTTAAGTTATTTGTTAGTGTTACTTGATATTTTTTTTTGGATCTTTTCATGTTTTTGGGTCTTCGGACCCCATTGTGCAATATTGGTGATTGGGTTTTGGGTTTTTGTGATCAGAATTAATTCTGTTGCTTTGAATTTGTTCCTCTATGGGTTATCTTAATATTTTGGGCGTCGTCCGAATTCTCTGCCTTCAAAGCTCGCTAGGATGTTCGTGATGCTTCCTCATCTCTGTCTGCTATACCGTCTCTCGGGCTGAAGAATCCACAAGATAAATGGAGCCTAAGGGAAAATTCAAGGGTATTTTTCGAGGTGCTGAAGTTATTTTTTCTGAAAAGAGAGAAGTTTCGGTCTGTTACCTTTCTTTCTAGGGAGTTTCTTATAGTGATTTTTGTTTTCCTTTTCTCCCTCTCTTTCTCTCTCTGCACAGGAGATTGGGAGCCTAACTTTTGATAAGGATGATCAGTTAGCCATAGAATTCGTCACTGCTGCTGCAAACATTCGGGTTGCTTCTTTGGGGATTCCTTTGCATACCCTTTTTGAAGCAAAAGGTATTGCTGGTAACATTGTTCATGCTGTTGCAACAACCAACGCTGTCATTGCTGGGTTGATCGTGATTGAGACAATTAAGGTGCTGCAGAATGATGCAAACAATTATAGGTGGGGTCCTATTCTTTTGCCAGTTTCATCTAATTTCATGGTTAATTGGCTTTGCTCCAGCATTTGTTCATTTATTTGTTTTTGATTGGCAACACAAAAGAATGTATTGATGAAGAGAAAACAAATCCTCAAAACTACATGTCACACACCACCCTCCAATCTCTAGAAATAAGAAATAATGGGATCCTCTTGCAAGAAGTAGAAACCAAGTCCAAAATGATGACAAATAAGAACGCAGGAATGTAGATAAATGTTTGTGTAAAAATTGAGTTCATTCTATCGTTCCAGGCATCTGTTGTGTTTTAGAGTGTGATTCCTTAATATCCAGGCACCATCCCTGAGAATGCAGAGTTTGTTGGTGTTTCACATAGAGCTATTTCTGTGGAAAAACCATAAGTTTTGTTGTTTTTTGTTGTTGTTGGTAAATGGTGGGTACTGTGGTAAGGGAGTTAGCGTGGTCCTAAATAGTTTATATTTTTATTATATTTTTCTATTTCCATTGGTTGCTAGTAATCTGCAAAACTGAGGTGGTTTGAACTGTTCTTATGCTAAGAATTATCAGTTATGGCAAACTCAAAATTTACCACTCGTTCAAGTTGGTAACACATACTGAGAAATCTGAATGTCTTGTATAGAATGACGTATTCCTTGAACATCCCTCGGGAAAGATGCTTCTTATGCCAGTGGAGCCAAATAAATCCTATTATGTTTGTTCTGAGGTGCACTTAAGTTCTTTTCTTTGTTCTTCTGTTTTCGTTGTAGCGGTACAAATCCTGGTCTAGAACTGACTTCTAATGGGTGATGTATGTTCATAACTAGACACTACTGTTGCTTGAGGTTAATACTTATCGCTCAAAGTTGAGAGATTTTGTTGAAAAGATTGTTAAAGCTAAGCTTGGCACGAGTTCTCCATTGATTATGCACGGGTCAGCCCTTCTTTATGAGGCTGGTGACAATCTCGATAAAGAAATGGCAGCCAACTATGCAGCAAACCTAGACAAGGTATCTATATTTTTTATGTCATTGTTTTACATTTTGTGATTCCGTTGCTGTTCATAGATGAGTTGCATCCCACTTATGTTATTTATTCTCTCTTCCTCCGTTCTCCTTCTTAGGTTCCATCTGAGTTGCCTTCTCTGGTCACTGGTGGGCAATTCTCACAGTTAAGGATCTTCAACAAGAACTGTCTTGCAATATCAATATCAAGCATAGGTTTGTATCTATGTTCCACTTTGCTTTTGTACTTTCTTTCACCTCCTGCAATTCTTCCCTCTCTCTCTCTCTGTATGTATGTATGTATGCAGCCTTGCACTTGTGAAACTCTCTCACCCTGAGCGAAGCCAGCCTTCCTTTTTCTTCCTTTTTGGGTTTTTATGGGGATGGCGTTACATGCATAATCGAGTAAAATGTAAATTGAATTTGAACTTGTCCACTTTGGCTTCTTGAGTAGATTTGTACTTTTTTTACTTGATCGTCCTTTGTATTTGCTTCTTGGGTTGCTTAATTCTTTCATAGGGTTTTGTCTAGTTGAACATATACTTTTACCATTGATTATGTTTTAAATTAATTTCTTTCTTCTTATGCCTTTTTAAGTTAGGATTTCACCTTGACTATTCACTGGAAACTAAGGTGTCCCTGAACTATTAAGTGATTGCTCTTTTCCTGTCACTGTATTCAATTTTACAGTTTGTCATATATTCATATGGCTGCTCTTTGGGTCTATCTGTCTATTGCATTTTGGCTTTCTAATTTTGCGAATTGCCAATATTTTGTGCAGATGTATGCACAGTGGCAACATGAATTGCATTAAAAATTAACACCAAAATGGCTGTGGAAAGTGCAGCGTTAGTCTGATTGAGAATCGACTTGTAGAATGTGTTTAAAGCTATTTTAAGGACGAATTTCTTAGTGAAGAATTATTTGATATTTTCCTTTGCCTTGTAATCATTCCAAAGCACGCAGGATGAATTCAATCTAATGGACAACCAAGCTCATTTTCTCCAAAAGCCTTTGCACTAACTGCGTAATGAGAGCTCATTCGCATTCTG
>BRYE01000007.1:1362500-1372500 GCA_030159115.1 Actinidia arguta var. hypoleuca
GACCAAACCTTAAAATGCCAAAAATAAAAAAAAAATCATCAATTTTCATCAAATGTGTAAAATGCGTCATTATTACAACGCATTTCTATCCACAGATAAATCGAAAATGCATAAATTTTTTATCAAATGACTAAAAAAATTTAAAACGTATAAACTTAAAAAGAAAAATAGTTAAAAATCTTTAAAAAATCTGTGCCGAACATGGCCTTTAATTTTCTCTCTCTTTACTTATGGAGGAGAATAATAATCATTCTAAATGCCAAAGAACCAACTGCTTCATTATTCTTTTCTATGTCTTTCAACTTCTACGGTGCTATTTTGATTCTGCTCTCAAGTCTTAGATTGAGATATATTGGGTTATTTTTATTTATTTTTTGACCAAAATATTTAATTGTTTGGCTTTTCTCACTATACATTTTTTACATTTCAGTTTGCAGCACACTTTGACCAATTCCATTTCTGTACCTTTATTTTCTCTCTCTCTCTTCTCATCACTCCTCCCCCCTCTCTCTTCTCTCTTACACTTATCTGTTTTTGTGTGTTTTTCTTCTTTTTAACTTATTAAATAAATATTTAATAAAATAGAAAAATAAATTGATAAAATAGTTCAATTAACAAAAAAATTAATTTTAATAAACAATATCAGTCCTCAAAAACATAAATTATTTAACAATTGTATTTATGTTAAAATAGAAACATTAATGCAACAGTATTATTTTAATTACACCCTAAAATTCTTTTATTAAACGTATTTTCGGATCGCATATCTATATAAAGTGAATTCGGATTAAAATAAACCAATTTATCATTTTAAATTTGAATTTATTTATAATCAGATCCAATTTGAATTTTCACATCCCCTCTATTGAGAGGCATAATCTAAATTAATGTTCTCATTTTTTTCAAAAAAGTAAATAGGTTCTAGTATGTGATGGGATTTTTGATGTGGACAGTTTTTTCCCAACTTTTTAGTTTCTGAACACATTAGAAAGAAAAACAATTCATCATGAGACCAGAAAGCAGATCATCTTTTTTTAATTAGCCTAATATTTTCAATTTCTTTTGTGTATGTCTAAATGATGCTGGGGACCCTCTAATGTAGTAGAAACTTTACCCTTTTTTTTTCTCTTATTGATTCTTCTGGTTATCCTCTATAATCAAGGTTTTACTGCATAGTTTTGTAGTTTCAATTCCATTAGATTTGGAAAAGTTATATAATTCATCATGGGATGGATGATACCTTGCAAAATTCTGCTTTTTTCGAAGCTTGATTTCAACTTACACATTGAATTTACAGTTGTGTGTGTGTGTGTGTGTGTGGTGGTGGTGGTGTGGTGGTTGTTAAATTACACTTTGTCACCCATTCACTTTATACGCAGTATCACTGTAAATTACACTTTGACCATCTCCAACATGCTCTTTATACGAGACCCGTTGGTTAGCATAGACAGCAAAAGCAGCGAAAGTACAGGGATGAAGATTATAATTTACCCTTGTGTGAATATGTGCTTTGCCTGAAGTTCTTCTAGGGAGGCTTTGGCCAAGTTTGGCTGAAGACTTTTTGAGATTTTTTAGTTATTTTAATTTTTTTATTTTTTGTTTTTAGTAAAAAAAATTTTAACTGTTTGATCAAAATTTTATATCTATCCGATTTTTCTTGATAGGAGAAGTCTGATAAAAGTTTATTATTTTTCTCTTGACGAAAATATTTATATTTTCTGAGGCATCTTTTGTCAAGAAGAATCGAAAATGCATTAAATTTTCACCAAATGACTAAAAAAATTTTAAAAATAAAAAAACACAAAAAGCAAAGTACCTAAAAAATAACTGTGCCAAACATGGCCTTTGGTTTTCTCTCTTTGTTTTTGGAGGAGAATAATAATCATTTTACATGCCAAAAAACCAACTGCTTCGTTATTATTTTCTGTGTCTTTCAACTTCTACGATGCTATTTTGAATTCTGCTCTTAAGTCTTATATCGAGATATATTGGGTTACAGGGTACAAAAAGAGAAACAGAATGATGAGGAGAGAGTAAAGAATTTGGTAGGAAATTACAGGGTACAAAAAGGTGATGTTGATTGCTGGGAGGGAGAGAGAGACACACAGACATTGTCTGAGTTTGAGCTAATTTATGAGCTTATCGTATTTTAAAAAAATAAATATTTAATTAATTTTTTAATATATTTAGAACCTCTTGACAGTGAGAAATTAATGTGTTTTTGGTTTCTATTTGATTGTTTTTTAAATTTAAACAAAATCTTTGCATTTCTTTATTTTGCTCGTTAAAATAAATTATAAAAGTGTAAGATTTTGATCAATAGATAATAAAAATTCACTAAAAATCAAAAAATAAAAACAGCTCAAAAAATAAAAAATAAAATTGGCTTAATAGGGCTTTAGGCTTATATTAATTACCACTGGGTCCCCTTAATTTGTGATCTTCCCATGATTGCTTGCAAGTGAGCAGCTAAGATATAATTGTCACATAGCTTGAAGTGACACATAGCTTTTTCCCAGTCTCCATCCCTTTCTTACATTTGGTTAGCCAACTTCTCTCTCTCTCTCTCTCTCTCTCTCTCTCTCTTCGTAAAACATAGTGAAGACCTTCAAGAAGTTCTTGCTCTTCGTATAACAGAGTCAAGAAGTTGAAGAACTTGAAGCTATTCTACCCATTCTCTCCTCCCACTCTAAAATATAGGAAGGAAAATGAAGAATTCTATTCCATATGGTATGATATTCCTCCTCCTCCTCCTCATGTTGTCTCCATCTTCTGGACAGCCCTCACCTCCACCCGTGTCTTACAAGCTGGTGCTGCAGTGGCCAGTGAGCTTCTGCAACACCAAGGAGCGTCTGGTCGACCCTTGCCATCAAGCTTACCCTATTGAGTTCTCCATTCATGGCCTATGGGGCTTTGATGTATCTGGAAATTCCATCGTGAGTCGTCAGGGTCCCAAAAGGGTGCAAATGGAGACGGTAATCGAAATATCTGTTTTCATTCTTCATTTTTCTTGCTATTTCTCTTTTCAATTCATCGGAAATCTTTTTGTTTAACGATGGAATCATTAATAATGTTATGCCCATGAATTTATAATGTCTGAACATTATTAGGAACATTTAAGTTTTTAAAAGAATATATAATATAATAGGTAATACTATTCAAAACCAGTTTGTTAGTTCAGTGGCGGAAGGCAGAGGTCAAGTGTTCCATTCTCACAAATAGTTTTTTTTTTTTTTTTTATGTTTTGATTAATCATGTTAAAAAAATTTCCTAAATAACATATCTACCCCATACGGTTAATGACATTGCAGATTTAGCAGAAGTAATTTCCTTATCAAACCCCAAATTTGTTAAAACTAGCGAATCCGCCCCTCCCTATGCTGTGTCAATTCGCGATTTTTGCTAAATTGAATTTGCGAATTTATGAAGGATTTGGGGTGAATCCGCAAAATCACATTGGGTGTGATAAAGGCATAAAAACTAGTTGAACAACTCAAAGAAAATAAATTCATTTGATCTTTATTTACCCTTCCCCTAGTTGAAAATAATTGGGTTATGATCAATTCCATTTTGATCAGTAGTTTGTAGAGTTTTTGAATTAAATTTAGGAGGTAGACTTGTGACCATTGGTCTTTTGACCGTATATTATGACCTTTTTCTCATTTTCATTTTTCTCTCTTTCATATATTTTTTTTCTCGGAGACTAAAATTGGATATTTCAAAAGGTTGGATGAGTTTCAAACGTTAAACTGCATATATGCTTTTGATGTGTTTTGCTCTCAGATGAACAGTAAGCTTCTGAATGACATGAAGCATTGTTGGAGAAATCTCCTACAGACTCGAAAATACAATGAGTTGTGGAAGCATGAATGGATTGCTCATGGTTCTTGCTTAAACACGTTCAAGACTTCAACGGATTATTTTACTCTTGCAACCAATGTTATGGAGAAGATCAGGAAAAATTTCGGGGATAAAGAATTACATGAAGTATTTGCATCGGAGGGTACGTAATTTCTTCGCTTCTTCAATTTCTTTTTCTCTTACTTTATGGTTGTTAGTAAAATGACAAGATTGTCCTTATTTAAAATCTCTATATCTAAGAGCAATCTTATCACTTTTGCCAAAAAAAAATCAACGCCTCGGAACCTTGATAATATTTCAGTGATATTTTTAAAATTATAGAAAAGATAGTTGTAATTATTAGAAACTTTAGGGGAGATCGGTGTGATTTATCCTAAACTTTTTCTTTACATGAATTTCTTAATTTTTAACAGGTTTGGTCCCTTCGGGGATACCCTATGATTTTCAAAGTTTTGCCAAGGCAATAGAAATTAAGAGCCAAAACAATCTGGTGGTCGAATTACGTTGCAATAACGACGCTAATGGTGCATTGCAACTGTATGAGATCAGTTTTTGTATCGATCTACAAAAAGAGCTGAAGAATTGCACCTTCTATGCCCATGGCTGTTATTCCAACTTAATCAACTATCCTGAAGCTCCACTACCTCCTCCACAGACTTGTCCCGCTCCACAACCTCCTTCACAGACTTGTCCCGTTCCTACTTCATATGTGCCTTAGGATTTATATATATAGTTGGATATATCAATCAAATATGGTCTTAATGATACTAGATTCTAAATGATATGGGTACAATTAATGTGATTAATGTTCTTATACTAGATGGTCTTGTATGTTATGGGTTTTGAGCATAATGATATACTAGTTAATTTTTTAATAAGAGTGAAGAGAGGTGATTACAGTTTGAATTTATACGATTTTTAAGAAAATCACAAATCAAATCGTTCTTAACGATTAAATGAAATTCCAAACCAAATCAAACCGTCCAACCGTTAAACCAAACCGTAGAATGCAATTTGGTTTCAATCTCTCACGGAGGGCTATGAAAATGCAAAATTTCATATTGCAAATTGATATGCCAGTGTTCTCAGCAATTTAGCAACGACCATACAGTAGTTACTTACCCAACTGAAACTAGCAGAAAGTAGACAATGACCCAACGAATGAATGAACAATGTTTGTCTTTCCCTTTGATCAATATCTCCAAATTCTACCATCACCAAACAAAAAAGGTTCCAAAACATTGAAGAAATTGATCAATGACGAAAAAAATGTCCCAAATAGGGCAAATAAAATCTCATTTCAACACCATCCGAAAAAGGACCCAGTTTCTAAAATACAAATTTAGTGTTCTCCAAAAATCAAACTATTGCTAACCTAATTGAAATATTTCAATTTCACCAATAATAACGAAAGCACCTAGTTAGGACAGCATGTATTGCTCATTTCCATGATTGCGCCTTCACCAGAAAACAAGATATCCCTACACTTTTGGGTATCAAGATCATACAAAAACGGTGGGCATCCAATGAATTTATCGCCGTGAAAGCCTCTTAGGATTTGAAGCTCATTATTTTTCCAGAAACCCCAGCAATAATGTAATCCAGGAAACGGTCCCATAGTGAATTCTCGCAACCAGCACGATTCTGATTCCGGATCATCGTCAACACCAACTTTGTAGTGGCAATAGTTGTCCTCATCACCCATAGTTCAAACCAGGTGTCCTGGTAATTATAATACATACAAATAACCGCAAGCGATTCATTCAGTAGGGTAAGGTTGGAGTCTTTTCTTGTGAAACCATACTCCATTGGGAATACGTTGTACTTTTTTGGCAGCGGTGTCACTCGGAATACCTCCTCACCCATGTTGAATGAAACAATCGCTAATTTTATGTTCAAAAAAGTAATTTTTTATATTATTTCGAGTCCCCTTCGCAACATTCAATACATAGAAGGAATAATTTGGGCATACTTTGCAAAAAAAATATTTTTTTGAACATAAAATTATCAAAATAGAACATAAAATATTATTTTTTTTTCAATTGGCAAATTGATCCAAACTACAGGGAAGTTATGTATTTTTTTTTTCAAACCACAGGATGGTTATATGTCGATTTTAAACCACATGGGGTTATGTGTTAAAAGTTCAAACCACAAGGGGTCATCTGTTTGATTTTAAACCACATGGGAGTTATGTATTTTTGAATCAAACCACAGGGAGCTAAAAGTGTATTTTCCCCAAAAAACATATAAGATTTTTTTTATGCTTAGCAAAAGAGTAATTAATCTACTAAACAAAAACAAATTCATTACAAAAAAAGCTCAATTTGAACACAAATATAGACAATTTAATTGATCTAAGCCATTGATATGATGACAATATTAAAAAGGGTGAAACACATTGACCACCCCTGAGATTTCATATTAATACACAAAGTATCTCTGGCATTTGAGAAATTATAATGATCTCTCCTGATGTTTGCATTTAATACAGATGCCCCTAATATTTGAGAAA
This sequence comes from Actinidia arguta var. hypoleuca, assembly GCA_030159115.1. NCBI lineage: Eukaryota > Viridiplantae > Streptophyta > Magnoliopsida > Ericales > Actinidiaceae > Actinidia > Actinidia arguta. Next base: position 1,368,877 of record BRYE01000007.1, read on the forward strand.
TTACACTGATCACCCCTGAGATTCTAAGTTAATATACAAAGTCTCCCGGAGTGGTCAGTGTATTTCAGGGGTGCTTTGTGTACTAATCCGAAATCTCAGGGGTGATCAGTGTATTTTAGAAAAAATCTGTTATAAATTTTAAACCTCAAGGGAGGTCATTGTAATTTTTTAAACATCAAGGGTATTTTGTGTATTAAAGGCAAAACTTAGGGGAGCTTATTGTATTTCACCCTATTAAAAATATAATAGATCTCAAGAATTTTTTTCAAATATCAGGGGATGGAACTTTTATTTTGCCATTCTTAGCCACGCGTGAGAAAGAATTAAAATCCTCTCCATTGCACCAATTTAATGAAAATCTACATTACATTAACTAATGTATCTCCATATCATATTTGATAATTGGCACACATGATATCACCACATTTTAGATTTTGTAATTCCTTTGCGATTTTAAGAGTTTTAATAACAGTACACGTCAATTTTTAGTGAGATGTACAAGTTAAAATTAGCTGATATCGAGTAACATAATCGATACTTGCTCACGGTGGCATCTGTGCTAATACAGCCATTTGATGTCATAGATTAATTGAATTCATTGAATTTTTTTTTTAAAAAAATAAATATATTTGTTTTTTTTAAAGTAGGGTCGTTAATAAATTTTAAACCCACTAATTGTTTTCAAAAAAAATAAAAAATAAAAAAATTTGATCATAAGAATAAATTAAACTTACAATTTCAATTATAACTAATTGAACTATATAGTTTTAATTCAGTAATAATTTAAATTATTCGTTAGTTTCCACCTAACTAGGGCTAAGATATCAACTCGTTTCCACCCAAAACGAACAGAAACAACTTCATATTGGCCGAAATTAAAATTAATATGATTTAACGGTCATTGTCAGAAAAAAATACTACTTATGGAGTTATTTTTCAATGTTTTAAGTCTTTAAAATTATCATTCAATAATTCAAAATTTTCAAAATTATAAAAGTTGACTGTCGAATCAATTCAAAAAATAAAAAAAAAGTCTGTAAGCTTTTGTTAGTTGGCATTTTAAATTTTGATAAATATTTTTTTGAGACATTCAAAATGAATAAATAAAATGAGAAGGAGTATGGATAGGTATTGCAATATTTTTATTTTGACCCTCTAAAGTACACTTGTTAAGTAAGTTCTTTATTATTGTTACTTGATTTTTTGGGGCCTTTTCATGTTTTCGGGTATTCGGAGTGCATTATTTGTTAAGTGTAATTTTGGGAAAAGCTTTAAAACAACTGTATACATAAAAAGAAAAACCCTGGTTTAGATTCATCGCTCATCATTTGGAGTTCGGAGCTCGAAAGAGGCATTAGGAGCTAAGCAGATCTTTAGGGTGTAGATAAAACCTTGATAAGTAACTTTGTTATATGTATCTAATTTAGGTTTTTGGATATTGATTCAATGATCCTAAAACTTTAAGGCTCTTGATATATTTAATGTTTTGGACTGTGCCTGGATTACGTCGAAAATGATCTATGCCTAGATAATATCGCAGATGGATCGTGTCTAGATAATATTGAAGACAGTCCGTACTAATTGAAAATAGATTATACTGTTATGTGTCACACCGATTTTTTAGACAACACCATGAGGTCTTGGGGCCATAAAGGTTTATTATTGAATCAATTAAAGTAATCCTAAATTTAATCATATTTATTGTTACGAGTTAAGGTGAATTCAAACCCTAGCATTTCCTCATACTTAATCATTGATAATTTAATTCGTTTGTTTTCTTAGTTTTTACGTATTTAAACTTTTCACCCATATCTTTTGTCTGAATTAATCTATAAACTGAATTTGAGAACAACGTACCTTAGCCTTTTAATTCCCGTGGTATGATACCTAGACTAAACTATTATTATATTTGAATTAAGATTTTAGAAATGTTTATATAAAACGACACGATCAAGTATGAACTGCAAGTTGTTCCACATTAGTTTCATTTTGGCTCGATAAATAAGTTAAATTTTATTTTTCAAATTAGGGCAAATTTTTTTTAAAAAAATTGGGCAATTAGATTTTAAAATTTTAAATTCCTCTTGCCAAAAAAACTTCAAAAATATAAATTTTAATTAGATGATAAAAAAATTATTAAAAACTAACTCATTTTGAAAATTAAAATTTTAGAATATGATTGGAGTTGTTCTCTAGCCACCCAACAACAGTACGTTTTTTACTTGAGTCAACGAAAGATAGGCTGGAAATGAGCTCGAGGGCCACTTGTGAGGGGAGGATTTTGTTATTTAGAAAGGACCGAGTATGTATAAAGTTTGAACTCTTATAAAATCCGTTGAGATAGTAATTTAACAAAACAAATCCGTCAATTGGATATCGACAATCACAACACTTTTGTTAGAACAACAAATATACCTTTTCGTATAAAATATATTTTTTTAAGACAAATATGTCTCAATTATAAGTTTATAAAAATTAAAATTAATCTAATTTTTTGCCTGAATAATATTCTCACTGTGCATTATAAAATGATTGTTCATATCACCGAGTCAAGTTCATGATTGACCCATACGTTCTTTCAAGGACTTGGCTTCTCTTAAGTCCGGTTGCTGGACTGTACGGCCACAAATCAAAATATTTGGATGGAATTCATTTTAATGATCAAACGCCCCTTAAGTTTACGACAATAACAAACATTTCCCTAAGGTTTCAAAAATGGCAGAACCCTCGCCAATCAGGCTGTTGTCAGATTTAGATTCCCCAAACCGTACATTAGCTGTTGTAAAATTTAAGGGTCATTAATGGGCCCGATCGGATCGGGGCTTGAGCAAAAATATGAGACCTAAATCCTGTCTATAGGCTTGGGCCTACAAGTCGGGCTCGAGTCTGCGAGCTTGGGTCTGGGCTTACAGGTCTTTAAATAATTTTTTTTATAAATATATTTAATTCTAAATTAAAAGATTAAAAATATTAAAAATAAAAAAATAATGCATAATTACATGAAATCATTTATAGATATTAATTTTTTACATATAAAATATTATAAACAATTAAAGTTAGAGAGGTGAACTGCATCACTATAGTATAAATATATCACAACTAATTTGTCACATATATAACTGTCAATCATTTGCACAACTCTCCCCCCAAAATTATTAATTTCATGAGATAACAAAAAGTGATACATAAAATAAAAAAATTTATTTGTCATTATTCTTTATTAGGTGAATTATCCTCAATCCATGATGATCTTGATTATAATAAGTTTTTCATTCAGTTTCAAGTTTTGTCACACGCTCTTCTTCTTGTCGTCTATTATCTACCAATGATTAATCTTTCAAACAAATTAGTGTTTCAGTAATTTCTGGATTTAGACTACTTCGTGTCTTAAATATGACACGACCACCTAGACTAAAAGCAGTTTCTGATACAACAGTGAAAACAGAAACAGTTAGTATATCACGGGCTATGGCGAAAAATGTAGGACATCTAAGTTCTTACCAGGCTAAAAGATTATAGCTACTTGGATAACAATCATTCCCTTCTTAAGTCATAAACAGTGCCAAATATTAATTGTTTGTACCTAAAATTTTTATTCAAATTATCCAAAAAAAAATAATATTC
>BRYE01000007.1:1382500-1395000 GCA_030159115.1 Actinidia arguta var. hypoleuca
TAGTATTGACTATTCATAATTAACTACTCCAAAAATTTTATATAATGATAACTATATACATTATCTCATTAGAAAATTGTTAAAAGAAGGAAAAAACCCGGGGGACAGATAAATTAACTCTCCAGTCTGGAATGCCATTTAGACTCTGGCGATAGGTGAAGCACATTGGCTGCAAGTTGAAACCCCGCGACATGATAATGTAGAAACCTGCATGTTTTGCCCATCCGAATGCTTCTTCCTCTTCCTCGGGCGTTCTTGTTTCTTTAAATCTTCCAGGCAATGAACGCCAGTCATGCTTTTAAAAGATTGGGATTTCCCGGAGTAGAACAGCGACAATCCTCTCCTGCTCATTAACAACAAAAAGCGATCCATTTATTGATCTGTTACTTGGAATAAATGATAGATGAGATCCATCGACCTAGGCGGTGTTTTTTCACGTGTTTTAATACACTTTTTTGCGAAAGGGGATGTAGACAATGATGAAATTGAATGCACCGAATATGACAATTTCAGGGGGACGGATCTGGAACTGCGTGTGACTCCATCTAAAGTGCAAACAAAAGTAAACGAGCAATACTTGAGGAAAAAGGGATCTGTGTCATAAACTTATGGAAGCATCCAAGTGTATCGTTTCATAAAACGAGCTGTTATGCATATAACTCTGTTGGGAACATTTCTAGATCTGCAACATGAGCAGAAAAATGACAAGATATAGTAACTTAAGCTTTGCTTCCTCTAATTTAAGATGACATCTCTCTGTTTAAGATGAAATCATGGTTGATTGATTCTAGTGGCCGGAGTTTCCTATATTCTGTTCTTCCATTAACTGAATCCTGCAGATCCACCAAGTTATTTAAATGGTCGTGATTATTAGAAATTCGACAACCTTGAATCTAAACTTAAGTACCTATCATATCCAAGAGGAATACTTCAAAAAGATGGTCATGTTTGTTTTGGAGATTGAATTTGGCAAATTAGAAATTTAGTCGGATTTAAGGTTGAATAACAAATTCAGTCGGACTAAGTCGGATTACTAATCCTGTAAAATCTCAATATGCACTTGTTTGTTTTACAATGGATATGGGTGTTGGATTAAATATTTTTGTTCATGTTTTTCAAGATTGCCCTCAAATCATAATTTTAAAATAATACTTTATTTAAAAGATTTTTTAATTAAAATGATTAGGTATCAATTTGTCATATTATTCCATATAAAAAATATATTAATTATAAAATTCATGCTATGAAAGGAGAATTTATCTTCAAAACAAAAACAAATCAGTTAAAAAACTTATAAAAAAAAACTGGGCCAAACATAGCCTTTAATTTTCTCTCTTTGCTTTTGGAGGAGAATAATAATCAGTATGATCTTCATCTTCCTCATGGTGTCTCCATCTTCTGGCCAACCAACCACTCGAGTCTTACAAGTTGGTGTTGCAGTGACGGGTGAGCTTCTAAAACATCATTGAGGGACATAAAATTTACCCGCTCGAGTTCTCTATTCACGACCTATGGGGCTTCGATGGATATGGCAATTCCATCAGGTGTCATCAGAATCCCAACATGGTGCAAATGGAGAAGGTAATCCAAATCTTTTTCACGATGTTTTTTCAATGTTTAACCCAAAACTTTCTAGGTTTTGGTACTTTAACTTTTCTGGATTTGGGGTAGTTGTTTTTTTCAATTGATGATGAGTTTGGGACTCATTGATCAGAAATTTATTTATTTATTTTTAATTCTCAACTATATTTCTCTAAATTCTGTTATTTCCTTTCTTCATTTTAGGTTCTGTAAGTTTAATCTTTCTTAATTTTGAACTTTGGGTGTTTTCTCTCTCTAAGTTTTGGGTTTTGGGTGATTGATATTTATGAGTTTTGGGTCTTTCATTCTTGGGTTTGGGCTTTAGGATATTTAATTAAGTTGGTATTATAGCGATGGCCACGGAAGGTGCAATTATTCAACTCCCTTTGTAGATCGACAATATCATACAGTTGCAATACATCCTTTTGCGTCGTTATTGCGATGGTCTCTCCTCTTAATCTCTATTGCCTTGGCAAATCTTTTGAGATCATAGGATACCAAACCTTAAAATGCAAAAAAAGCATCAATTTTCATCAAATGCGTCATTATTGCAACGCATTTTTACCCTAAAGGAATCGAAAAGGCATAAGATTTTCATCAAATGACCAAAAAAAATTTAACTAAAAACAATTTAAAACGTAAAAACTTAAAAAGCAAAACAATTGAAAAACTTTAAAAAAAACCTGTGCCAAACATGGCCTTCAATTTTTCCTCTTTGCTTATGGAGGAGAATAATAATCATTCTAAATGCCAAAGAACCAACTGCTTCATTATTATTGTCTATCTCTTTCAACTTCTACGGTGCTATTTTGGATTCTGCTCTCAAGTCTTAGATTGAGATATATTGAGTTATTTTTATGCAAGCAGTTCTAATTAACGCAACTGCTTCATTTGGGTTATGGAATTCTAGGTTTTCTCATGCAAGCTGATTTTTTCATTGTGTCTCGTAATTGAACCATTAAATTTGTCTGAAGTAATTTCTGGTTTCTGTAATGTATAGCCTAGGTGAACAAAAAAACCCCAAATTAGGAATTTAACTAAAAAATTGTCAAGAAAAGGTTTATACGAAATTACCAGAAAATGCAACTTATTTGAATGTCGAACTTTCAAAGCTGTTCTAATTAACGCTTATTGTCAAAAATTGTTTGTCTATTTAATTAATTCATCAAAAACAATTTTTATTTCATAAGAAAATTTATTTCTCATTTCAATATTTTCTAAAGAAAAATAAAAGAGAAATAGAATGGTGAGAAGAGAGTAAGGAATCCGGTAGGAAATTACAGGGTACAAAAAGGTGATGTTGATTGCTGGGAGGGAGAGGGATAGACACAGATGGTCAAAGCAAATTAAGGAAAGAAATGCAAGTTCTGGGGTACTTTGCCTTCCAACTGCTGCATGCTGTTTCGGAAATTTTAGTTTAGACCACTTAAATAGATATTAAGGCCCTGTCTGGGGTAAACCTTTTTGTTTTTTTAGCTGTTTTTATTTTTAAGTTTTTTTTTTAGTAATTTTTTTTTATCGTTTGATAAAAAGTTTTATAATTTTTGTGTTCATCTTTACGAGAAGAGTCCGAGAATGTTAAAAAAAATATTTAATTTAAAAAAAAATTACTAAAAAAGAAAAAAAAACTTGAGTCCCCAAAAAAACATCTAAAAAAACTAAAAATATTAAATTTTACTCGAGAGTGAAAAAAATTCATTAAAAAAGAAACAAAAATCAAAAAATCAAAGCAACTAAAAAACTATATAAAAAACAAACAAACATTGCCTAATACTTTGAGCTAATTTGTTGCTGAGTTTTTTGTCTTTAATAAATTTTTTTAATTGTTTGATCAATTTTTTTAACATTTTCAGATCCTCTCGGAGAGAAAAATATAAAAATGTAAAAATTTCCATATAATGCTTCATAAAATTCACTAAAATCAAAAAGAAATAGGCTATTTTTTTTAGTGGAGTGTTTTTTAAATTTGAACAAAATCTATGCATTTTTAGATTTCTTGATAAAATAAAATGAAAAACTGAAAGATTTTGATCAATAGAAAAATAAAAAATAATAAAAAATAAAATTTGGCCAGGGCTTGAGGCTTCTGGTGCGATTACCAATGAGGCCCATAGTTTGTGATCTTGTCGTGATTTTCTTGCAAGTAAGCACCTATAAATATAGATAAAATTGCCTATCCTCTCTATCATCTATGCTATATTGCTATGCTATGTTCTTCCTCTAAAACAGAGTAAAGAACTGGAAGTTATAAACGCATAGCATTGGCTACCATCTCTTTACCATCTCTCTCCTCTCACTCCAAAACAGAGCAAGGAAAAAAGAAGAACTCTTTCCTGTAGGGTATGATCAGTGGTGCGACTCTAGAAATTTTTATTAATTGTGTTATGTGTACTATATATATTTTTTATGGGTTTAATTTTTTTTAAAACATATATACAACACTAAAAAAAAAAATTCAAACATTTTAACACTAATTTTTTTTTAAAACATTTTTTAAAGACTGATGAGGTCAACTGATCCTATTAGGCTACCCCTGGCGCCACCCCTGGGTATGATCTTCGTCTTCATTGTGGCGTCTACGTCTTCTGGCCAACCCTAACCCCACCTGAGCCTTACAAGTTGGTGTTGCAATGTCCGGAGAACTTCTGAAACATCATTGAGCGCCTATCCTACCCCTGTCATCAAATTTACTCTCTCGAATTCTCCATTTACAGCCTATGTATATGGCAATGCTATGTGTTTAAAATAAGGGTGAATTACACTGACCTCCCTTGAAGTTTATCTTTAATACACAAAATATCCATGATATTTTAAAAATTACAATGACCTCCCCTGAGGTTTGAGAGAATATCCTCCCACCCCCTGACACCCTTGTATCCTTACAAAAATGACCAAAATACCCCCCACTCTCTCTCATTTTTTTTGAGTTTTTTGTATTTATTGTATTTTTAGTTTTTTAGTTTTTTTTTTATTCTTTTCTATTATTTAAAAAATAAAAGGGTATTAAAAGAAAAAAAAAGTAACAAAAAATGAATCCCGTTTTTTAACAAAAAATTAATTCTCTTTTTGTTATTTTTATTTTATTTTAATACCCTTTTCTTTTTCTTTTTTTATTATTATTTCTTCTTTTAATACCCTTTGATTGATTTTTTTTTGATTTTTTTTCTTTAATACCCTTTGATTCTTTTAGAAGATTAAAAGCATGAAATTTTGTCAAACGATAAAAAAAAAGTTTACTGAAGACAAAAAAAAAAATAAAAATACCATGATGTTAAAAAAAAAAAAAATACAAAAATAAAAGGATATTAAAAGAAAAAAAAATAACAAAAAGGGAATTCATTTTTTTTTGTTAAAAGGGGATTCATTTTTTGTTACTTGTTTTTTATTTTTTTTAATACCCTTTTATTTTTTAAATAATAGAAAAGAATAATAGAAAAAAACTAAATAAAAAGAAACTGGAAAAAAAACTAAAAAAAAATAATAGTAAAAAAAACTAAATAAAAAAAAACTAAAAAATTAAAAATAGAATAAATACAAAAACTCAAAAAAAAATGAGAGAGAGAGAGTGGAGGGATGAGAAAGAGAGATAGTGGGGGATATTTTGGTCATTTTTGTATGGAGACAAGGGTGTTGGGAGTGGGAGGATATTCTCTCAAACCTCATGGGAGATCATTGTAATTTTTAAAATGTCAGGGGTGCTTTGTGTATTAAAAAAAACTTCAGGGAAGGTCAGTGTAATTCACTCTTAAAATAAATGTATTTTGTACCTCATATCTATATAAAGTGAATTCGAATAAAAATAAATAAATTTATCATTTTAAATTCGAATTTATTTATAATCAGATTCAATTTGAATTTTCACATCCCCTCCATTGGGAGGCCTAATCTAAATTAATGTTCTCATTTTTTTTCAAAAAGGTAAATAAGTTCTAGTATGTGATGGAACTTTAGATGTGGACAGTTTTTTTTCAACTTTTTAATTTCTGAACACATTAGAAAGAAAAAAAAATCATCATGCTATCAGAAAGCAGATCATCTTTTTTTTTTAATTAGCCTAATATTTTCAATTTCTGTTGCGTATGTCTAAATGATGCTGGGGATCCTCTAATGTAGTAGAAACTTTACCCTTTTTTTCTCTTATTAATTCTTCTGGTTATCACTTATAATCAAGGTTATACTGCATAGTTTTGTAGTTTCAGTTCCATTAGATTTGGAAAGGTTATATAATACATCTGCTTTTTTCGAAGCTTGATTTCAACTTACACGTTGAATTTACGGTTGTGTGTGTGTGTGTGTGTGTGTGTGTGTGTGGTGGTGGTCTGTGGTCGTTAAATTACACTTTGTCACCCATTCACTTTATACTCAGTATCACTGTAAATTACACTTTGACCATCTCCAACATGCTCTTTATACGAGACCCGTTGGTTAGCATAGACAGCAAAAGCAGCGAAAGTACAGGGATGAAGATTATAATTTACCCTTGTGTGAATATGTGCTTTGCCTGAAGTTCTTCTAGGGAGACTTTGGCCAAGTTTGGCTGTTTTTTGTTTTCTGTAAAAAAAAATTTAACTGTTTGATCAAAATTTTATATCTATCCGATTTTTCTTGATAAGAGAAGTCTGATAAAAGTTTATTATTTTCTCTTGACGAAAATATTTATATTTTCTGAGGCATCTTTTGTCAAGAAGAATCGAAAATGTATTAAATTTTCACCAAATGACTAAAAAAAATTAAAAAAAAAAAAAACTCAAAAAGCAAAGTACCTCAAAAATAACTGTGCCAAACATGGCCTTTGGTTTTCTCTCTTTGTTTTTGGAGGAGAATAATAATCATTTTACATGCCAAAAAACCAACTGCTTCGTTATTATTTTCTGTGTCTTTCAACTTCTACGATGCTATTTTGAATTCTGCTCTTAAGTCTTATATCGAGATATATTGGGTTACAGGGTACAAAAAGAGAAACAGAATGATGAGGAGAGAGTAAAGAATTTGGTAGGAAATTACAGGGTACAAAAAGGTGATGTTGATTGCTGGGAGGGAGAGAGAGACACACAGACATTGTCTGAGTTTGAGCTAATTTATGAGCTTATCGTATTTTAAAAAAATAAATATTTAATTAATTTTTTAATATATTTAGAACCTCTTGACAGTGAGAAATTAATGTGTTTTTGGTTTCTATTTGATTGTTTTTTAAATTTAAACAAAATCTTTGCATTTCTTTATTTTGCTCGTTAAAATAAATTATAAAAGTGTAAGATTTTGATCAATAGATAATAAAAATTCACTAAAAATCAAAAAATAAAAACAGCTCAAAAAATAAAAAATAAAATTGGCTTAATAGGGCTTTAGGCTTATATTAATTACCACTGGGTCCCCTTAATTTGTGATCTTCCCATGATTGCTTGCAAGTGAGCCGCTAAGATATAATTGTCACATAGCATGAAGTGACACATAGCTTTTTCCCAGTCTCCATCCCTTTCTTACATTTGGTTAGCCAAGTTCTCTCTCTCTCTCTCTCTCTCTCTCTCTTCGTAAAACATAGTGAAGACCTTCAAGAAGTTCTTGCTCTTCGTATAACAGAGTCAAGAAGTTGAAGAACTTGAAGCTATTCTACCCATTCTCTCCTCCCACTCTAAAATATAGGAAGGAAAATGAAGAATTCTATTCCATATGGTATGATATTCCTCCTCCTCCTCCTCATGTTGTCTCCATCTTCTGGACAGCCCTCACCTCCACCCGTGTCTTACAAGCTGGTGCTGCAGTGGCCAGTGAGCTTCTGCAACACCAAGGAGCGTCTGGTCGACCCTTGCCATCAAGCTTACCCTATTGAGTTCTCCATTCATGGCCTATGGGGCTTTGATGTATCTGGAAATTCCATCGTGAGTCGTCAGGGTCCCAAAAGGGTGCAAATGGAGACGGTAATCGAAATATCTGTTTTCATTCTTCATTTTTCTTGCTATTTCTCTTTTCAATTCATCGGAAATCTTTTTGTTTAACGATGGAATCATTAATAATGTTATGCCCATGAATTTATAATGTCTGAACATTATTAGGAACATTTAAGTTTTTAAAAGAATATATAATATAATAGGTAATACTATTCAAAACCAGTTTGTTAGTTCAGTGGCGGAAGGCAGAGGTCAAGTGTTCCATTCTCACAAATAGTTTTTTTTTTTTTTTTTATGTTTTGATTAATCATGTTAAAAAAATTTCCTAAATAACATATCTACCCCATACGGTTAATGACATTGCAGATTTAGCAGAAGTAATTTCCTTATCAAACCCCAAATTTGTTAAAACTAGCGAATCCGCCCCTCCCTATGCTGTGTCAATTCGCGATTTTTGCTAAATTGAATTTGCGAATTTATGAAGGATTTGGGGTGAATCCGCAAAATCACATTGGGTGTGATAAAGGCATAAAAACTAGTTGAACAACTCAAAGAAAATAAATTCATTTGATCTTTATTTACCCTTCCCCTAGTTGAAAATAATTGGGTTATGATCAATTCCATTTTGATCAGTAGTTTGTAGAGTTTTTGAATTAAATTTAGGAGGTAGACTTGTGACCATTGGTCTTTTGACCGTATATTATGACCTTTTTCTCATTTTCATTTTTCTCTCTTTCATATATTTTTTTTCTCGGAGACTAAAATTGGATATTTCAAAAGGTTGGATGAGTTTCAAACGTTAAACTGCATATATGCTTTTGATGTGTTTTGCTCTCAGATGAACAGTAAGCTTCTGAATGACATGAAGCATTGTTGGAGAAATCTCCTACAGACTCGAAAATACAATGAGTTGTGGAAGCATGAATGGATTGCTCATGGTTCTTGCTTAAACACGTTCAAGACTTCAACGGATTATTTTACTCTTGCAACCAATGTTATGGAGAAGATCAGGAAAAATTTCGGGGATAAAGAATTACATGAAGTATTTGCATCGGAGGGTACGTAATTTCTTCGCTTCTTCAATTTCTTTTTCTCTTACTTTATGGTTGTTAGTAAAATGACAAGATTGTCCTTATTTAAAATCTCTATATCTAAGAGCAATCTTATCACTTTTGCCAAAAAAAAATCAACGCCTCGGAACCTTGATAATATTTCAGTGATATTTTTAAAATTATAGAAAAGATAGTTGTAATTATTAGAAACTTTAGGGGAGATCGGTGTGATTTATCCTAAACTTTTTCTTTACATGAATTTCTTAATTTTTAACAGGTTTGGTCCCTTCGGGGATACCCTATGATTTTCAAAGTTTTGCCAAGGCAATAGAAATTAAGAGCCAAAACAATCTGGTGGTCGAATTACGTTGCAATAACGACGCTAATGGTGCATTGCAACTGTATGAGATCAGTTTTTGTATCGATCTACAAAAAGAGCTGAAGAATTGCACCTTCTATGCCCATGGCTGTTATTCCAACTTAATCAACTATCCTGAAGCTCCACTACCTCCTCCACAGACTTGTCCCGCTCCACAACCTCCTTCACAGACTTGTCCCGTTCCTACTTCATATGTGCCTTAGGATTTATATATATAGTTGGATATATCAATCAAATATGGTCTTAATGATACTAGATTCTAAATGATATGGGTACAATTAATGTGATTAATGTTCTTATACTAGATGGTCTTGTATGTTATGGGTTTTGAGCATAATGATATACTAGTTAATTTTTTAATAAGAGTGAAGAGAGGTGATTACAGTTTGAATTTATACGATTTTTAAGAAAATCACAAATCAAATCGTTCTTAACGATTAAATGAAATTCCAAACCAAATCAAACCGTCCAACCGTTAAACCAAACCGTAGAATGCAATTTGGTTTCAATCTCTCACGGAGGGCTATGAAAATGCAAAATTTCATATTGCAAATTGATATGCCAGTGTTCTCAGCAATTTAGCAACGACCATACAGTAGTTACTTACCCAACTGAAACTAGCAGAAAGTAGACAATGACCCAACGAATGAATGAACAATGTTTGTCTTTCCCTTTGATCAATATCTCCAAATTCTACCATCACCAAACAAAAAAGGTTCCAAAACATTGAAGAAATTGATCAATGACGAAAAAAATGTCCCAAATAGGGCAAATAAAATCTCATTTCAACACCATCCGAAAAAGGACCCAGTTTCTAAAATACAAATTTAGTGTTCTCCAAAAATCAAACTATTGCTAACCTAATTGAAATATTTCAATTTCACCAATAATAACGAAAGCACCTAGTTAGGACAGCATGTATTGCTCATTTCCATGATTGCGCCTTCACCAGAAAACAAGATATCCCTACACTTTTGGGTATCAAGATCATACAAAAACGGTGGGCATCCAATGAATTTATCGCCGTGAAAGCCTCTTAGGATTTGAAGCTCATTATTTTTCCAGAAACCCCAGCAATAATGTAATCCAGGAAACGGTCCCATAGTGAATTCTCGCAACCAGCACGATTCTGATTCCGGATCATCGTCAACACCAACTTTGTAGTGGCAATAGTTGTCCTCATCACCCATAGTTCAAACCAGGTGTCCTGGTAATTATAATACATACAAATAACCGCAAGCGATTCATTCAGTAGGGTAAGGTTGGAGTCTTTTCTTGTGAAACCATACTCCATTGGGAATACGTTGTACTTTTTTGGCAGCGGTGTCACTCGGAATACCTCCTCACCCATGTTGAATGAAACAATCGCTAATTTTATGTTCAAAAAAGTAATTTTTTATATTATTTCGAGTCCCCTTCGCAACATTCAATACATAGAAGGAATAATTTGGGCATACTTTGCAAAAAAAATATTTTTTTGAACATAAAATTATCAAAATAGAACATAAAATATTATTTTTTTTTCAATTGGCAAATTGATCCAAACTACAGGGAAGTTATGTATTTTTTTTTTCAAACCACAGGATGGTTATATGTCGATTTTAAACCACATGGGGTTATGTGTTAAAAGTTCAAACCACAAGGGGTCATCTGTTTGATTTTAAACCACATGGGAGTTATGTATTTTTGAATCAAACCACAGGGAGCTAAAAGTGTATTTTCCCCAAAAAACATATAAGATTTTTTTTATGCTTAGCAAAAGAGTAATTAATCTACTAAACAAAAACAAATTCATTACAAAAAAAGCTCAATTTGAACACAAATATAGACAATTTAATTGATCTAAGCCATTGATATGATGACAATATTAAAAAGGGTGAAACACATTGACCACCCCTGAGATTTCATATTAATACACAAAGTATCTCTGGCATTTGAGAAATTATAATGATCTCTCCTGATGTTTGCATTTAATACAGATGCCCCTAATATTTGAGAAATTACACTGATCACCCCTGAGATTCTAAGTTAATATACAAAGTCTCCCGGAGTGGTCAGTGTATTTCAGGGGTGCTTTGTGTACTAATCCGAAATCTCAGGGGTGATCAGTGTATTTTAGAAAAAATCTGTTATAAATTTTAAACCTCAAGGGAGGTCATTGTAATTTTTTAAACATCAAGGGTATTTTGTGTATTAAAGGCAAAACTTAGGGGAGCTTATTGTATTTCACCCTATTAAAAATATAATAGATCTCAAGAATTTTTTTCAAATATCAGGGGATGGAACTTTTATTTTGCCATTCTTAGCCACGCGTGAGAAAGAATTAAAATCCTCTCCATTGCACCAATTTAATGAAAATCTACATTACATTAACTAATGTATCTCCATATCATATTTGATAATTGGCACACATGATATCACCACATTTTAGATTTTGTAATTCCTTTGCGATTTTAAGAGTTTTAATAACAGTACACGTCAATTTTTAGTGAGATGTACAAGTTAAAATTAGCTGATATCGAGTAACATAATCGATACTTGCTCACGGTGGCATCTGTGCTAATACAGCCATTTGATGTCATAGATTAATTGAATTCATTGAATTTTTTTTTAAAAAAAATAAATATATTTGTTTTTTTTAAAGTAGGGTCGTTAATAAATTTTAAACCCACTAATTGTTTTCAAAAAAAATAAAAAATAAAAAAATTTGATCATAAGAATAAATTAAACTTACAATTTCAATTATAACTAATTGAACTATATAGTTTTAATTCAGTAATAATTTAAATTATTCGTTAGTTTCCACCTAACTAGGGCTAAGATATCAACTCGTTTCCACCCAAAACGAACAGAAACAACTTCATATTGGCCGAAATTAAAATTAATATGATTTAACGGTCATTGTCAGAAAAAAATACTACTTATGGAGTTATTTTTCAATGTTTTAAGTCTTTAAAATTATCATTCAATAATTCAAAATTTTCAAAATTATAAAAGTTGACTGTCGAATCAATTCAAAAAATAAAAAAAAAGTCTGTAAGCTTTTGTTAGTTGGCATTTTAAATTTTGATAAATATTTTTTTGAGACATTCAAAATGAATAAATAAAATGAGAAGGAGTATGGATAGGTATTGCAATATTTTTATTTTGACCCTCTAAAGTACACTTGTTAAGTAAGTTCTTTATTATTGTTACTTGATTTTTTGGGGCCTTTTCATGTTTTCGGGTATTCGGAGTGCATTATTTGTTAAGTGTAATTTTGGGAAAAGCTTTAAAACAACTGTATACATAAAAAGAAAAACCCTGGTTTAGATTCATCGCTCATCATTTGGAGTTCGGAGCTCGAAAGAGGCATTAGGAGCTAAGCAGATCTTTAGGGTGTAGATAAAACCTTGATAAGTAACTTTGTTATATGTATCTAATTTAGGTTTTTGGATATTGATTCAATGATCCTAAAACTTTAAGGCTCTTGATATATTTAATGTTTTGGACTGTGCCTGGATTACGTCGAAAATGATCTATGCCTAGATAATATCGCAGATGGATCGTGTCTAGATAATATTGAAGACAGTCCGTACTAATTGAAAATAGATTATACTG
>BRYE01000007.1:1405000-1410000 GCA_030159115.1 Actinidia arguta var. hypoleuca
CATCAGTTCTAGGTAGAGTTGGTGGGGCTGAAAATTGTACAGTTATTATCAGTATTTAGTTTTGGAAATTAGTATTGACTATTCATAATTAACTACTCCAAAAATTTTATATAATGATAACTATATACATTATCTCATTAGAAAATTGTTAAAAGAAGGAAAAAACCCGGGGGACAGATAAATTAACTCTCCAGTCTGGAATGCTATTTAGACTCTGGCAATAGGTGAAGCACATTGGCTGCAAGTTGAAACCCCGCGACATGATAATGTAGAAACCTGCATGTTTTGCCCATCCGAATGCTTCTTCCTCTTCCTCGGGCGTTCTTGTTTCTTTAAATCTTCCAGGCAATGAACGCCAGTCATGCTTTTAAAAGATTGGGATTTCCCGGAGTAGAACACCGACAATCCTCTCCTGCTCATTAACAACAAAAAGCGATCCATTTATTGATCTGTTACTTGGAATAAATGATAGATGAGATCCATCGACCTAGGCGGTGTTTTTTCACGTGTTTTAATACACTTTTTTGCGAAAGGGGATGTAGACAATGATGAAATTGAATGCACCGAATATGACAATTTCAGGGGGACGGATCTGGAACTGCGTGTGACTCCATCTAAAGTGCAAACAAAAGTAAACGAGGAATACTTGAGGAAAAAGGGATCTGTGTCATAAACTTATGGAAGCATCCAAGTGTATCGTTTCATAAAACGAGCTGTTATGCATATAACTCTGTTGGGAACATTTCTAGATCTGCAACATGAGCAGAAAAATGACAAGATATAGTAACTTAAGCTTTGCTTCCTCTAATTTAAGATGACATCTCTCTGTTTAAGATGAAATCATGGTTGATTGATTCTAGTGGCCGGAGTTTCCTATATTCTGTTCTTCCATTAACTGAATCCTGCAGATCCACCAAGTTATTTAAATGGTCGTGATTATTAGAAATTCGACAACCTTGAATCTAAACTTAAGTACCTATCATATCCAAGAGGAATACTTCAAAAAGATGGTCATGTTTGTTTTGGAGATTGAATTTGGCAAATTAGAAATTTAGTCGGATTTAAGGTTGAATAACAAATTCAGTCGGACTAAGTCGGATTACTAATCCTGTAAAATCTCAATATGCACTTGTTTGTTTTACAATGGATATGGGTGTTGGATTAAATATTTTTGTTCATGTTTTTCAAGATTGCCCTCAAATCATAATTTTAAAATAATACTTTATTTAAAAGATTTTTTAATTAAAATGATTAGGTATCAATTTGTCATATTATTCCATATAAAAAATATATTAATTATAAAATTCATGCTATGAAAGGAGAATTTATCTTCAAAACAAAAACAAATCAGTTAAAAAACTTATAAAAAAAAACTGGGCCAAACATAGCCTTTAATTTTCTCTCTTTGCTTTTGGAGGAGAATAATAATCAGTATGATCTTCATCTTCCTCATGGTGTCTCCATCTTCTGGCCAACCAACCACTCGAGTCTTACAAGTTGGTGTTGCAGTGACGGGTGAGCTTCTAAAACATCATTGAGGGACATAAAATTTACCCGCTCGAGTTCTCTATTCACGACCTATGGGGCTTCGATGGATATGGCAATTCCATCAGGTGTCATCAGAATCCCAACATGGTGCAAATGGAGAAGGTAATCGAAATCTTTTTCACAATGTTTAACCCAAAACTTTCTAGGTTTTGGTACTTTAACTTTTCTGTATTTGGGGTAGTTGTTTTTTTCAATTGATGATGAGTTTGGGACTCATTGATCAGAAATTTATTTATTTATTTTTAATTCTCAACTATATTTCTCTAAATTCTGTTATTTCCTTTCTTCTTTTTAGGTTCTGGAAGTTTAATCTTTCTTAATTTTGAACTTTGGGTGTTTTCTCTCTCTCAGTTTTGGGTTTGGGGTGATTGATATTTATGAGTTTTGGGTCTTTCATTCTTGGGTTTGGGCTTTAGGATATTTAATTAAGTTGGTATTATAGCGATGGCCACGGAAGGTGCAATTATTCAACTCCCTTTGTAGATCGACAATATCATACAGTTGCAATTCATCCTTTTGCGTCGTTATTGCGATGGTCTCTCCTCTTAATCTCTATTGCCTTGGCAAATCTTTTGAGATCATAGGATACCAAACCTTAAAATGCAAAAAAAGCATCAATTTTCATCAAATGCGTCATTATTGCAACGCATTTTTACCCTAAAGGAATCGAAAAGGCATAAGATTTTCATCAAATGACCAAAAAAAATTTAACTAAAAAAAATTTAAAACGTAAAAACTTAAAAAGCAAAACAATTGAAAAACTTTAAAAAAAAACTGTGCCAAACATGGCCTTCAATTTTTCCTCTTTGCTTATGGAGGAGAATAATAATCATTCTAAATGCCAAAGAACCAACTGCTTCATTATTATTGTCTATCTCTTTCAACTTCTACGGTGCTATTTTGGATTCTGCTCTCAAGTCTTAGATTGAGATATATTGGGTTATTTTTATGCAAGCTGTTCTAATTAACGCAACTGCTTCATTTGGGTTATGGAATTCTAGATTTTCTCATGCAAGCTGATTTATCGAATTCTAGATTGATCCAAACTACAGGGAAGTTATGTATTTTTTTCTCAAACCACAGGATGGCTATGTGTCAATTTTAAACCACATGGGGTTATGTGTTAAAAGTTCAAACCACCAGGGGTCATCTGTTCGATTTTAAACCACATGGGAGTTATGTATTTTTGAATCAAACTACAGGGAGATAAAGTGTATTTTCCCCAAAAAACATATAAGATTTTTTTTATGCTTAGCAAAAGAGTAATTAATCTACTAAACAAAAACAAATTCATTACAAAAAAAGCTCAATTTGAACACAAATATAGACAATTTAATTGATCTAAGCCATTGCTATGATGACAATATTAAAAAGGGTGAAACACATTGACCACCCCTGAGATTTCATGTTAATACACAAAGTATCTCTGATATTTGAGAAATTATAATATCTCTCCTGAAGTTTGCATTTAATACAGATGTCCCATAATATTTGAGAAATTACACTGATCACCCCTGAGATTCTAGGTTAATATACAAAGTCTCCCGGGGTGATCAGTGTATTTCAGGGGTGCTTTGTGTATTAATCCAAAATCTCAGGGGTGATCAGTGTATTTTAAAAAAAATCTGTTATAAATTTTAAACCTCAAGGGAGGTCATTATAATTTTTTAAACATCAAGAGTATTTTGTGTATTAAAGGCAAAACTCAGGGGAGCTTATTGTATTTCACCCTATTAAAAATATAATAGAAATCAAGAATTTTTTTCAAATATCAGGGGATGGAACTTTTATTTTGCCATTCCTAGCCACGCGTGAGAAAGAATTAAAATCCTCTCCATTGCACCAATTTAATGAAAATCTACATTACATTAACTAATGTATCTCCATATCATATTTGATAATTGGCACACACGATATCACCACATTTTAGATTTTGTAATTCCTTTGCGATTTTAAGAGTTTTAATAACAGTACACGTCAATTTTTAGTGAGATGTACATGTTAAAATTAGCTAATATCGAGTAACATAATCGATACTTGCTCACGGTGGCATCTGTGCTAATACAGCCATTTGATGTCATAGATTAATTAAATTCATTGAAGTTTTTTTTTTTAAAATAAATATATTTGTTTTTTTTAAAGTAGGGTCATTAATAAATTTTAAACCCACTAATTGTTTTCAAAAAAAATAAAAAATAAAAAAATTTGATCATAAGAATAAATTAAACCTACAATTTTAATTATAACTAATTGAACTATATAGTTTTAATTCAATAATAATTTAAATTATTCATTAGTTTCCACCTAACTAGGGCTAAGATATCAACTCGTTTCCACCCAAAACGAACAGAAACAACTTCATATTGGCCGAAATTAAAATTAATATGATTTAACGGTCATTGTCAGAAAAAAATACTACTTATGGAGTTATTTTTCAATGTTTTAAGTCTTTAAAATTATCATTCAATAATTCAAAATTTTCAAAATTATAAAAGTTGACTGTCAAATCAATTCAAAAAATAAAAAAAAAAGTCTGTAAGCTTTTGTTAGTTGGCATTTTAAATTTTGATAAATATTTTTTTGAGACATTCAAAATGAATAAATAAAATGAGAAGGAGTATGGATAGGTATTGCAATATTTTTATTTTGACCCCCTAAAGTACACTTGTTAAGTAAGTTCTTTATTATTGTTACTTGATTTTTTGGGGCCTTTTCATGTTTTCGGGTATTCGGAGTGCATTATTTGTTAAGTGTAATTTTGGGAAAAGCTTTAAAACAACTGTATACATAAAAAGAAAAACCCTGGTTTAGATTCATCGCTCATCATTTGGAGTTCGGAGCTCGAAAGAGGCATTAGGAGCTAAGCAGATCTTTAGGGTGTAGATAAAACCTTGATAAGTAACTTTGTTATATGTATCTAATTTAGGTTTTCGGATATTGATTCAATGATCGTAAAACTTTAAGGCTTTTGATATATTTAATGTTTTGGACCGTGCCTGGATTACATCGAAAATGATCTATGCCTAGATAATATCGAAGATGGATCGTGCCTAAATAATATTGAAGACAATCCGTACTAATCAAAGATAGATTATACTGTTATGTGTCACAACGATTTTTTAGACGACACCACGAGGTCTTGGGGCCATGAAGGTTTATTATTGAATCAATTAAAGTAATCCTAAATTTAATCCATATTTATTATTACGAGTTAAGGTGAATTCAAACCCTAGCATTTCCTCATACTTAATCATTGATAATTTAATTCGTTTGTTTTCTTAGTTTTTACGTATTTAAACTTTTCACCCATATCTTTTGTCTGAATTAATCTATGAACTGAATTTGAGAACAATGTACCTTAGCCTTTTAATTCCCGTTGTATGATACCTGGACTAAACTACTATTATATTTGAATTAAGATTTTAGAAATGTTTATATAAAACGACACGATC
>BRYE01000007.1:1420000-1427500 GCA_030159115.1 Actinidia arguta var. hypoleuca
TGAGAATCGCCTCGTAGAATGTGTTTAAAGCTATTTTAAGGACGAATTTCTTATTGAAGAATTATTTGATATTTTCCTTTGCCTTGTAATCATTCCAAAGCACGCAGGATGAATTCAATCTAATGGACACCCAAGCTCATTTTCTCCAAAAGCCTTTGCACTAACTGCGTAATGAGAGCTCATTCGTATTCTGTTGAATTCTAAACTGCTTGTTTCTACCACAATGTGGCTGTCATCTCACCATTTTTTTTTGAACTCGTGTGATCGATTCTACTTCTGGGATTTGAACTGCTTTTTAAGGAGGGTTATTTATAGTTCGTTTCTTTCAGAGAGAAATTCGAGGGAGGAACCCGATGGGATGGTCCACTCTGTATGGACACAAGCTCCTGCAAAAGGAAAGGAAACCAATACCTCCACTGACAACGGTTTGAGACCAATTACTGTATCTCAAGCAGTTTCTCTGGAGACCGAAGAGGATAAGGAAATAGAAATAGTTCCTTCAGAAACCAAGACCATTCCCAATGGTGAGAAAAGAAACCTCTCTGATGTTGTTGATAATGCCACTCGAGTTATATGTAGTGCCACTAACGAATGCCATTTAGACTCTGGCAATAGGTGAAGCACATTGGCTGCAAGTTGAAACCCCGCGATATGATAATGTAGAAACCTGCATGCTTTGCCCATCCAAATGCTTCTTCCTCTTCCTCAGGCGTTCTTATTTCTTTAAATCTTCCGGGCAATGAACATCAGTCAAGCTTTTAAAAGATTGGGATTTCCCGGAGTAGAACACCACAATCCTCTCCTGCTCATTAACAACAAAAAGCGATCCATTTATTGATCTGTTACTTGGAATAAATGATAGATGAGATCCATGGAACTAGGCGGTGTTTTTTCACGTGTTTTAATACACTTTTTTACGAAAGGGGATGTAGACAATGATGAAATTGAATGCACCGAATATGACAGTTTCAGGGGGACGGATCTGGAACTGCGTGTGACTCCATCTAAAGTGCAAACAAAAGTAAACGAACAATACTTGAGGAAAAAGGGATCTGTGTCATAAAACGAGCTGTTATGCATATAACTCTGTTGGGAACATTTCTAGATCTGCAACATGAGCAGAAAAATGACAAGATATAGTAACTTAAGCTTTGCTTCCTCTAATTCAAGATGACATCTCTCTGTTTAAGATGAAATCATGGTTGATTGATTCTAGTGGCCGGAGTTTCCTATATTCTGTTCTTCCATTAACTGAATCCTGCAGATCCACCAAGTTATTTAAATGGTCGTGATTATTAGAAATTCGACAACCTTGAATCTAAACTTAAGTACCTATCATATCCAAGAGGAATACCTCAAAAAGATGGTCATGTTTGTTTTGGAGATTGAATTTGGCAAATTAGAAATCTAGTCGGATTTAAGGTTGGATAACAAATTTAGTCGGACTAAGTCGGATTACTAATTCTGTGAAATCTCAATATGCACTTGTTTGTTTTACAATGGATATGGGTGTTGGATTAAACATTTTTGTTCATGTTTTTCAAGATTGCCCTCAAATCATAATTTTAAAATAATACTCTATTTAAAAGATTTTTTAATTAAAATGAGTAGGTATCAATTTGTCATATTATTCCATATAAAAAATATATTTGTTATAAAATTCATGTTATGAAAGGGGAATTTATCTTCAAAACAAAAACAAATCAGTTAAAAAACTTATAAAAAAAACTGGGCCAAACATAGCCTTTAATTTTCTCTCTTTGCTTTTGGAGGAGAATAATAATCAGTATGATCTTCATCTTCCTCATGGTGTCTCCATCTTCTGGCCAACCAACCACTCGAGTCTTACAAGTTGGCGTTGCAGTGACGGGTGAGCTTCTAAAACATCACTGAGGGACATAAAATTTACCCGCTCGAGTTCTCTATTCACGACGGCAATTCCATCAGGTGTCATCAGAATCCCAACATGGTGCAAATGGAGAAGGTAATCGAAATCTTTTTCACGATGTTTTTTTCAATGTTTAACCCAAAACTTTCTAGGTTTTGGTACTTTAACTTTTCTGTATTTGGGGTAGTTGTTTTTTTCAATTGATGATGAGTTTGGGACGCATTGATCATAAACTTATTTATTTATTTTTAATTCTCAACTATATTTCTCTAAATTCTGTTATTTCCTTTCTTTTTTTTAGGTTCTGGAAGTTTAATCTTTCTTAATTTTGAACTTTGGGTGTTTTCTCTCTCTAAGTTTTGGGTTTGGGGTGATTGATATTTATGAGTTTTGGGTCTTTCATTCTTGGGTTTGGGTTTGGGTTTGGGTTTGGGTTTGGGCTTTAGGATATTTAATTAAGTTGGTATTATAGCGATGGCCACGGAAGGTGCAATTATTTAACTCCCTTTATAGATCGACAATATCATACAGTTGCAATACATCCCTTTGCGTCGTTATTGCGATGGTCTCTCCTCTTAATCTCTATTGCCTTGGCAAATCTCTTGAGATCATAGGATACCAAACCTTAAAATGCAAAAAAAGCATCAATTTTCATCAAATGCGTAAAATACGTCATTATTGCAACGCATTTTTACTCTAGAGGAATAGAAAAGGCATAAGATTTTCATCAAATGATTAAAAAAATTTTAAAACGTAAAAACTTAAAAAGCAAAACAGTTAAAAAACTTTAAAAAAAACCTGTGCCAGACATGGCCTTCAATTTTCCCTGTTTGCTTATGGAGGATAATAATAATCATTCTAAATGCCAAAGAACCAACTGCTTCATTATTATTGTCTGTCTCTTTCAACTTCTACGGTGCTATTTTGGATTCTGCTCTCAAATCTTAGATTGAGATATATTGGGTTGTTTTTGTTATTTATTTATTGATTGATTGATCAAAATATTTAGTTGTTTTGGTTCGTCTCACTTTATATTTTTGTACACATCAGTCTACAGCACACACTTTGACCAATCCCATTTTTGTATCTTTATGGAAAACGATATTCCCACCCCCCGTGTCAGAGGGGGCGTGGGGATGGGACATCTTTGAGCTATTTTGGCCATTAATACCCTTTTCTCTCTCTCTCTCTCTCTTGTCCAGCCTTCACCCTCTTTTTTTCTTTTTCTCTCTCTTACTCATTATATTATTTTTTATTATAAAAAATTTTTATCAAAAATTTGATAAAAATTTATTTTTATTTTTATTTTTTGTAATACCATCTCTTGGTTATTTATTACAAAAAAATGATCAATTTTTTTATTAATTTTTAAAATTTATTTTTGAATACCATTTTTTGGTTATTTCTTACACAAAAATTGATCAAATTTTTGTTGGAATTTTTTTAAAAGAAATTAATTCCACCTATTGATTATTTATTACCAAAAAACTGATTAAAAATTTATAATTTTTTTTACTTTCACATTCCGAATGTTTATATAAATTTTTTAAACACATAAGAATTAATTTAATAATTTTTTTGTCATAAAAACACAAAAGAAAAATAATAACTTCTAACATATCAATATAGATGGTTAAAAATTATTATTCTATATATTAAGAACATATAGAATTGACTACTATATTGATATATTAAAAGTTATTATTATTTTTTGTGTTTTTATGATAAATAAAAATACTAAAAAAATTTAGGTATTTAAAAATTTTAAATAAAACCAGAAAGAATAGATGGTTTACAAAAAAAAATTATTAAATTTTTAATCAATTTTTTGGTAATAAATAATCAATAGATGGAATTAATTTTTTTAAAAAAAATTACAATAAAAATTTGATCAATTTTTGTGTAAAAAATAACCAAAAAATGGTATTCAAAAATAAATTTTAAAAATTAATAAAAAAAAATTGATTATTTTTTTGTAGTAAATAACCAAGAGATGGTATTACAAAAAATAAAAATAAAAATAAATTTTTATCAAATTTTTAATAATAAATTTTTGATAATAAAAAATGGTATAATGGCAAGAGAGAGAGAAAAAGAAAGAGAAAGAAGGGGGCTGACAGTGGGTGGGCTGGTGGGGCCCACGCTGGGCAACAGCCAAAAGAGAAGGGACACGGGGGAACAAGAAGGGGGGCAGGGGTAAAATAGTAATTTCGGTATGAAAGAGACAGTGATGTGATGGATTGGGGGGTGGGAAAACAACTCTCATCTTTATTTTCTCTCTCTTCTCATCACTCCTCCCCCTCTCTCTTTTTTCTTCTTTTTAACTTATTAAATAAATATCTAGTAAAATAGAAAACTAATTTGAAAAAATAGTTCAATTAAAAAGATAAAATAAAAGATAAATAGAATGGTGAAAAGAGAATAGAGGTGTGCATGGGTCGGTTCGGGTCGATTCTATAACAAATTCAGAATCGATCGACTAAAGGAACCGAACCAAACCAAACCGTTCAATTCAGTTCAGTTCGGTTTTATAACAGACCCATAATCGATCCTTTATTTATGTACTTATCTTATTTGGATTTAAGATAAGTACTTACATCAAAAATTTGATAAGAGTTGTTCTTGTACAAAGATAAGTTTTCTAAACTTAAAAGATCAAGAAATCATTGAATTATTTTAAATTTTTGGAGAAAAATAGTTTTTCTATTTAACACTTATTGTCAAAAATTGTTAGCCTATTTAATTATTTCATCAAAAGGAATTTCTATTTAAAAAGAAAATTAATTTCTCATTTTAGTATTTTCTAAAGAAAAATAAAAGATAAATAGAATGGTGAGAAGAGAGGAAGGAATTTGCTTGGAAATTAAAGGGTACCAAAAGGTGATGTTGATTGCTGGGAGGGAGGGAGGGAGGGAGGGCAAAGCAAATCTTTTGAGATCATAAGGTATCCCGAAGGGACCAAACCTTAAAATGAAAAAAAAAAATCATCAATTTTCATCAAATGCGTAAAATGCGTCATTATTACAGCTTAATGCGTAAAATGCGTCATCCTTGGAGAAATTAAAAATGTATGAAATTTTTATCAAATGACTAAAATGCGTCATCCTCGGAGAAATTAAAAATGCATAAAATTTTTATCAAATGACCAAAAAAAATTTTAAAATGTAAAAAGCAAAACAGTTAAAAAATTTAAAAAAAAAACCTGTGCCAAACATGGCCTTTAATTTTCTCTCTTTGCTTATGGAGGAGAATAATAATCATTCTAAATGCCAAAGAACCAACTGCTTTCAGAGCCGGCCCTGAGATTTTAAGGGTTTCAATTAAAATTCGGAGATGAGGCCTTCTATTTAGTGGTAGGCTAAATTTTTTTTTTTTTGGGTACTACCGGTAGTAGTTTTTAGACTACCGGTAGTGATAAGTCGAATTTTTTTTTTTGTTGTTGGGACCCCAAAAATTAAGTTTTTGAGGGGGCTTAAAGCCTGAGCTAAATTAACTTCAGCCCAAAGCCGGCTCTGACTGCTTCATTATTATTGTCTATGTCTTTCAATTTCTACGGTGCTATTTTGGATTCTGCTCTCAAGTCTTAGATTGAGATATATTGGGTTGTTTTTGTTATTTATTGATTGATTGATTGATCAAAATATTTAGTTGTTTTGGTTCGTCTCACTTTATATTTTTGTACACATCAGTCTGTAGCACACACTTTGACCAATCCCATTTTTGTATCTTTATTTTCTCTCTCTTCTCTCTCTTCTCATCACTCCTCCCCCTCTCTCTTTTTTCTTCTTTTTAACTTATTAAATAAATATCTAGTAAAATAGAAAACTAATTTGATAAAATAGTTCAATTAAAAAAATAAAATAAAATATAAATAGAATGGTAAAAAGAGAGTAGAGGTGTGCATGGGTCGGTTCGGATCGGTTCTATAACAGATTCAAAATCGATCGACCAAAGGAACCGAATCTAACCGAACCAAACCAAATCGTTCAGTTCGGTTCAGTTCTATAACAGACCCATAATCGATCCGATCTTAATAGATTTTTCATTTTTGGATTCAAAATTGAATCGATTTACCAAAAGAACCAAACCAAACCAATCTGTTCAGTTCGGTTCGGTTCTTTGATTTTTTCTCAAAACAAGCTACCATGAGCAATAATAGTGTATGATGAGTGCACTGTATTACTATATGATCGGGTCTAGATTTCAGTTGCTTATTTGGTTCTGGTTGAATTTGGTTCGATTTTGTGTAAAAAAATTTTATAGACTCGAGAATCGAACCGGACAGGTCTATAATTTTTAGATCCATAATTAAATTATGAGCATGGTAAAATCGAACCAAACCAATCTAATAAAATCAGGTTAATTCGATTCTCAATTCTTTCGAGTAATTTGTAAATCCCTGTAAAAGAGTAAGGAATTTGCTAGTAAATTACAGGGTACAAAAAGGTGATGTTGATTGCTGGGAGGGAGAGAGATGGAGAGGGAGGCTCAAAGCAAATTAAGGAAAGAAATGCAAGTTTTAATTTTGACCACTTGAGTAGATATTAAGGACTTGCTTGGGGTAAATCTTTTTGGGTTTTTTAGTTGTTTTTATTTTTATTTATTTTTATTTTAGTGAATTTATTTTATCGTTTGATTAAAGTTTTATAATTTTTTTGTTTATCTTTACGAGAAGAATCTAAAAATATAAAAAAGATTCATTTTATTTTTTAAAAAAAATTACTAAAACAAAAATATTTTTGTCCCCCCCAAACCAAAAATATTAAATTTTACTCAAAAGTGTAAACAAAAATTCACTACAAAAAAACACACCAAATTAGCTAAAAACACAATAAAAACCATTACCCCAAACATTGTCAAATCATTTGAGTTAATTTGTTGCTCTAATTTATGAGTTTTTCATCTTTAATAAAAAAAATGAATTGTTTGATCATTTTTTTTTATATTTTCAAATTCTTTCGACGAGAGAAATATAAAAATATAAAAAATTTCATATAATGCTTAAGAAAATTCACTAAAATCCAAAAAAAAGTTTTATAACTTAGTATATGGTCCAATTCTTTTTTTTCACTTCGGTTTCACATGCTACTTACATTTAAATCTCTTATACTTTTATGAAATTAACTTAAATTATTTCATTTAAAAATTCTGTCTATCCAAACAGACCTCAAGTCATAATCAATTCAATACCAAAACTAGTATTTTCAACTGTTCAAGAATTTCTTTGAGCACATTATTTTAAAAATGAACAAAATTCAGGGTTTAGGTAGTGTTTTGTTACAGAATCTCTATTCCTTTTTCCCAGTCTTACATTTGGTTACTCACGTGTCATGTCAATTGCTCTCTCTCTTCCCAAAACCGAGTAAACACCTCTTTGTAAAACAGAGTAAAGACCTTCAAGAACTTGAAGAAATTGAAGCTGATGCGGAATAATTCAAGTAAGTCCTGAATCATAAGATATTTTGAGCAAGGCATGTTGTCCAAAGGTTTCAAACTCGTCTTTCTGGTCGTCTCATATTATTAATAAATTGAGCTCTATTTCGTTTACATATTCCCACCAAATCGCCATAAGACGAGGTGATCTATCTCGTCCGGGGCAGAGACGTCTCCTC
>BRYE01000007.1:1437500-1442500 GCA_030159115.1 Actinidia arguta var. hypoleuca
CCAAGAAATGCAACAAGAATCTGATTATATCATGTAAGAGGCCACAAAGGCCTAACATGCTTATGAGCATTGACAAGCATTCACCAAATGTTTTTTCAAAATTTGATAAAAAAGATATTGAAAATGGGCTCCATCCCTTCCAAAAAATCAAAATCGAATCAAGGGAAAACCTAGTATTTTACAAAATCAAGGAAGAAACAAATTTTCCGACAAATTTGGTGAAAGAAGTCGTTACGGATAAGCTTAGATTTTTTTTAGAAATACTTGATGAAATGGTTAAACCTATGTTACCTAAATTGTGGAGCCTTTTGGTACAAGGAACACTTTCCAAAACCGAGTATACCATGTGCCCTGAATTGTCGTACAATAGGATGTACTTCTATGTGTTCTAGTTCTTTCGTTACTTCTTTCAAGTAATAAAAATTTAACAGAATGCAATAACATGCCTTGTATTAACCATAATAAAATTTATTTTTAGGTGCGCTGCGAACAAATTTTTTACACTTTCCTCTTCTATGAAATTAGTCTCTTTTTTTCAAAAGAAAATATTTAGAAATTAAGTAGTGAAAACTTGGGATCCCTTGGACCGCTAAATTCACCGTTTTAAAACAAAATTGTACTATGTTTCAGAATAAATCGCTAAAGTATTAACCAGTTGTAGTAACAAAGGTCTAAAAGAGCTTGAAGAATTCAATTCTTTCATAAAAAATGGTTAAAAATGAGATGTTGGGACGAGTTGAAATTTTGTAAAAGATCTGATGAAACCCAATGGGGCCTGGCTTTATCGATTTGATAGGAAAAAAAGCAGCAGTAAGATTCAGAGTTTTACAACATTCTCATTGACAGCAAACCCTAACCCTAGATTCTAACAGAAATTACGAAACTTCAAATCAAAATAAATAAATAAATAAATAAATCAAACAGATATGATCTCTCAACTTACCGAAACGCAGTGGCAGTGGGAAATATTATTGGAGAGAGAGAGACAGAGAGACGTCGACTGCAAAGCCTCATGAGTTAATTTTAGAATGTGATAAAATAAAACTAATTTTTTTTATAATTATTAAGCTAAATTACAAATATCACTCCTGAAGTTTTGTCCAAATACAGTCTAATCCTTGTAGTTCTGAAAATTATAAATTCCCCCTACCACTTTACTGAAAAAAAACAAGTGAAATGACCAATATATCCCCAACAGATTTATGCATTAAGTGCCGCACAAAAAAAAAACATATAAGATTTTTTTATGCTTAATAATAGAGTGTAATTAATCTACTAAAAAAAACAAATTCCTTACAAAATAAGCTCAATTTGAGCACAAATATAGACAATTTAATTGTTATAATCCAGTCATATGATGACAATATTAAAAATATAATAGGAATTAAGACTATTTGGGTAATATTACTTATAATTGGGGTAGGGTTGGAGAGAGCCTCCCCTTCATATCCTATCAAGTTATCACTTTTTATTTCTCAACCTACCTCATAACATATTAAAACTCTTCCTAACCTATCATGCTAAGATTGGGTAGGAGAGAACATGAAGGGGGTGGAACTTTTTTTTTTTTTTTTTGCCATTCCTTGCCAAGCGTGGGAAAGAATTAAGATACTCTCCGTTGCACCAATTTAATGAAAATCTACATTACATTAATTAATTAATGTATCTCCATATCATATTTGGTAATTGGCACACACGATATCACCACGTTTTAGATTTTGTAATTCCTTGCGATTTTAAGAGTTTTAATAACAGTACATGTTAATTTTTGGTGAGATGTACAAGTTAAAATTAGCCAATATCGAGTAACATAAATCGATACTTACTCATGGTAGCATGTGTGCTAATACGGCCATTCGATGTCATAGATTAATTAAATTCATTGAAGTTTTTAAAAGTATGGTCATTAATAAATTTTAAACCCACTAATTGCTTTCAAAAATAATTACTAAAAAAAAAGTTTGATCATACGAACAAATTAAACCTATAGTTTCAATTGTAACTAATTGAATCATGTAGTTTTAATTCAGTAATAATTTAAATCATTTATTAGTTTTTCTTACCTAGGGCCAAGGTATCAACTCGTTCCTACCCAAAACAAGCAGAAACGACTTCATATTGGCCGAAATTAAAATTGATATGATTTAACGGCCATTGTTAGAAAAATACTACTTTATTGAGTTTTTTTTCAATATTTTAAGTCTTTAAAATTATCATTCAACAATTTAAAACTTTCAAAATTATAAAAGTTGAATGTCGAATTGATTCAAAAGTGAAAGGTCAAAAAAGAGAAAAAAGTCTGTAAGCTTTTATTAGTTGGTATTTTAAATTTTGATAAATATTTTTTTGAGAAATTCAAAATGAATAAAAGAAAAAGTGAATAAATAAAATGGGAAGGAGTATGGATAGGTATTGAAATATTTTTATTTTGACCCTCTAAAGTACACTTGTTAAGTTCTTTATTATTGTTACTTGATTTTTTTGGGCCTTTTCATGTTTTCGGGTATTCGGAGTGCATTATTTGTTAAGGGTAATTTTGGGAAAAAACTTTAACACAGTAGTATACATAAAAAGAAAAACTCTGGTTTAGATTCATCGTTCATCATTCGGAGTTCGGAGCTCGAAGGAGCAGCTAAGCAGATCTTTAGGATGTAGATAAAACTTTGATAAGTAACTTTGTTTTATGTATCTAATTTACGGTTTTGGATATTGATTCAATGATCGTAAAACTTTAAGGCTTTTGATATATTTAATGTTTTGGACTGTGCTTGGATTACGTCGAAAATGATCTACGTCTAGATAATATCGAAGATGGATCGTGCCTAAATAATATTGAAGACAGTCCATGCTAATTGAAGATAGATTATACTGCTATGTGTCTCACCGATTTTCTAGACGACACCATGAGGACTTGGGGCCAGGACTGCTTATTATTGAATCAATTGAAGTAATCCTAAATTTAATCCATATTTATTGTTACAAGTTAAGGTGAATTCGAAACCCTAGCATTTCCTCGTACTTAATCATTGATAATTTAATTCGTTTGTTTTCTTAGTGTTTTCACCCATCTATTTTGTCTGAATTAATCTATTAATTGAATTTGAGAATAACGTACCTTAACTTTTTAATCCTCATGGTATGATACCTAGACTAAACTACTATTATATTTAAATTAAGGTTTTAGAACGGTTTATATAAAACGGCACGATCAAGTATGAACTGCAAGTTGTTCCACATTAGTTTTATTTTGAGTCGATAAATAAGTTAAATTTTATTTTTCAAATTTGAGCAATTTTTTTTTAAAAAAAAGGGTAATTAAATTTTTAAATTTTAAATTTCTCTCGCCAAAAAAACTCCAAAAATATAAAATTTTGATTAAATAGTAAAAAAATTATTAGAAACTAGCTCATTTTGAAAATTAAAATTTTAGAATATGAGCCACCCAACAACAGTACATTTTTTACTTGAGTCAACAAAAGATAGGCTGGAAATGAGCTTGAGGGCCACTTGTGAGGGGAGGATTTTGTTATTTAGAAAGGACCGAGTATGTATTAAGTTTGAACTCTTATAAAATCGGTTGGGATAATAATTCAACAAAAAAAAAATAGATCAATTAGATATCGATAATCACATCATTAGAACAATTTTTTTAGAACAACAAATATAACTTTTGGTATAAAATATCTTTTTTTAAGACATATATGTCTCGACCATAATTCTGCAAAAACTAAAATTAATCTAATTTTTTGCGTGAATAATCTTTTCAATATGTATTATAAAATGAATAGTTCATATCACTGAGTCAAGTTCTTGATCGACCCATACTTACTTTCAAGGACTTAGCTTCTGACAATAACATCTCCCTAAGAGCTCGTTTGGCTGTCGGATAACGCTCCAAATAACTTTTCTCCCCCTTTTACTCCCTCTATCCGGCGTTTGGCTAGAGAAAATCTTCCCTGATAACCCTTTCCCCCATGCTTCACTTTCCCCCAGCAAGCGGATAGCCCCAGATAATTTTTGGGTGGCCCTCACCCTCCCCAAAAATTATCCGGCGTTATCAGGGAGGTTTCAGACGACTTTGCCCCTCCTTATCTCCTTCCAAAGCCAAAGCAACAATCACCAAAAAATAATTACAAAATAAATCAAAAATAAATAAATAAATCGAGGAGAGAGAGGCGTACTGCGTACCTGGGTCTAGAACTCCACCTTCTTGTTGTCGATTCGTGCTTGAATCGCATCCTCCGGCACTGAATCACACCCTTCGGCACCCCTTCTCTCTCTCTCGCTCGCTCACTCTTTGTGTGTCTAAAAAAAATGTGAATTGTGGAAGTGACGGTATATATATATATTCTAAGGTTAATTTCACTTTGCACCCTTTTATTTTGATGGTATTTTCATTTGTACCCTTTATTTTTTATTTTAATATTTTTCGGGGATCGGGTTAGGCTTTGTTTGGAACCAGGTTAAAAAAGGAAAAAAAATAAAAAAAAAAACTCTAAACTTTCATTCAAATGTACATGAAATTATAATCACAAAAAAAATTAATGACGATTTTTAAAAATTAGAAATTTAATTTATGTTTTTAAAAGGACAAATGCGTAAGAGAGAATCAAATATAAAATTGAATAAGGGTAAAAAGGTCATTTGACATACTTTCTTTTCTATCCCCCACTCTTATCCATCCATTCTAAAAAGTATCCAAACAAAGTTAAAAGTTATTCTCCTATTTAATGTTTCATTCAAACAAAGTTAAGAGTTATCCCCTCTAAAAGTTTTCCCCCCTCTAAAACTTATCCTTCCTCTAAAAGTTATCCCCCTGATACTATCCTGCAGCCAAACGACCCCTAAGATTTAAAAAATGGCAGAACCCTCGCCTATCAGGCTCTTTGACCCCCCCCCCCCCACCCCACCCCACCCCACCGCCAACCCCAACCCCATTATCATTATGCCTACCACTTTTTTTCCCATCCCCCAGTCGGCCATCCTTTTTTTTTTTTCAG
>BRYE01000007.1:1455000-1457500 GCA_030159115.1 Actinidia arguta var. hypoleuca
ATACGCTGATCAACTCGTATCACCGGAGCGAGGATAAATTTAGTCTTAAGGAGATTTTGTCAAACACAAGCCTCAATCAGTAATTACATTTGGTTTATACTTCTGCAACTGGTACGTTAAAAGTTTATAGCCTACAGATTTATTATAAATAGGAAAGTAAATTTTCTGTGACGTTGAGAAATCAACTCCAAGATTTTACCAACTTAATTTTGTTCTGTTAATAATTTTGTATATTATGTTAACAGATTGTTATTTCCTTAAGTACTTAATAGATTTTTTTTACATATTGTTATTTCCTTAAGTACTTACCTTAAGTACTTAACATAAATTAGGAAACTTCAGATTAAAAAACCAAGAACAAAAAAAAGAAAACAACAAATATCACATATACGATCTATCAACTTACCGAAACGTGGTTGTAGGGGGAAATATTATTGGGGAGAGAGAGAGAGAGAGAGAGAGAGGCGTCGACCGCAAAGCCTCCCTGGTCGCAATTTTGGGACGGAAAGGAGGACTTGTATTTATAACTAAAGCTACATTAGTTAATTTTAGAATATGATAAAATAAAAATAATTTATTATTATTATTATTAAGTTAAATTACAAATTTCACTCCTGAGGTTTTTGCCAAATACAGTCTAACCCTCGTAGTTCTGAAAATTACAGATTCCCCTTACCATGACTAAAAAAACCAAGTGAAATGACCAATATATCCCTAACAGATTTATGCATATAGTGACAAAAAAAGATAAAATCAGAATTTTTTTATTATATTGAAGACCCATCAAAAAATTTATGTAACATAAGATTTTTTTTTGTGCTTAATAATAGAGCAATTAATCTACTAAACAAAAACAAATTCCTTAAAAAATAAGCTCAATTTTAGCACAAATATAGACAGTTTAATTGTTCTAATCCATTCATATGATGACAATATTAAAAATATAATAGGAATTAAGACTATTTGGGTAATATTACTTATAATTGGCGTCGGGTCAGGTCGAGTTGGAGAGAGTCTCCCCACCTTGCTCAGATACTATCAAGTTCACTTTTTACTTCCCAACCTACCCCATAACATATTAAAACTCTTTCTAAACCTATCATGCTAGGATTGGATAGGAGATAACATATCGGGTTGGACTTTTTTTCCGGTCATTCATAGTCACGCGTGCGAAAGAATTAACATCATCTCCATTGCACCAATTTAATGAAAATATACATTACATTAATTAATTAATGTATCTCCATATCATATTTGGTAATTGGCACACATGATATCACATTATCACGATTGTAGTTCCTTGCAATTTTAAGAGTTTTATTGACAATACACGTCAAATTCTGGTGAGGTGTACACGTAAAATTCATCTAATATCAAGTAACACAAATCAATACTTACTCATAGTGCTGATACAACCATTTGATATCATGAGCAAGTTTAATGGAATTCAATGAAGTTTGTTTTAAAAAAAATAAATATATTTGTTTTTTTAAAGTATGGGCATTAATAAAAGATGAATGGATTACTCATGGTTCTTGCTTAAACACAGTCAAGTCTTCATCATATTATTTTACATTTGCAACCAATGTTATGGAGAAGATCTGGACAAATATCTGAGAAAAGAAATTACATGAAGTATTTGCATGAGAGTGAGTGTACGTAATTTCTTCTCTTCTTCCATTTTCTTTCTCTTACTTTATGGTTGTTGGTAAACTGACAAGATTGCCTTTATTTGAAAGGCAATCTTCTTACTGTTGCCAAAAAAATAATTTTGAGGAACTTGATAATAGTTTCAAAAGTAAGAAACATCAGTACTATTTCAAAAACTAAAGGGGCGATCGGTGTGATTCACCCTAAACTTTTTCTTTACATGACTTGCTTAATTTTGAATTTAACAGGTTTAATTTTGAATTGAACAAAATTGGTCCCTTCGGAGATACCCTGTGATTTCAAAAGCTTTGCTAAGACAATAGAGATTAAAAGTCGAGACTATCTGGGGGTCGAATTGCATTGCAATAACGACGCAAAAAATCCATTGCAACTATACGAGATCATTTTCTGTGTCAATCCCATTGCAATTGCACGAGATCGTTTTCTGTGTCAATACCATGGGTGTTAAACCAACCTAATTAACTATCCTGAAGCACAACAACCTACTTCACAAACTTAACCAATTCTTACTTCATATATGACTTGGAGTTTGGGATGTAACTTATCCAGATAATAATTCTTTCTAGTTTCTATAGGGTTCTTAATTATACTAGATTCCTAAGGATATGAGTACAAGTTAATGAGATTAGATGTTCTTATACTAGATGGTATTGTATGACGTTGTGGGTTTTGTGAATAATGATTTACCAGTTAGGTTCTTAATAATACTGAAGATAGGATCTTATTACCCCCATTAGGGGTGTTCAAAGTTCGAATTGGTCCGACTTTTACAAATCAAATCGCTCCTAACAATTCTATGAATTTCAAACCAAATCAAACTGTTGAACCA
>BRYE01000007.1:1460000-1462500 GCA_030159115.1 Actinidia arguta var. hypoleuca
ATAAATTGCTAGAGTAATATCCAGTTCTAGTAACAAAGGTTTAAAAGAGCTTGAAGCATTCAATTCTTTCTTAAAAAATGGTTTAAATGAGATTTGGAACAAGTTGAAATTTTTGTAATAGATCTGATGAAACCCAATGGGGCTTTAGCGATTTGATAGGAAAAAAGAAGTAAGATTCAGATTTTTACTACATTCTCTTTGACAGCGAACCCTAACCCTAGATTCTAACAGAAATTAGGAAACTTCAGAGCAAAAAACCAACAACAAAAAAGAAAACAACAAATATCACAGATACGATCTATCAACTTACCGAAACGCAGTGGCAGTGGGAATTGGAAAATATTATTGTAGAGAGAGAGAGAGAGAGAGAGACGCCGACCGCAAAGCGTCTCTGAACAATCGTGGGACGGAACCGCAAAGCCTCTCTTTGGTCGCTATCGGAAACAATTGTGGGACAGAAAGGAGGACTTGGATTTGTAACTAAAGCTACATGAGTTAAGTTTAGAATATGATAAAATATATATATATATATATATATATATATTATTGTTATTAAGCTAAAGTATTTGGGTAATATTAATTATAATTAGGGTCGGGTCGAGTTGGAGAGAGTCTTCCCAATATCCTATCAAGTTATCGCTTTTTACTTCCTAACCTACCCCGTAACATAATAAAACTCTCAAACTCTCTCTAAACCCATCATGCTAGGATTGGGTAGGAGAGAACATGTCGGGTTTGGATTTATTTTTTTTGCCATTCCTAGTCACGTGTGCAAAAGAATTAAGATCCTTTCCATTGCTCTAATTTAATGAAAATCTATATTACATTAATTAATATATCTCCATATTTGATATCACCACGTCTTAAAACAACCTATACATAAAAGCGGTAGTTTAGATTCATCGTTCATCGGTCGGAGTTCAGAGCTTGAAGGAGGCATGAGCGGCTAAGCAAATCCTTAGCATGTAAATGAAACCTTGACAAGTATCTTTGTTTTATGTATCTAATTTAGGTTTTTGGATATTGATTCAATGATTGTAAAACTTTAAGACTTTTGATTTATTTAATGTTACGGACCGCGCGTGCCTAGATTATGTCAAAGATGGTTCATGCCTAGATAATATCGAAGGTAGATTGTACCTAGATAATATTAAAGACGGTATGTGCTAATCGAATATAAATTATACCGCTCTGTGTCACACCAATTTTTTATAAGACACCGTGAGGATTTGTAGCCATGACATGTCATTATTGAATCAATTAAAGTAATCCTAAATTTAATCCATATTTATTGCTACGAGGCAGGGTGAGAAAACCCCAGTCTTTTCTCGTACTTGAATCACTCATAATTTATTTCGTTTCTTTTCTTAGTTTTTATGTATTTACACTTTTCACTCATATTTTTTGTCTGAATTAATCTAAGATTTGAATTTGAGAGTTACGATACCGGATTAAATTATTATTCTATTTGAATTAAGGTTTTAGAACCGTTTATATTTATTTTTGGCTCGAAAACGACACGATCAAGTATGAATGGCGAGTTGTTCCACATTAATTCCATTTTGACTTGATAAATAAGTAATTTTTACTTCCAAATTTGAACAATTTTTTTTTAAAAAAAATGGGTGATTAGATTTTAAAATTTTAAATTTCTTTCGTAAAAAATAAACGAAAAAGTATAAAATTTTCAAATGGTACAAAAAATTATTAAAAAACAAAAAAAATCAAAACCAATAGAATTAAATTAACTCAAAAAAAAATTAGCTCATTTTGAAAATTTTAAATTTAGAATATGATCGGAGTTGTTCTCTTGCCACCCAACAACAGTACTTTTTTACTTGAGTCAGAGAAACAGAAATGAGCTTGAGGGCCACTTGTGAGGGGAGGATTTTATTATTTAGAAAGGACCGATTCTCTAAAGTTTGAACTACAAACTTTACGAGAAAGTTTGCATGTTATGAGTCCACTCTCAACTTATATCAATAATTTGAACGTTTATCAAATATTCAACTCCAAAAGATTTTATTATTTAGAAATAACAGAGATTCTCTAAAGTTTGAATAACAAAATTTGTGATAAAGTTTGCACGTTATGAGCCCACTCTCAACTTATATCAATAATTTGAACATTTATCAAACATTCAAATCCAACCCAGTTACCAAAACTGCTATAATTTTCTCTATGCTTGTTGGTTACCCCAAAACTGGACCAAATTTGTTTGGTGGGCTATTTGACCTGACGGTTTATTTGATTTACTTAAAAGCGTCAGCTATATAAATACCGTTC
Organism: Actinidia arguta var. hypoleuca; assembly: GCA_030159115.1. NCBI lineage: Eukaryota > Viridiplantae > Streptophyta > Magnoliopsida > Ericales > Actinidiaceae > Actinidia > Actinidia arguta. Next base: position 1,462,287 of record BRYE01000007.1, read on the forward strand.
TTCATATTAACGACCGTTACCATCATTATTATATTCTCGAATTCTCTATTCATGGCCAATGGGGCGTAGATGCCGACTGCTATTCCATCAGGTCTGCTTATCCGGGTTTCTACAAGATGCAATTTAGGAAGGTATTTTGATTTTTTTGCTTTCTAACTTTGTTTCTTGACAGATTTTGGGTTTTGGATATTCGTTGGTTTGGGGTATTTCGGGA
>BRYE01000007.1:1470000-1472500 GCA_030159115.1 Actinidia arguta var. hypoleuca
ACACCCCTAATTACAATTGCATTGCAATACATATTTGTCGAGTATGATTATTGATTACTTAAAACATGCATTGCAACTCATTCAATTTTCATGCTATTTCTGACTTGATAATGTGACTTCATTTTTAAATTAGAATTTTTCTTATGGTAATATTACGTGACAACTCCTGCATGTTTTGCGAGTTTTATAAAACTAGAAAGAGAAAGAGAAAACTAATATAGAAAGAATAAATTGGTTAATATCCGATTCCTACTGTGATTGTGATTTTGTTTATTGGGACATTCATGGGATTTCCTATGGATTGGATGAAGGCATTCTTTTCTCCCTCCTTATTATATTTGTCTTTTGGAAAAATTACCCAAAAAAATTATTAAGTTTGATCTCAATAACAAATTAAACTATGTAATTTTTAATTTTAACAAATTAAACCACATAATTTTAATCAAATCACAATTAAAAGTCAGTCATTCATTTAGGCTTATAACTTTAAAAAATAACATTGTTCAATGTTTTTCCTCTTCTAAAACCCTAATTAATCAAATTATGGTTTTTTCCAAGCAAAAGTTTAGAAAATGGCATAAATTAGGTTTAGAGAAGGCTGCATCTCGAGCACATATAAAAAATTTCTAGCTTCGTTTAGAACTTTAAGACCTAATTTGGGCTATCAGTTTTTTTTTTTTTTTAGTTTTCGAGTTTTCTTGTCTTTTTAGTGAATTATTTTCGTCGTTTGATCATAATTTTTTACTTTTTCAGTTCCTCTCGACGAGTAGAGTCTAAAATATAAAATTTTTATCTAATTTTATTTTTTTGTACTCAAGTTGATGAAAAAAATTCCCAAAAAATTATCTAAAATTATTTTTTCGTCTTCAATTAACTATTTTTCAAATTACATAAAAAATTTATATTTTTCGAACTCTTCTCGTCAAAAGAAATCGAAAAAATATAAAATTTTGATCAAATGGCGAAAAAAAATTACAGAAAAACTCAAAAATCAAATAAAAAAAAATATAAAAAAAACAACGTATATCCAAAACTGGGCCTAAGGAAATAACGTCTAATGTAAAGTCTTTATGTACTATATTTTTTATCTTTATTTTGTAAAATTACTCAAATGACCTTCAATACAAGATAAAAATAATATAATATACAATATAAATGTAAAATAATATTTACATAATTTAAACCTAATAAAAATAAAATAATATAATAAAAAAATGGGGTATAAAAATTACTATTTTTTTTTTGTTGTTGTGAAAAATAAAAAGCTAAGATCATGTGAGACCAATAAGGAAATGTTTTATATTTATATTTGTTGCGAGGGAGACAGTGGAACAACGGAACCACATGCGTCGAAACCGTTTAGAGAGAGATAGAGAAAGGAAGCAAAACCGTTTAGAGAGAGAAAGAGAGGAATAACGCGTGCAAAACAGGCCGTCAAAACCGTTTAGAGAGATAAAGGGGAATAACAGTGCAAAACAGGCTGTCAAAATCGTTTTTCTTTCTTCAAGTAAGGAAAAAAATCGATTGAAGATACGCACTGCTCTATATAAGGGAGATAGTGTGAGAGTGAGAGAGAGCGGAATGAGTGGAAGAAGAGAGAGAGAGAGAGAGGAGAGAAGAGCAACGTAGAATTGAGTGCAAGAAGCAGAAGAAGGCCATTCGAATCAGTCCTGGTCCTGTGCGAATCACTCCCTCTCTCTCTTTCTTTCTCCACAGACGCACATTTGTTCGTATATTCGTTCTTTAACTCAGTTTATGTAACTAGGTCTTTGGAAGATTGCAAAGAAATGCTTCTTGCAAGGTTTTCCCGTTGGTATGAATGATGTCTATTATTTTACTTTGAATTATATCTTCTGCAAGATAGATCTATTATTGTTTTCCAAAAACAGTTTGTTGTTTCCTTTGTCTTGCTTGTATTAACAGTTGAATAAAATTTATTGTGATCAGCACTATCAGTTCCTTTTTGTTAGTCTGTTTAAGATCCAAATTAGTTGGGATTGTTCAAATGTTCACATGATACAAGTCACTGTTCCCCCTTTTTTGATAATATCTTGTATTTGCTCCAGTTATGATCGATTTATACAAAATGGAAGTACCATCTGTTAGTATTCTGACTAGCAAAATTACATTGGGTCAGTTCGTCAACATTGAATATAATAATAAGTTTGCTTGGATGTCAGAGTGACATTTATTGTTGTGGTTCATCATATGGGTCATCTATTGGTTGGTTTCTATAGTTGTATTACTGAATTGAGTGTAGCAGCTTCTAGCCTGGGTCTCCTATGCGTGTTTTGCCACTATTTTGCTCTACTTTTGGGTTCATGGGTTGTATATTTGTATTGTACGAGGGTTGATGACATATGAGATAATGCTATAGGAAATTTAATAACTGGCAATTAGGAGTTAGAAAACATGGGTTGGATTGGGTTGGGTTGGGTTGGGTTGGGTTTTATTAATGATGTTGAGTGGAGGAATTTTTTTCTCTTTAGGGTATGCATTA
>BRYE01000007.1:1492500-1497500 GCA_030159115.1 Actinidia arguta var. hypoleuca
ACATTTTGTTAGTGTGACTTTAGAGTACTGCTGGTGGTTTTGTTCTGAATCTGATAATTCAACCACCTTCATGTCAGTTCCCATTTCCTTTCATTTTGGGTGTATTCAGGAGGCATTGATTGACCATATTCAAAGGTAATGTGTTTCACTATTAGAGTGTGATGCGTTGGAGTTTAGGTTTATAAAGTAGCTTATTTGTTCTTTTACAGGCAGGTATTAGAATCCTATTACCTATACTTTGATGTCGTTTTAGTTGTTATATTATGATCGTTGGATGTTATTATCTGATCATGACGTTTTTCTTGCCATACAACTTCATGGATGTAGTTCTCTACATCGAATGCAGCTGTAAACTTCTCCCTTCTGGCTTTGCTTGGAGAACTTGGTTTCAGCATAAGCACTTTTTACCTATGTCTTGGACTTCTGGAACTCTGATTTGATGGACTGGAATTCTTTTTACTTCTGATGCAAGAGCTTGGGAGGGATTATTACAGTTGCAGTCTTTCTCCTAGCTCTGCCATGGAAATTGACATTATCAAGTTCATTTCAGGAAATGGACCGAGACCTGCATAACTACTCCCATATTTTCTATCTCTATGAATGGAGCTTTGCATGGCTATTTCCATGGGGCTAAAGGTTTGAGACAAAGGGATCTCAGCAGGTCAGTTTTTCTTTTGCCTAGATTTGGTTATTGCACATTTATTTTGTTGATCCTATGGTCATTCAATGCTCTCCTTATACTGCATCTTATCAAATTTAGAGTGATAGCAACTGCTTAGCAGATTTACGTGGGGCATTGCATTGTGACCTTTGGCCGGATGCAAATTCCAAGTTTTGTAAAACCAAATACAATCCTGCAGCAACTGCAAGGAATCGCTACTTGTGTGAGGTTATTTTTTTTTACTATGCCTTTGTAAAACAAATACAATCTTGCAGCAGCTGCAAGGAATTGCCACTCGTGTGAGGTTATTTTTTTTTACTATGCCTTTTGCATTGTCAATCTCAATATTTTTCTCCAAAAAAAAGTAATACCAATTGTTTATTACAGAGCCTTGTCTATAGTTGTTTTCCTGTTAGTTAGAATACCTTGACAACCATCTTCATGGTAATCTTTATGTCTCAAAAAGAAATGGTACGCTTTTTCTTCTGCTGGTTACTTACAGTGAGGTTTTGATGATTTTATTGGTACTGATTTTCTAGATGCTATCAAGCCTGATTTTGCCTCTCATTAGGGTGAAATCAATGCTATTAATATTGCCCCCGTTCCTAAAGTTATCAATCCCAATTTTATGAATGAGAACATGCCTATTTCTTTCTGTAATACTGTCTACAAGATGATCTTTTGAGCCTTTTACAAATAGGCTGAAGGCTGTTATACACTATATGACTATCTCTTGTCATGCTTCCTTTATTCGGGTAGGTCCATATTTGATCAAATCCTTCTGATACACTATATTACAGTTGCAGTCTTTCTCCTAGGTCTGCCATGGAAATTGACATTATCAAGTCCATTTCAGGAAATGGACTGAGATCTGCATAACTACTCCCATATTTTCTGTCTCTATGAATGGAGCTTTGCATGACTATTTCCATGGGACTAAAGGTCTGAGACAAGGAGATCTCTTTTCTCCTTGGTCTTTTTATTTTAGTCATGGAATTCCTTTTGAGGATCCTGCATTCTCATATCTCAGCTGGTCAGTTTTTCTTTTGCCAAGATTTGGGTATTGCACATTTATTTTGTTGATCCTATGTTCATCATGCACATTTATTCTGCATCTTATCAAATTGTGCATATTTCTCTGATAGAGTTCCATAAATAACATCAAGTAAAGAGATTTCATCGTTGATTAATTAGTTAAGGGTTTTATGCTTTCTTGTTAAGTTTGATGAAGGATTAAAGCTTATTTTTTTACCTTTTTAAAAATTTGAAATACGCAGTGAAACGTACGAGTCTGGAAAGACCTTGAAATTGATATAGAAGCATTTGTACTCTTGGATTTCATTTGTGATAAATTAAATTATTTTCATTCTTAGTAATTTATTTATTTATTTTTGGAAAATATATTATTTTTTATTATTTTTTATACTTTCACAAGTTGTCTCGCAATTAGAGGAAGGAAACCAATCAAAAAAATTTAAAATTTTTTCTTGTATGTCTCAAACACACCTGTTATTTAAAAAATATTAATTAAACCACTCTCCCATTTAATTCCTTATTGGGTCGGTTTGTCTCGAAAGAACGTGGGTTGGGCTAAATGTTGGTGATACATGGTCCGAAAGCAAATGGTAACAGTAACTTTCTTAATCACGAATACCATTTTGTCCGATTTGGCCAAGTTTGTTTTTTTTTTTTTTTTTTTTTGGGTGGGGGGGAGATTTTTTAGTTGGTTTGAGTTTTGAGTTTTTTTGGCTTATTTTTAGACTCCTCTTATTAATAAAGACCGAAAAAATATAAAAAATTTAATTAAATAGTTAAAATTGTTATTAAAGATAAATAAATTCGAATGGTAAAATTGGGCCTAAATTATTGACTGGGCCTCTCATTTAATCAACTATTGGGCCTAGCGTGGTCTGCAATCTTTAACAGCCTGGCAAGGTCTTCATGCTTTTCACGCTGTTAACAGCCTAGCGAGGTCTTCAAGTTGGCCTAACGGTAACATACCTGTCCTTATAAATACCATTTGCGTGGTTGTCAATCTAACATCGGATTTATCTCATGGAAAGAGAGAGGGAGAGAAAGAGATTATGGCGGTCCATGGGGGAGGAGAGAGAAGAAAGACAAAGAGGTAAGAAAGAGGGTAGCAGTCAGTGGTGAGAGAGTGTCTTCTATCATGGCTTTTAAGTTTGATTTCTAGTCTTTGATTATTCATCTATGTCAGGGGTTCATTATATGAAATCTGAATTTGGGTTTGGCATTAAAACTTTCATGATTTTCTGTTTTTTTTTTTTTGAATCTTGAATTTTATTGCTATGTGCTCTGTTTTTTTTATTGCTCATGTGCTCTGTTTGTTTTTATAGAAATTGGCGACTGCGTTTGTCATTCGTCGAAGGTATAATGGTTACACAAACTAGATTGGAGTCTTATTATTTTCACTTTTCTTATTTTTCTTGGCAACCGCAACCTTGTTTTGTGTTATTTCTTCTATTTTACATTGTTATTCCTAATATATTTGTGATTGTGGGTCTTTCGTTAGTCTAGCCATGGCTGGTATGGCTGAAGAGGCCGGTTGACAATTCTTGAACCTTTTCTACTAGCAAGCTGGATGGGATTCGCTCAATCCATATCCTTTTTCTTATTCTCCTTTATTTTCATTGTTAAATGATTTTCGCTACTTTTGCACTTAGGTTCCAATAATAGTTTGTTCATCAAACATCTTTCCTATTCTTTAAGGCTCCGTTTGGATACATGGATTTAATATCCAGAAAATTCAAATTCATGTCCCAAATTCGTCGAGCTTGCTTGGGTGATGAATAGACCAAAAGATTTGAAATTAAGAAAAATCATCCACTGAATTTCAAGAGCAAAATGAATAAATTTCAAATAACTTCAAAATAAATATTATTTGACAAATCCTTATGAATTTCAAATCCATGTATCCAAAAAGAGCCTAAATGATTTCACTGCCTTTTAACTTCCGTTCCAAACATTTTATGGTCCACATGCAACATTTTTTATATTCTCCATTGCATGTAAATATAATTGTATGTTTGCTGATTGATTCTAACATCAAGTATTTTGGCTTATGTGTGTTGTTTGCATTCCTCTTTTTTATCATGACTTGTCTGTTAGGACTTACAATTCGTCCTTTGAACTTGTGAGATATCTACATTCTGGACAGCTATTTCTTTACAATACATGGAGTAGCTGTGTAAATCCTTCTTGCGCTTTAAAATTTCACCGATCTATTTTCCTTATTCTATTTTTGCTAGAAAGTTTTTGTACACTCTTTGTTTCATTTGAGGTCAATCTTATGACAGATTATTACTAAAAATTTTCATTTCGATCATGTTGGGCTATTCCTTCTTGGTAAAATCTGCAAATGTGTTGCTCGTCTTTGTTCTCTGCAACTCTCTCTCATCTAAATCAGTTTACGAGAATTGGATTGGATAAATGTTTAAATGCTATATATATAACAAAGTTTGGAGGACCCATACTTTGAGTGGATCCATTGGCCTCAGGCTTCAATTCCATTTTCAAAGGTTGAGCTCGAGTATATAGAAAATCTCGATCTTCTTCGGGACTTTGATATGCTTCGAAGTGAGTTCCCCATGATTCAAGAGGCTTGCCTCCGGGTTTTGGTTCTCTGTAAAATATTCCTCAAGGAAGTTGCTGCTTTTGGGCTCTGCCTTGCAGAGATTGTTGAAATGATGAGTAGAGAGTTCTGAGGTGGTGAGGAGGAGCCCAGTGATCTTGAGGTTGTATGCATTGATGCAAAGAAGCTGTCAGTGGAGATGGAAATCTTATCCCCTAAGGCTGAAACAGGAGATGAGGAGTTCCAATTTGATATTGATTGTGAAGAAGAAGCACAATTTCGTAAGAGCTAAAATATTAGTTTGTGTTTTCCTGTATTAATTTTAGCAATATCATATTATTGATGGAATTTATAATACTATATGCTGTTTTGCTTCTAGTGCACAAGAACTGTCAAAGATACAATTTAGTAGTTTTTGTATCTTTGACCGTTCAATTTAGTAGTTTATGTCTTCCCCTATTTTTTTTTATCATTATCAAATTATCGTTTCACTTTTTCTGTCTGCTTACGCAAAACTAATTTGTGATGTAACTTGTTTGTTATATTTTTTTTGGGTAATTGTTCCTTCTATTTTTTATTGCTTCTGGTTCATTCACTGAAAATTCATGGCAAATTGATGAGTCCTTCATTATCTTATGTAGTGGTTTTCTAATAACTATTCCTTTTCCATCCTATGGAGCTTGTGAGCACGCTTTCAATTGCCAAAACTCCAACGTCTTCATTTCTTATATATTTCCATTTTATGTT
>BRYE01000007.1:1507500-1512500 GCA_030159115.1 Actinidia arguta var. hypoleuca
TTCTGTCTCTATTAATGGATCTTTGCATGACTATTTCCAGGGGGCTAAAGGTTTGAGACAAGGGGATCTCCTTTCTACTTGGTCTTTTTATTTTAGTCATGGAATTCCTTTTGAGGATCCTGCATTCTCATATCTCAGCTGGTCAGTTTTTCTTTTGCCGAGATTTGGTTATTTTGTTGATCCTATGTTCATTCCATGCTCTCCTTATTCTGCATCTTATCAAATTGTGCATATTTCTGATTGAGCTCCATAAATAACATGATCAAACAACAATACATCAAGTAAAGAGAGAGAGAGAAAGAGAGCGCTTGCAGCATATTGGAAAGCTGTATATCAGCCTCAAGGATTTTGAGGGAATCTTCTTAAGTAAACCTTGCAACAAACAGAAGGATTTGCGATCACAAAGAGAAACCAATACCGAAAAAATATTTTAAATGAATCATTACATATAGAAGGCAGAGAAATTATTTATTGTTTTCTTGTTGGGTGTTGAACAAGAAAACTGAGAGAGAGAGAGAGAGAGAGAGTGAGGGATGGAGGTCAGCGGATTCTACAAGGAGTTGTATTTGGACTGAAAAGAGAGAGAGAGAGAGAGAGAGAGAGAGAGAGAGGGGGGGGGGGGGGGATGTTGTTTGGATTTTGATTTAGTGCTGATTTTTTATCAAGCCCTTTTGGCTGCTTTTTTAGTTACTTTTTGTTGAGCAATTATAAAAGTTGGTATTGTATCATTTTGGTCTCTGCATTAATTATAATAATGATAAGAAATAAAGTTGGTATTGTATTTGCATATGTTCTCAAATTAAATTTGGTTTTCTATTTCTAAAGTTAGGCCATGTTTGGGATAATTAAAAAATATAATTTTTTTTATTTTGGATTAAAAGTGAAAAGTGAGATAAAAAAACACTTGTGTTATTTGAAGTAACTAAAAAGGCATGTAATTTTTTTGGTAAACTCTTTCTTGATTTGTTGTTAAAAATTTCAACACACCGAACAACGAAAAACTAAGGCAAACACGTCCCAAAAAAAAGTGAGTTTTCTTTTAACAAAAAAAAAAAAACTTAATCCAAACCAGCCCTTAGCCATTGATTAGGCCATCTCAAATCTTTACAATGTTTTCTATCAAAATTGAGTAATATTTTAAGTAAAAAATTGATACGATATACTCCGATTCTTACTCTTTTTTTCATCAAATCTTTTTTAGGTTCTTTTCAACATATTTTAAAAATCCCATCAAATCAATTTTTTAGATCAAAAAATAAATTTGGATAAAAATATAACTTCGATAAAAGATTTCATCCTTCATTAATTAGCGAAGGTTTTGATGATTTCTTGACAAGTTTGATAAAGGATTAAAGCTTCTTCTTTTTTCTTTTTAAATTTGAATTAAAGGATTGGAGTTGCCCGTCGTGCCAAAAAAAATGGATAAATTTTTCTTTTTTTGCTTTTGACTGTATTATTATCTTTTAATTTTTGTCATTTGATAAAAAGAAGCACAAACATTTAGTAAGAACTAATATATTCATGATTATACATTAAAGGCCAGTTTTTTTCGTTACTATTCAAGCGTATTCTTGATAGATACTTTGATACTTGAAAGTGCACAATTTTCTCACTAAAACGATAGAAAGATATAATTTTATAAACGTATTAGGTTCTTGACAGATCGAATAAATTATCGTAAAATTATCTATAAATTACTGACATAACTTCTTTCCACAAAAAATACAGATAACTTTCTTCTTTAATGTGCTTATGATGATTTTTACTCTTTAAAATCATAACACACGTAGAAATCTTACGCAGTCTTGGCAAACTAAAATTTATATGTCTCTTTATCTCAAAGAACTCAAATGCAGATATAATCGTTTGCTGCTATATATTTCTTCTAAATACAGCTATATATGGACAAAAATATAACTTTTTAAATGATAAAACCTCCAACCATAAACATCTCATCATTAGAGTATTTTATGGCTACTATCATAACAGCCATTAAGAACTGCTAATGGCTCAATAAACTTAAGTCATTTGGACTAAAACTGTTGCCATTAGTAGCAAATAATAGCTACCCTTTAACTTTTGACAACTCTATTTTGAGTCTTTATTGACTTTCATTCATACCAATTTTCAATAACTTGCACTCTGAAAGTAAGCACTAAAATTAATGTAATCAAATAGCCATAAAGAATCAACTTCCATTTTTTATTTTTTTTGGTGATTGTCAACATTCATAGTCCACCGAGAATTAGCAGTGGGAAGAAATATTGAGACCTTGACGTGCTCGGTGTTCTAAACCTTATGTTTCCTAAACTTTTGAAGTTTCCACTTTTTCAATATTTTTTTTTTGAGATGGACAGCCTTTTGAGTCTTTGACTAAGCTTTTTGAGCAACTAACCCAACTACCTTCCGTAACACCAAAGTCAAGATTTTATCTCGCCACTTTTCTTTCTTTATTTATTTTTTCAAACAAAAATAAAAAAATTTCAATGTTCACATAAAAATTATAGCCGTCATAATTTAATAAATCATACATTTTTGGAGAATCTGATAACTCATATTTAACATCATAAGTTTTACTAGAAAGATCAAACTTGACACAAAACTAAATTTACTTTAACACATGATAAAAATTATTAATAGACAATCTTAAAAAATAAGCAGTGAAATAGACGAGTCTGGAAAAGATCTTGAAATTGGTCTACAAGTATTTGTACTCTTAGGTTCCGTTTGTGATAAATTGAATTACTTTAAATTCTTTTAGTAATTTATTTATTTTTGATAATTTATTTATTTTTTATTTTTTGTACTTTCCCAAGTTGTCTCTTGATTTGAGGAAGGGGAAAATATAAAATTTTTACTGATATGTCTCATACACACTTGTCATTGAAAAAATATCTATTAAACTCCTGACCTTGTGGTCTTCCATTTAATTAGTTACTGGGCCTATTTGTCTAGAAGGACCATGTTTTGGGCTAAATGTTGGCGATGCGAGGTCTAAAAGCAAACGCTAATGGTAACTTTCTCAATCAGGAATACCATTTTTCCCGATTTGGCAATTTGAGAGGACTCTAAAAATATAAAAAAAAATCATATAATTTGAAAAAAGTTTACTAAAGTTGAAAAAAAAAATATTTTATCTCAAAAAACCTTCTAAAATTATTTTTTCGTCTTCAGTGAACTCTTTTTCAAATTATATAAAAAAATTATATTTTTGAATTCCTCTCGTCGAGAAGAATCGAAAATGGATACAATTTTGATCAAATGGCAAAAAAAAATTATTAAAAACAAAAAACTCAAAAATCAAGAATCAAAAAATAATAATAAAAAAACTGATATTCCAAACTGGGCCTAAAAGGGAAAAACGTTGAACTATGTTGTTTTTCAAAGATTTCGTGTACTATATTTTTTATCTTTATTTTGTAAAATTACTCAAATGACCTACAAGTTAAAAATAAATTAATATTTAAGTAATTTAAAGCTGCTAAAAATAAAATAATATAATCAAAAAAATGGGGTATAAAAATTACTATTTAAAAAATTCTCCTTTTTTTCCTGTTGTGAAAAATAAAAAGCTAAGATCTATAACTTGCATGACCAATAAGGAAATGTTTTATATTTGTTGAGAGAGAGACAGTGGAACAACGGAACCACGTGCGGTCGAAACCGTTTAGAGAGAGATAGAGAGAGGAAGCGAAACCGTTTAGAGAGAGAAAGAGAGGAATAACGCGTGCAAAACTGGCTGTAAAAACCGTTTAGAGAGAGAAAGGGGAATAACAGTGCAAAACAGGCTGTCAAAACCGTTTTTTCTTTCTTCAAGTAAGGAAAGAAATCGATTGAAGATACGCACTGCTCTATATAAGGGTGAGAGTGAGAGAGAGCGGAATGAGTGGAACGAGAGAGAGAGAGAGAGAGAGAGAGAGGAGAGAAGAGAAGAGCAGCGCAGAAATTGAGTGCAAGAAGCAGAAGGGCCATAAGAAGAAGAAGAAGGCCATTCGAATCAATCCTGGTCCTGTTCGAATCTCTCCCTCTCTCTCTTTCTTTCTCCACAAACCCACACATTTGTTCGTATATTCGTTCTTTAACCCGGTTTATGTAACTAGGTCTTTGGAAGATTGCAAAGAAATGCTTCTTGCACGGTTTTCCCGTTGGTATGAATGATGTCTATTATTTTACTTTGAATTATATCTTTGCAAGATATAACTAGCGTCCTTCAAATTGGTGTTGCAGTGGTCTCCCAGCTTCTGCAACACCGTTCATCGTATTAACGACCGTTACCATCATTATTATATTCTCGAATTCTCTATTCATGGCCAATGGGGCGTAGATGCCGATTGCTATTCCATCAGGTCTGCTTATCCGGGTTTCTACAAGATGCAATTTAGGAAGGTATTTTGATTTTTTTGCTTTCTAACTTTGTTTCTTGACAGATTTTGGGTTTTGGATATTTGTGGGGTTGGGGTATTTCGGGATTTCAATTGGTGACTGGGTTTTGGGTGTTTGTGGGTTTAGATATTTTGATCTTTTGGTTTGTAAATTTGTTTCTTGATAGATTTTGGGTTTGGGGTATTTGTGGGTTTTGGGTGTTTGTGATCAGAATTAATTCTGCTGCTTTGAATTTGTTCTTCTATGGGTTATCTTATTATTTTGGGCGTTGTCCTGAATTATCTGCCTTCAAAGCCTGCTAGGATTAGAAGCTCATTGTTGTTCCAGAACCCCCTGCAAGAATGTAATCCAAGAAGCCAATCCGCAAGTGAATTCCCGCGATCATCATCAACACCAACTTTGTGTTGGCAATAGCTGTAGTCCTTCATCACCCATAGTTCAAACCAAGTGTACTTATAAAACATACAAATAACCGCAAGCGAGTCATTGAGCAGGGCAAGGTTGGAGTCTTTTTCTTATGAAAGCATACTCATTTGGGAAAATGACTACTTTTTTGGCACGGGTGTCAACTCAAAATACCTCTTCACCCATATCGAATGAAACAATCGCCAAATCAT
>BRYE01000007.1:1525000-1527500 GCA_030159115.1 Actinidia arguta var. hypoleuca
GTGAAGCACGGTGTTTGAACTCTCTCTCTCTCTCTCTCTCTCTCTCCTCTGCTCCGTGACGAAGCTAGAATCCCGAGTGGTGTTGAGTTTGAGAGAGAGACAGAGAGAGATGAACAGCTGCCGCTCTGGTTACTTCGCTGCTCAACTACCCCACCATTGAGGGTTATTCAAGGCTTAGATTCCATTTCCACTAAAAATTAAAAAAAAATAATTTAGGCATACGATTTTCACTTTTATTTTCTTTATTTTCATTTTTTTTTATTATCAAGGTCCTTAAAGCTAATTATTTTATAAAAGTGACAAGATTTTCTTTAGATCTAGGGCTTTCTAATAAGGACAATATTGTCATTTTATAAATAAAAAGCAACTTAAAAACCCCAAAAGATTTATCTGTCCTTAATATCAATTCAAGTGGTCAAAATTAAAATTTCATAGAGACATAATGTAGCAATTGAAAAATTTAAGCTATTTTTCCCTCTTTTCTAAATTAGGTTAGGAAAATGTAAATATTTCAATTTATTTCACGTATCAATAAATTTAGCATGTGCAATGGTTCAATTATTCTTTCGTTTTCTTTCCCTTTAACAATTATCACAAATCCAACATCCAAAAGTGACTTTAAATGGGTTTTAGTTTGTCACTTTTGCAAGATCAAATGGATGGTGAAACAATTTTTTTTAAAAAGTCGTTTTATTGGGAGTACGAGTAAAGTATCTATTAAAAGTAAAATTACTTGTAAATATAAGTTAAATACATTCTTCTGTATTCATTGTAATAGAATTGTAATGAGCAATTCATTTGAACAATATTGTCATTGTTATTTTGTTCTTGTTTTTATTTATATTTATTATTATAAAAGTTCTCATTTAATTGGTCTTCACTCCTATTAGCACTTCTGAGTTGAAATGTTCTTTTAACTACGGTATAGACAGAAATGCAATTGTCTAATATTTGCTAAGTTTGTACTAAATTCTGTAAAGAATTCCCAATATTTGTTGGCATGTCTCATTTATGTTTTTACCCTTCGAAACAAACCAAACCATAAAACACCAACAACAATTTAAAATGTATTAGTTCGGGATATTTTTATAATTTATCAATGAAAATAAAAAATAAATGCGTTTGGATAAAAAGAAAGTGAAAATCATTATTCATGATGATCATGTTTGGCAAAGCTCTTGAAAATTTTGTACAACTTTTATTTTTACTTGTTCGTAAAAAATAACTTTAAAAAGGTGAAAAAATTATTTCTTAGAGACTCAATTTTAAAACTTTGTAACTTCTACTTTCAAATAAATTTCAGTCATACCAAACATCATCTATGAAGTTTTACCCTTTTTAACATTTTTCAACCAAACGCGGCACATATTGGGGTAACTTATCCTGGATATCCAATCCCCAATAACGCGACCTTACGGACAATTGCCAACTTGCTCCCAATCAGACTTCAATTGGAACACACTCATTGATTCGTACCGTGTGAGTGTATATACTCTAAACCTTCCCCTTCAATACGTCCTTTGCTTTGGGTAAATCGTACTTACACCCCTGAATTCAATTAAAATCTACCCCTTTTACTCTTTGAAATCATAGTGCACTCCCTTACTTTATAATTTTATGTAACAATTTAGTCCAATATTTAGTTGATCGACTATTAAGCTACCATTTTATGATGTCAAGAAAAATATTTAATTAAATGTTTGCCCCCTTCTACTAGGGGTGTCCAAAATACCCGTCGGACCCGAGAACCGACCTCATTGGGTCGGGTTGGTTCGGGTCTACCATCACCTCGGTTCGGTTCTGGGTCTAAAAATAAAATACCCGTCCGGTTCGGGTCGGTTCTCGGTTCTATAATTTTTTTTTCCCAGAACCGACCCGAAGGAGAATCGAATACGGAACCGATATATAGACCCGAGAATATATTAATACGGTTCTCGAAGTGGTTCGATTTGTATTATTTTAAATTATATTGGATGTTAATTTGTATTATTTTAAATTATATTGGATGTTAATTAGTATTATTTTAAAAAATATATAATTGTGTAGGAGTTATTTGTATTTTTTAGTGTTCACAAGAGTCTAAATGAGCTGGGTAAACCCGACCCGACCCGAACTAACCCAACCCCGAGAGAACTGAAGAACCGAACTGTTCGGTTCGGTTCTCTCAAATGCTCGGGTCAGTTCTGGGTCCAAAAATCTGGAACTGTGAATGGTCGGGTCGGTTCTGGGTCTGACTCAGAACCGACCCAACCCGACCCATGCCCACCCCTACCTTCTACCCTTATTTGGCTCTCTTAAAAAAACCTTTAACACTCTAGTTGAATTCTATTTTCATCACTATTGAAATCGATTGCCATTGCAAACACTTGAATCCACCTCCATACCATGAAAACCAATAGCGGTGGAGGTGGATGGAAGGTGGAAGGTGCCTATTGGGATCACTTTGTTATTTTATCTCTCCCATAATCTTGAAAATTTAATAATAAAATAAGTGTATTTT
>BRYE01000007.1:1545000-1552500 GCA_030159115.1 Actinidia arguta var. hypoleuca
AATAAAAATAAAAAACTTATCTGTGTTACAAAAAATAAATAAAAACAAGACAAAATAGTTTTTACTATTTTTGAAAATAGTGAAAACAAGAAAAATATTTTTTTTTTTTGTTTTCAAAAATTTTTCATCCAAAATTTTTTCAGCCTCCTCCTCCACCACCACCGCCACCTTCACCACCATCACCTCCACCACCACCGCCATGTCCACGTCCACTTTTTTTTTTAAATAGTTTAAAAAAAGTGAAGACAAACACATTTTTATTTTTAAATAGTTTAAAAATAAATAAACACAAATATATTTTTAGTTTTTATTTTATAAAAAATAAAATAAAATAAAAATTAAACAAACATAAAAAGTAAAAAAGTAAAAACGTTACCAAACATTATTATAGTATTTTTTATGGCAAAAAGACAAATGAGTCCTATCAGTTTTCCGTTTGAACAACCAAGCACTATTTTATAAATTGGGACAATTAAGTTTAAAGCTCAATCATAGCATTTGTTATCCCATTTTGCCCTTAGTCATGACGAATTGTGAGCATAATGGCTCAAAACATTCGTTCTTTTTTTTTTTTGTTATTCTTTAAAAAATATATTCGGGAAGGACAAATTTTTCGCTTATGATTCATAATTACTTAGCCTTTTTTTGTCAATTTCTATTTGACAATTTCGGCTAAGATTATAGAAATCAGGTCTAATTTGAATCGCCACTTAGTTATAAGATCTATAAAATCACATTATATATTGATTCCGTGGATAAGTACAGTCCCTATCATCTCAAAAGATGGGTTCGAGAGTTATGTTACCAAGTGAAAATGTGTTAAGCACCCACTCAGCCTAACCACATGGTTAGGCTCTACTCAACATCTCTTATATTTCTTTTTAAGTAAATATTTAAGCTATTTTATGATGCATGAACAAATAATTATATGATAAAATTAAATACAACAATAAAAAAAAACAACTTAAACACCCTGTTTATTAAGTAAGCCAAACTAAACTTGAACAATTTATTATTCTGCTCGATAAATTTATAATATTTAAAAAATTAAAACTATCCGAGTTTAACTCATGATCGACTCAATTAAAACTCATTCGAGATAGGTTCGAATAATAAACAAGCCAAGGCGGACATAAATTCAAATCTCCTTAATTTTTCAAACGAAACTTGAACAATCTATTATTTGACTCATTTATCAATCCTAAGCCCCATCTATAAAGTAAACACATTTATCTCAATATAACTTACCTACTTTCAAGATCCAATTTAATACTAATCACTCATAAGCACAAAACAATTTTTTTTTTAATTCATGTGAACCATAAAACTCGATGTACTTGAAAGTGATTTGAAACTCTCTTTCTACTTTGCAATCAAAAAGAAAAAGTCTTTGAAGAGAGATTTCACTATCTGTGTCTTTTAGAAAAGCACTTCCATACCTAAGTTCACCCATTTTCTTGTGCCACAACAAGAGGTTGGCTAGCAAAATAGAAAATAAAAACATTATTCACATGCCACTTGGCAATAATTGATTGGTTTAGAATTGTAAAAATCATGACATTTAAAATAATCCCACCACCAAAAATATAAGATAGAAAACTAATTTATACGATTCGAACCATCGTCATAGACTGGATAAAGCGTTTGACTTTCTAACTTTAAGTCCACCTTTGATTTTTTTTTTTTTTATCTCGGTTTTGGTGTCATGTTACTTTTAACATTTACTTTTTCATATTTCCATAACTAGATAAAAAATAAAAATATTTAGAAATTTTGAAAATTTAAAAAATGAATAAATATTAATATTTTTTTACTTTTTCCTATCTCTTGTTATGACAAAATAGAAAAGGAAAAAATTGCACAGAAGCTAAGGAAAAGTACCACTAAAAGTAACGACATGGAAATCAACGTAAAAAAATTTCTAAAAACTGACTCAAAATTGGAAAACCAAACGAATACATCAACTTACAACCTCTACCTCGAAATAAATAATTAGATAGAGTAAAATCCATCCCATTATTTTCGTTGTTGGTGATGGTTGATGTGTGTATCTATGGAAAGTAGATTTTGTTGGAAAAGCATGATAGAGATTCAGTTGGACAAGGAAAGTCTAGTTGGGGTGTGACCTTGCACTATGACAGTGGCTAAACATATGCCTTACCAAACATGAATCCTTGATATTTTCACACTCCAGTTTTCTCAATTAATATTTCTTTTTTTATTTTTATTAAAATAAATTTATCAAAATACCCATTTTTACTCAAATATTTTCACTACATAGATGGATATTTTGATAAATTCATCATGATAAATATAAAAAATAGAGTCCAAATAAAAAAAATGAGAGTGTAAAAATCACTAACCAATATATTATTATCCCGATTAATCAAAAAAGGATGAGAATTCCATTTACAATTCTAGTAGCTTTTTTTTTATGACTAGGACCCACATTAGACATCATTTTTATTTTTTTGATGATTCATATAGCTTGCTTGCCATAGAAGATAAATAACTAAGATATGACATATGCAATAAGAGAAAGTTATTTATCTTCTTTCTTTTAGGTATAAGATAAAAAGGCCAATAAAGTTTAAGTTTGGTTAACTTTCTATTAAATGAAAAGATATATGGCAAAGGTGTTCTATTATTCAACCTTAAAATTATAAAAAAAAATGAAATTTTATTATTAAATTAAATTTGTAAGCTTATTTTATTATATTATATGATTAAGAAAGTACTTGTTTTTAGTCAAATTTTCCACATTCAATTTGCAATTGTGCACAAATCAACTCAAGGACAATATGGTAATTTTAGATGGTAACCACCTTGTCTCATTGCAATGTTGGGCTCCATGGAAAAAAAAAAAAAAGAGGCAGCATTGGACAAGGGGGACAATTGTAATTTTACATTAAGCTTTAATTAAGCTAGAGGTACAAAAAAGTTGACGGAATCTAAAGAAAACCAGATCCCTGTATTTCTTTATAATATCAAGTTGCAACCTCACTTGGTCTGTCTTCTTTTTGGCGCTTTTTTCACATGAGAAGTGTAAGAAAATGTGGTATCTTTTTGCTTTGTTTGGATCACTTAGGATCTGTTTGGTTGGTGAATCTAAAGGAATTTATAGAAGGAAAGAAGGTGGTGAAAGAAAGGAGACTAATTAAATGGGTGTTCGCCAAAGTTTTTTTAGTGCAACTTTTACTTTTTTTGTGCATTTTGAAAGTTGTGCCAGTATTTGTCACAATTTTTTCGTTTCGTTAATGAGCTCAAAAATAACTTAAAAAGCTTTAAAAATGATTTTTAAGAGGTTTTACTTTCATTTTTTTTAAAAAAAATTGTCATGTATTTCCATTATGATTGGAATCTAAAGAAAACCAACTCCACTTATCAAGTCTTATTCTTGGCACTTTCTTCACATCACATGAAAAAGTGTAAAGAGACTGAATTTTCTTTTTCCTTTGTTTGGACCACTTTACATTTTTATACAACGAGACTAACGAGTATTGATTTTTAAGTTCTTTAGGTGTGTTTGGTTATGAAAGAAAAAGAAATGTAATAGTTCCCATTATAACTGTAAATAGTTTTTTTATAACTCTGTATTCGGCTCAAGAATCTACAAATCTGAAGAACTAATTCACTACCCGCAAGCAGGGGGGAGGGGGGGCGATTAAAGTCCGTATGGGCTGCCCTAACTTCAGAATTGATATCATCTAGGAGGTTTCGAAAGAAACTGAAATCTTTGAAGGGAGCAGACATCCAAGTTCAGGCCATCCTTGGGGTTTACAACTGTAAATAGTTATAAAAGATTTGCTATCCCATTTTTTGTTTGGTTGTTTTCGGAATCAATTTTGCCAAACAGTATTCGAATTTCCACGAAATATTTTTGCTGAAAAAACGAATAGAATATCAAAACACTAATAATTATTTTTGTTTTCAAAAAATTATCTATAAAAAATCGTATTGCAAAAATAATACTGAAAATCGAACCAGTGGTATAAAGCAAAAGAATCTAGCAAAATAATATCCACCCCTCTTTTATTTTCTTGAGGACATTTAATCCTGCACTTTGGACTTGTATATTACTAATATAGTTTTGTGGGATCAGTACCCTCCACTAAATAAATACTCTCACCAAAGCATCTAGATGTCATCGTGGTACCTTTTTGAATATTTTCTTTAACTTACTTTACTAGTTTGCTTTACATCATTCACTAGAATCAGAACCACGCATCTTAAAAAAAAACATACTTTTTTTTTTTTAACATACCAAGTTTATTAACCACCGACCCTAAAGTTAAGTTTCTTAAACATTTAATTAGGTTGTGGTTGGATTAAGGATTTAGTTCATTCTTTCTTATCAAATTCTTAATCCAAATACATCCCTTATATGAATCGTGGAGTGGACCAAACCGAAGCTCATGGCCAAGCTCAACGAGTTCGGTATCGCCGTAATTAGGCTCAAATGAGAAAAAGCAAAAGACACAGTGACGGATTGTTGTATAATGCTAGGTCTGAGGTATTCAAGATGCAATCATAAGACGGTTCCAAGATGGTTGAAGGAAATTTTTTTTGAAGTTTAGCTTTGAAGATTTAATAATTGCTTACCTAAGCATTATAAAAAAGTAGAAAGAACATTAATAAATTTACCTCACTCACCTTATTGTTTCATATAGTTTATATAAATAACAAATACACTATATACGCTAATTTACAAACATTGATATCCAAATTATAAAAGTGATACTATCATGTAATATGTAAAATAATTAAGACTTCCGTTTACATACACTCATAAAATATTGCATCAATCATTTAGCTATAATCCTTATTCCTCGCTAGGACCCTTCCAAAATTAGAACCTCTACTTGTGCTCCAAAAAATAGTAAGTCAATCAAAGGGGTGGTGGCTGCAAATGCAGAGTTGAGGTGCTTATAGTCTTGCTGCTGCTGTACTGGTTCTGCCTTTGCTGTTGATGGTAATTTTGTTGCTGCTGGGGATGATGCTCCTCGGAGTGGGTGATGAAGATCCTCAATTTCAATTCATGTGTTAGAAATTGTAGAGAGAGAGAGAGAATGAGAGAATGGACTCTGTATATTGTATTGAGTTATATTGAATATACATATGTCCTCTTTATATAGAGGAGTATCAGAAAAGTATTGTTTACATAAAGGAAATAACAATAATGTAAATGAGGTAACGTATCAATCAGAATATATTCTGTATCAGAATATATTCTGATTATCAATTAGAGAGATATTTACCATATATTCAGAAAATATTCTGATACAGAATATATTCTGAGTATATAGTAAATATGGTAAATATATATAATCTAACATCATGGTTGTTTTGCTCCAATTGGTTTCTTCATATCCTGAGTCTTCTGCTGAACTATACTGCTGGGTCTTAGGATTTATAGCTTTCAGGGAGTTTTTTTTTCTGTGCTTTGGCCTTTTGTTTGTTAAAAAAAAAATGCTAGTGTTCCCTTGCTGCTTCTGTTGCTGCTATTAAATCTGCTGCCGCGAGTTGTAGTTGGGTTTCTTGCTCTAGGTTCAGTGCTCATTGTCCCGGCTTCTGCTGCTGTTTGCCTCTACTACTGAGGCTGAGGCTGGATTTGTCTTCAAAGGTCCTGCTGTTGCTGCTGTTGTGGTTGCTGTAAATGGATTTGCTGGTGCTGGATTCTGGTTTTGTAGGATTTCCCCAGGTCATCTTGTTGTGGTAGTTGTTTCAGTTGTTAATAAATAAATAAAAAATAAATAAATAAAGTTTTTTAAGTTTATGCTTGCTGCTTCTGTTGCTACTCTTAGCCTCTGCTGCTGCGATATGTCTGCGGGTTTTCTGGTTCTGATTTCAGCTCTCATTTTTTCCTCTAATGCTGCTGTTTTGCTTCTGCTCTGTTGCTGTTGCTGCTGCTGCTGCTGCTGCTGCTGCTGGTGGGGTTTCTGGTTTCTGGTTCTGTAGGAATTCCCCAGCCATCTTGTTTGTGGTGGTCGTTATCAGTTGCTTGAGTAGTGGTTAGGTTAAAAAAAAAAAAAAATCCCTATTGCTGTTTGGTTCTTCTGGGTCTGTTACTGTTTCTAGTCCTCTATTGTGGAGGTTCTTTGCTCCTTTGGGTTTTTGCTCTTTGCTGAAATTACTAGTCCCCCTTGGGTCTTGCCTTTGTTGTTGTTTGTTGCTGCTGGATCGGTCTGTGCCTGTTCCTTCTGCTCCTTTGGGGCTTGCTCTTTGGTTAGTTGCCTGATCTGCCAAGGTCTTGCCTCTGGTGCTGCAGCTGCTGCTGGTTCGTATTTGCTCCTGGGTCCAAGATTTTTTTTATTCGGTTTGTCGCTGAGGTCCTGCCTTCCTGTCCAATCCTTGCTGGGCAAGTAGGCAAACCTCAGGATATATGTTGTGGTGGTTGGTCACTATGCTGCTCAGTTCATGTTCAAGTCTGCTTGTGGTCGGTTGCTGATGCTCTCTTCTGAGTTGTGCTTAGTTTTTGTTAGGTTTTTCATTTTAGTTGTTAGTTGGGTGTTGTTTTTCAGTTTCTTGTTTTTATGTTATATGCTCTACCAGGCTATATGCCTTTTATCCATCTCTCGAGTATGCTAAGAGATCCTTTTACATTCATGAACATTCACTTTGATCAATGAAATATTTTTACAGTTCAAAAAAAAATATAGTAAGTCAATCAAAATACCCAAAATAACTTAGAGAGGCCATTCTGCATTATTGATAAACTACAGGAGTGTTATACAAATTATAGCAAAGTTGGAGGGGGCCATGGCCTCCCTTGGCCCCTCATTGCCGTCGTCCCTGGCCATAACACAATGGAGGTCGCCACTTGGGAAAGAGCATGTGAGGCGATTGTCCTCCCATGATCGACTCAGCCATATAATTATCTTCACCTTTTCTAAATTAAGTATTAGAGTGTTTTTTGACTAATCACGATTGGACATTACTCGGAGTTTCTTTTCAATTAATTATCTTCATCTTTTCTAAATTAAGAATTAGAGTGTTTTTTGACTAATCACGATAGGACATTAATCAGAGTGTCTTCTAATCACACGATTTGTCAATACTATCGCTGCTGTCCCTTTTGCATACTCATTCACGCAAGCCAGTATTAATTTTCTCTGATATTATCCTTCAGTTTCAACCCAAAACTGTTCTATGTATCATTTCAATTTTTTATCGAATTCTCTTTTATCATTCCAATTTCATCGAATGTCTCTGGAGATACAAAAAAAAATATTTATAAAATGTCTCTAAATAAAAGGATTCATAGTAGATGATTTGTGTTTGAGCACTAGAGAATTCCAGCCAATAACATCAAATTCATATAACTAGGGAGAGAAAATTATCAAATTACACTACAGCTCTTAAAAATCCACACTAACCCCAATTACAAAATCAAATCTCTCTCTCTCTCTCTCTCTCTCTCTCTCTCTCTCTCAATACTGCCACATCTCTGCAGAGGACATGATGGGTGGATTCAAATACATATGACTCAGTGAATTGCTC
>BRYE01000007.1:1572500-1592500 GCA_030159115.1 Actinidia arguta var. hypoleuca
GAGTCAAGTAGTGGAATGTTCAAACTTAGTTTGAAAGTTTAACAAGCTTAAAAAATATGTTCAAGCTTGGTTTGCTTATCAAGCAAACCGAGCTCAAACGAACTTTTAACGAGCCCAACACGAGCCAAGCAAAGCTCAAGCAACTTGATTCTTTTATCACCCTTACTGTAGGATTAAGATTCAGTGTCCTTTTTCATTGAATCTTTAATTTACGAAGTTTGTCGCTGATGCGTGTTTCTTGATTCGTGTCAAGCAGAAAAAGAAATTTTGCTGGATATGAAGGAGAGAGGATATGTTTGGTTGCCAAGAGTATCGTATGCGTTTAACACCTACCCGACCAATATTAACGTTCCAGAGTATCTGCCTTGAGCGATTTGGCTTTCTTCTGAGATGGAGTGCATACCATGTGGGTAAAATTTACGTACTGAGCTTCTGCTTACTGAGTTTGTGTTCTGAGTGTGTGTTTACTGTTTCTATTGTTTCACCTAAAAATGGACCTCAAACATGTGAACGAGTTTGTGACCAAAGAGCTTTTCATTATAATCTTAATTCATTGTGTTGCAAATCTCCTTGCTGTAAGATCTCTTTTTATTGGCTTGTCACCTGAACCATCTCTCTCTCTCTCTCTCTCTCTCTCTCTCTCTCTCTGGCCGGTTACTGGTAAAGCGAACTGTTAAAAGAATAGCATTTGTACATTATCCAAGTCACCTTACAAATCACAACTTACCTATATATTCCATGCCATATTTAATTCAAGAATTGAACAACTGTTAAAAGAATAGAAATCACATATTATACAAGTTTGTTTAAAAGATCGACTTAGGGTTGGGAGATAAAACTAAAGTTATTTTGAATTATTTTTGTATTTAGCAATTTTTTTTATATTTTCGTCTTAATTATTTACTTTTCTGATTCGGATCAAAGGAATGAAAAAATCTACAAAATACAAACTAAGGCTCAGTTTGGGATATTGTTTTTTTAGTTCCTTAGTTTTTTAGTTTTTTTATTTTTAGTAAGTATTTTTCGCTGCTTGATTAAAATTTTATATTTTTTTGATTTTTCTTGACAAGGGTGTTCTAATATGTAAAAAAATTCACCGAATTCGAAAAAAAGTTAATTAAAGACAAAAAAAATTATTTAAGATAAATTTTTTTTAATATAGTCTTCTGTTAATACCTATTAAAAATTTGGACAAGCATGTAAAGTTTACATGACCATTTTTATGATAATTTTACGACCATTGTTCCTATAATTTAACCAAAGTTTCATGTTCTTTCCTAAATGGGCACAAGAGTTTTTACGTAATTGCTTTTCGTTCAAATTGTTCTTGGTTATTGATGGGGACTGCATCGGAACTAGATTAAAACTGTATGATCCTAATTGTTCAAATTTTTGAAATTTACCCTAAAAATTTCACCAAAGGTAATATATGACAACAAAATTTGCTTACTAACCTTTATTAATACATTTCTTTTGTATTTTATATTTTATGATTCCCCTAGTTATAGCTAAACGAGTTGAAAAAGTGCAAAAAAATAACCAAAAACAAACAAACTGACAATTAATTACAAAAAGCAACAACATATCAAAATCACAAAAAAGTTCAAAAAATCAACTGTGTCGAAAACAAAAGCCTACTTAAAAAGAGTTGCCAAATTTTCAAAAATAAATTACTTTTGTATTTAGCGAACTTTTCATCTTTTGGTCTCAATTTTGCACTTTTTTGATTGGGATCAAAGGAATAAAAATATATATATATATATATATATATTTTTTGAAAAAAAAATCTACAAAAAGTACAAACTAAATGGGTCATACTCATTTAACCCATTGATCACTCATTTTAAACCGATTCTAATTGCCTCGCCCACATCGGATACAACCCGAAAACCTTCCTTATTTGGTACTCACAGAATTGTCGTGTGCTGTTAAGCACAGAACTGGTCCTAATTTCTAGCTAATCACTCCACTCCACTGAGTCCATTTTAAAGCCTATATATATGTATAGCCCCAGGCTGAAACTTCTCTCTCCCTTTCTCTCTATCAATATTATCTCTCTCCAACTCGAAGAAGAAGAAGAAGAAGAAGAAGAAGAAGAAACCCTAGGTAACCCGAATTATTGATTAAAGAACTTAATTGATTCTGTATGCAATATTGATTTATGAACTTTGTTGATGTTGTGTGAAGACTCTTCTAAAGAGAAGAAGTTGTTCAAGGAGGCGAATGCGCAAACATGAAAGACGACTCCTTACCTTCACAATTTCAGTGAGTTAAGGGTTTGATTCCACTCATTTGATCTGGTTTCCTTAGTATTTGAGGAGCCTTTCATTGATCTTTTTTTTTTCTTCTCAAAAGATTGATTGTTCTGGGTATTTGAACTGTCTTTCGTTATCTTTCCTTGTTAATTATCTGAATTCTAATGAGTAATTTGTGTATTTTATTGGGGGATTTAATTGGGTGTTGGAACTGTACATAATTTTTTATCAGGGGTACCAATTTTGGACCATAATTTCTCTACATAATTTATCTCTCTCCCCCTCTCCGTCACGCGAAGAAGAAGAAGAAGAAGAAGAACTAGAACAATGAAGAAACAGCGAAGAACAAGAAACCCTAGGCCAAAGCAATCCGCCAAGTAAGTGACCCAAATTATTGATTAAAGAACGTAATTGATTCTGTATGGAATATGTTGATGTTGTATGAGGACTCTTCTAAAGAGAAGAAGCTGTTCAAGGAGGCGAACGCACAATCGATGAAGATTTCTTTAGCAGAGGACTCCTCGTCTTTGAAAATTCAGTGGGTTAGGGTTTCGATTACGCTGATTTGATTTGCTTTCCTCGGCATTTGAAAAGTTCGTTATGAAAAAATTCACAAGATAAAAAAAATATTATCTTAAAATTGGACTCTTATCGTTGAGGGTAATAAAAAAAAAAAAAATTAATTAAACGAAAAATTTACTGAAAATAAAAAAAAAAACTCAAAACTCAATGAATCAAAAAACTCACATCCTTACCGAAATTTTTTTCACATTTTTTTTTATATTTTTGAACATTTCTTGTCAAGATTAACCGAAAAAATTTAAAATTTAGTCGAACGGCAAAAAAACTCACTAAATTTGAAAAAAACTCAAAACTAATATTGCTATTTAAACCAAAAAAGCTATCCCAAACATTACCATGTGTTTGGATAGAACTCCCCAAAAGAACGAATATTGGTAAATTGTTAAGGCACTGTTTGGAGTTTTGCGAGGGATGATTTTCACTCTTTTTATTTGTACAAAACACTTCACTTTCTATTTTGGGTAAACTACAGTGACACCCCCTCTATTCTATCAGAATTTCACTGACACCCTCCTTATTCTACAAAATCATACTGGCACCATTTTTGAATTAACAACTTAACACAATGAAGAGACCATAAGACCCTTCTTTGTTGTAGAGTATTAAACTCCAGGTAAAGTAATAGAGGGGAGAAAGAAAGCGGGGAAGAGGAAATCCATCTGTCGTGACCAATCATCCCCACCGTCATCCACCAGTGCTGCCTTTGCCATCTAACGACCACCGTCGCCGTCCAACAACCCACTGGTGCGTCGTCACCACAGTGTTCCCATTTACCGTCGATTGCCTCCAAGAGCGGAGTCAAGATTCTAATTTATTAGGAGCTAAAAGATCACTAATTCAATCAAAATGAGTGCTAAAGCGACTAAATTATCGTTCTAACATCTCAACTCTTTGTTCAAGAGCCTGCATTAAAAGATTTTGCCCATCATATATACATCATTAATTGGAAAGAAATGCATAATATAAGCACACAGCATCTTTGTCAAGCAGACACTAATCCAATTTCATTTTATGTTTAGATTAAAAATCCAACCAAACCAATTAACAACAAGTCAAATGATATTCTTCAGTCAATAAAGATTTTCATAACTCACCAACATTTGAGCACTTTTGGTCAACAAACCTAACTCATTCAGACCAAAGTGAATGTACATATATAAACACAGATGGTAACATTAATGAATTCAGTAAATAAAATCATGAATTGGATAGTTGAAGTAGTTGAAAATCAGCATGGACCTTGATACTACCTAGTTCAATTCTAGCATAACCCACCTAATTTCAACATCTCTGGTCAACAAACACAACCCAAATAACTCGATCAAACCAGAGAGATGTGCACATATATGAACTCACATGGTAAAATTAATGAACTCATTGAATAAATTCATAAATTGAAAAACAAGTATAAATCAGCACGAACCAATGTAGTACCCAGTTCAATCCTAACATAACCCACCAATTTGGTCAACAAACATAACTCATTCAACTCATTCAAACCAGAGAGATACACATATACAAATTCAGATGACAAAATTGATGAATACACGAATAAATCATGAATTGGATTGTTGAAATAGTTGGAAATTAGCACGGACCTCAATAATAACCACTAATCAGTTCAATCCTAGCATAACCCACCAAATTTCAGTACCTCTGATCAACAAACACAACCCAAATAACTCAATCAAACTAGAGAGATATGCACATACACGAACCCATATGGTAAAATCAATGAATTTAACGAATAAATTCATAAATTGGAAAACAAATAGAAATCAACACGGACCAATATAGTACTCAGTTCAATCCTAACACAGCCCCCTAAATTTGGTCAAGAAACATAACTCATTCAACTCAATCAGACGAGACAAGTCCAGAAAAAAAAACTTTGGAGAGGGAGAGGGAGAGAGAGAGAGTGCATAACTTTGGGTTGGCTAGGCTAGACTGGGCTCTGGCTACAGCGCATGGGAGCCTTTGGGGTCCCTCCGCCCATGATTGCCACCGCCCTCCAACCACCACTGAACCACACCGCCTTCTCCGCGTTGCCCATCGCCCACCCACCAAAAACCTGCAGATCGACCCACACCTTCCCCACCCCCTGCCGCCCAAAACAAACCACACCAACCACGAATCAAGTAGGTTTTATGTTTGGATTTTGTGCATGTGGGTCCAATTTTAAAAAATTGTGTCTTAATTGAGTCCGATTTTCCTCTCTCTCTCTCTCTCCGTGCGGTTGCGGTTGATTTGGTTTGGGGCTGGGGGATGTAGTTGTAACGCTGGGCGGCGGCGGCTGATTTGGGGTTTTAGTTGGGTGTGATGCTCTGGTTTGGTGGTGAGCTGATATGGGTAGGGTATGGGGGTTGTGGTGGGCAGTAATTGTAGTTTGGCGAGGTGTGGATGATGTTGGTGGTTTTGTGGTGGTAAAAATTAGGCGATTTCTTGTGGTGGGCAGTGGTGGTGGTTGGGTTGTGATGTTGTTGGTGGATGTGGTGGGCGGTAGTGGTGAGTTGATTTTGGGTGGTGGTTTTGGTGGTTGCCATGGCGGACTTGTGGTTGGGGTATGAGGTTGTAATGTGGGGGGTTCATTTGGGTTTACTGGTGGTGATTTGGGTTTTTCGGGGTGGTGGTGGCTAATTTGTTTTTTTGGTAGTAGTAGTGTTCTGATTTGATGGGTGGCCTCAAATGGTGGTGGCGGTGGTGGCTAATTTGGGTTTTTGGTAGTGGTAGTGCTCTGATTTGGTGGGTGGCCTTTTGTGGTGGTGCTCCAACATTGGTGCAATGGACAAAGGTTTGTAATGGAGGTTGGTTGGGTGATAAGAGTGGTGACAGTGGATTGGCGGCTCTGTCTCTGCCTCTTTTTTTTCTCTTTGAAGTTTAGACCAATCAAAACCATCAATACGGTAGAGAGAGGGTAATTTTGGCATTGTGGGATATATTTTGCCGACGTGTGAATTTTTGTTTGGTCAACTTCTGGTCAACTAGCGAATGACCTTAATTGTTAACACATTTATATCTTGTTTGGAGTTGGTAAAAAAAATAAGAAAAATTCAATTTTATTTTTTTTAGGTAAAATGAGACCCCAAAAATCACCTAAAACATTTTTTAGGCAATCATATAAATTCATCCCAAATAAATTTAATCCAAGCACAAATGCAGCCTATGAAAGTAAAGGAGGGCACTGTGATTTCAAAGAATAAAGGGGAGCCAGTGAGATTTTAATGAAATAGAGGATTTTTTAGTGTAATTTACCCTTATATTTTTATTAATAGAAAATTACAAACCAATCGTTGCGTATAATTCCAAAGTGTTTTGGACATTACTAATAAATAAAAGGATAATTTTATATATTTATATGAATAAAAGACTATAAGGCCAAGTTTGAACTTTGGCATAACATTTTTTTTTTAAAAATTTAAACCTGCTTTGGTTTTTATTTTTAATAAAAAAATTCAACTTTAAATCAAAAATTTATATTTTTCAATTCATCTTAACAAGAGAAATCTAAAAATTTAAATATTTTTATTTAATTTAAGAAAAAATTCACTAAAAATAATTTTTTTATTTAAGAAAAAATTCACTAAAAATGATTTTTTTATTTAATAAAATAATGATATTTGTTTGCTTTTTTAAAAAAATCTGACTAAAGTAAAATAAAATTTTTATTCTTAAAAATGAAAGAATATATTAATTCTTTTGAAAATTTAATTTTATATGTGAATTAATATATGTATAAAAGTATACTTATTTATATTATTAGTATTTTCCAAATTTCAAATTAAGAGAAACTTTACAAAGAGCCGTTGGGAGCGACTTGGGACGCACTCAAATCGGACGCACACAAATCGCCCTTGCGACGCACGCAAATCGGACGCACGCAATTCGCCGACTTGAGACGCACGCAAATCGCCAAAACCTATATATGTATATATTACAGTGAAGAGACGCAAACACAATCTTCAGAAGAGAAAGACAAAAGCCCTAGAAACAGAGAGAGAGAGAGAGAGAGAGAGAGACCGATTCAGGCATAATAGCCTCTCTCTCTACGAAGCAATCTCGGCATTTCGGTATGCTATTTCTCTACACTTCTCCTATCTCTCATTCCCAGATTTCATCAATTTTCAAAATCTTGATTTCCCCTCTTCTTTGATCTTCTGACATTTTTTCTTTAAATTTCTTATTTTTTTCTGTATTAACAGCAGACCCATGGGGTTTATTGCTTGGGTTCGATTGTGGCCAAAGGGTGAACGTAAGACTGGTGGCAGGTTGTGTACAATATTGGGTATGGCTATTTGTGTGAGTGAATCTCTTTGGAGGTTTACATAGAATGAAGACAGGACTCATAAATAAAGAAGGAATTAATAAAGGAAATGAAAGGATAAAAGGAAAAATAATTAAAGAAAAGAATGATGAAGGTGAAAATTGGGGATTTCTGAACCAGGTGTTGAATCTGCCCAATGGCGGTAATAGCTGCCCTAGTGTGGGTTTATTCAGTGTGGTTGCCCCATATTCCTTTAATACATCCAAATCAAGTTTTTGTGCAACCGGATAACAACTTGACCTCGAGAACATCCATTTCAAAGTTTTTGACGAGTATAGTTCAATTTTGAGATTATTTTGGACTCATTTTGATGCTAAAGTAGTTATATGAATATGGTGATCCCAGAGAGAGCCAACTCAGCCACGGCAACCAAATTTAGTAAGATCGATAGATCTTCACCTGTTTGAAATTCTGATATGTTGGCCCATATCTATTTATCTAATTTAGTAGGTTGTTGCTATCATTTTTATGCATTGGTACCCGGTTTTATTGGAGATAACCGATATGATGTTGGTATTACCATAGCTGCAGGTCTTAAGCTGTCACTTTCCAAATTTTTCACGGTTCAAATGTGGAAATAGGTGTTATTAATAATGACCTGTCTTGGCAGGCTGTGTAATTGATATAGGTGATCTTCTGTATGAGCCTCCAAGAGATGGTCTCATCTTGTGGGAAATTGACATTCCTGATTGTTTGGCTGCAGAATTCTACACTCCTGATCCTAATCCAACGTACATAAACAGAACTTAAGCAAATCACCTTGACAGGTTAGCTCTCATCAATGAAGCTATTAATAATGTGCAACTTATTGCTTTTGCTTGTCTTTGTTGGAAAATGTAACCAGTTGAATTGAGATGGTGTGTTGGACTGGTGGAATTATAATTGATTTCAGGTCATTGCATGAGCGATTAGTGACCTTGATTAGCCTACTCTTACCGTCCATTGCCTTTTCAGTGAAGTGTTTAGTATCCCGTATTGCTCTAGGCCTAATATTTCTCCTCAGTTCAATTTCAGGGCTATGGCTGAGTTACGCGTTCAGCGTTCTTAGACTATTTGGTAATCCCTTTGGATTTCTGCCTTGTCTCTTGCTAACACCGGAATAGTTGCTCATGATCAGTGAAAGGTATTTGATGAATACTCAAATGCTTGTGAGGTTTTTTTTGAAGGACCACTTTAGCTCTATCAAGTTAAAATATGATCTTTTGACGAATACTCAGTGTGAATGCTACACTTGTATTTCAAATTCTCTGTGATTCCTTCAGAAATCATCATCTGATTTTTTGCTGCCATAACTCTTCAGGAAAAATTGTCTTTGTTGAAGCTTTACCCAAGGATAATGAAGCAGCAACTTGGAGGGAAAAGTTAGATTAGCTTTACAAAAGCTCGTTGCAACAGGAGGGTTGTACATGGATCTCAAGTATGAAACCCTTTTCTTTCCCTACTTATTTTCTCTTAATTCTTTCACAAATGTCATTTCTTGATAATTTATTTTAATTTTGGTTTCATGTTTTTGTTCTTGCTTTCATTTGTCTGAATTGGGAGATGTGCACTGATGAGGATGGTGATCTCTTGATAGAGTCAGCAATGAAAAGCATTCCCAAAGTTTGTGTCATATCAACTATAGTCAGCATGATGCCAACTCCACCGTTTATATATTGCAGTTACCAGGTTCATAAAAGTAGTTCATTTGTTGTTTGACATGGACATATTGTCATTCTTTTGGTGAAATTTAAATTATTTGTTCTTGGATATTTCTTTGATAAATTATATTTTTGTTCAAAGTTTAGTACCCTATTGGTACAC
Organism: Actinidia arguta var. hypoleuca; assembly: GCA_030159115.1. Taxonomy (NCBI): domain Eukaryota; kingdom Viridiplantae; phylum Streptophyta; class Magnoliopsida; order Ericales; family Actinidiaceae; genus Actinidia; species Actinidia arguta. The sequence continues at coordinate 1,581,462 of BRYE01000007.1, forward strand.
CAGAGATGCGTTTTGTAATTTCAGAAGGTTCAACAACCAGTGGGCTAGTAACAGCCAATACCAGTCTGGAAGTTGTAAGCGTCACATATGGCAAGTTATAAGAGCATCATCTGCAGTTCCTTATTACCTTGATGATTTCTCTAATGGTATTCACTTCCATTGCTTTCATAGACGACACTTCAGTTGGCCTTTTTTTACTAAGCACATCGATTTGTTGTATGGTCCCAGTCCCTTCTTTGATTTTTTTTCTTTTTGCAGTGATTCACTTTGGCTCTCTCATTCACCATATTTTTTCCTTCTTTGTTTTCTTATTCCTATTTCCTTTTTTTTGTTTGTTTGGGTGGTTGGGTGTTGGGCCAATTATAAAGTGCATGGGGTTTGGGATGACTAACTGATTGTGTGTTGATGTGGGATTTGATAAGAGCTTGCTGTTATCAGAAATTTGGATTTGATCTGAAATCTCTTTTGGTGGTTCCGGTTTGATTTTAAGTTTTGTTTTGAATTTAGTTTTTATTTCAGGTAAGATTTGGTGACTGTGTGGTGGCTGAACAGAAGTCCATTTTCACACTTCCTCTTACAGGTTTATCTTTACACTTTTCTCATCTCTTATTCCCATAGTTACCAATTTCAAAATCTTCTATAATTCTTCATTTCCCCTCTTCTTTGATCTTCTGACATTTTTTCTTTTTTCTTTCTGTCTTTTTTTTTTTGCTATATCAGAATGTTGACGGATTTTGTTTTCTATGAGGGACTTCAAGTTCTTGCGCTGGAATTTCAGAATCCTAATGATGTGGAAATTGGGGATTTCTGTATCTGGTGCTGAAGCTGCCTAACGGTGGTAACTGGTAATAGCTGCCCCAGTTTGGGTTTATTCAGTGTGGTTTACCAAGTCGAACTCAGTCAATATCTGGAAGCCCACTAATTAACAGTTCCAGTTCCTTATCATTGAAAGTTGATATCAAATCACGAGATATTAGTTCATTGTATCCTTCCAAAAATGCATTTATTTGAGGCCGCATAGCAGTAGTTAACCGATGTTCTGTCCACAAGGGATCAATTCATAGTCAGTTACCTGCATTATGGAAGTTGATTTAAAATTTCACATATTGTTGTTGGCAAAAGAATCATCATCTAAAGGAATTGGGAGAATTCAATACCTGTGTCCTCTCGTATAATATCAGCTTCTCTTGAACAGCATCAATGCTAAAAGTAAGGTCCAGATCATCAGGACATCGTTCTGCAAGGTGAACAAGGCACTGAGTATGAATGTTTGGTGCACCCCGGAAAAAGTAAAAGTGATATACATCATGTTGAATGTGTGTGTGTGAGAGAGAGAGAAAGAGAGATGATTCAAGTACAAAGACACACCTCAAGTATCCACTTCAGGTTTTTAAAGTAGTCTGGATCCATAACTTCAATGTCTGATGAGTTACTTTGACCCCAGAATATGCTTGTAGAAGGATGAGTAAAATGAAAATCAAGCAGCTGTCCATCAAAAAGTGCTTTCCCAGCCTGAAATGTCTAGGAAAGCCATAACAAAAACCATTAAATAGCAACTCAACCAAGAATGCATGAATTAGGAGGTACTCACCCCTCGCCCAACAAACTTAAAATACTAGAGATGTTCGGTTTGGTAAACAGAATTATGATTCGGCTGAATTGTTGATTCATTGCCAACGGTTGTAAATAGTAGTGCTCCCTTATCAAAAATAACCCTGGACAACAACTGATACCATTCCCCCAGGTAAGACCACCTGCAATACCTTCCTCCCCTTGAAAATGAACAGTCAACCTCCCCTTCAAATCTTGTGTTGACCTCATGCACGGTGGCTTATATGAATCTTCAAGAATGTAAGCACTTCTCAGAAATCCTTAAAGGACTGTGATGATGATCATGCTGGTGCTTTATAATAGACCTAAAGTGAGCACTTTTGTTGTAACTTAGTAACTTGCGTTAAGTGTATTGGGACGAATTGGTAGACCTACTTTATTTAAGTTGTTGTCACAGCATGGTGGAGGCATTACATTAAAGGAGGCTGCGAACCTTAGCAAATCATTATCTACACTTGGGGTACTATAATCATTATTATATTTCTCTGCAGCTACACATTCGGTTGTTTTGATGTTTGGCACATGCTCTTGATTCTGTAGGTAAACATTTCTTTTTGTAGTCATGTAATGATGTATCTAGTGGACGGGAAACCAAGAAATGTTCCCTATAGAGATTCCGGTGTACTCTAAATCCATTTCCTTTGCTTTTGCCAAGCTTAATGTGGGTGTTTTTTTTTTTTTTTTTTTTTGAACCTTTAACATGACCAAATGCAGGACTCACTAGGTGGGAACTAGAAAACAATGGTAATTGCCTATGCGATCCTTTCCATCAGGTTGGCCCATATATTGCTACCTATTCTGCCATCATTTCAACTAGAGTGCTTTGATACTAAAACCGAAGACACCTCACAACTGTGCTGCTGAGATGGTGAATACTTTTAAGTCTGCTTAGCAAGCAAAACTTATTAAGAATGTAAGTTTCTCTTTGAGCTCAAACACTGATAAGGCATTTGTTAGAGGAAGAAATTGTTTTTGACCCTTGTATTTTGTCATTCTTCATGGTGAAGGTTGTTGTAATATGAAGATTCTGTCCATAATTTCAACTAGAATGCTTTGATACTAAATCTGACGACACCTTTTTATTTATATATTTTTCTTCTTCCCAGCTGCACTGCTGAAACGCTGAATACTTTAAAGTTTGCTCATTTAGAGAACAATCTATGTTTCTCTTTGAGCTGAAATATTAAATAAGACAATTGCTAGGGGAAGAGCTTTTTTCTCACCCATGTATTTTAGCATTCTTCATGGTGAAGATTGTGTTGAATGAAGATTCTTTAGGAAACGTCACTATGCTACAACAATAGTTTGCGCATTAGAATTTGGGATCATATTTATATCTGCATTCAAAAATTGTGCTCTAATTTATTATTTGAACTAACAAGTAGCTTTTTTCTGGTTGGAATAGGAGGAGCTTTTGGAATGTCTCTAGATCTCTATCATTTCGTCTAAAAACCATGGTATTTACAACAAAAGAGGATGAAAATGCATGTGATGAAAAATCAGTTGAAATGCTTTATAGAAACAAGATAACTTGATTGGATCCGAATCTAAGTGTGTTCTTACATTGTCTACTAAACAAGTACTCTTGGTTGTGTTACTAATATGCATACATTGGTACTATAGTGATACAGGATCAATGTTTAAAGATGAATATGGAAATGTTTTCATCGTTGGATTATCAAAATTGGAAGTTGATCACTCAATGAGTGTTTTTGTTGTTTTTGGTTAAGAAACTGAATGAATAAAACAGTTTTATGATTCTTTTAGCAATCATTTTAATGTACCACTAAGCTTTTTCTAAACCACCCACCCACTAGATCCTTGATATAAGAGTGCTCAATGCTTAACTTGGATTGGGCAACTGGAGACTCGATTTACATTTAAGCATGTTGAATATGAAACAACAGACTAGATCTTGTTAGAACTCTTAAAAACCATATCATTTGCAAGTTGGTTTGCTATACGTTGTTTGAACCATTTGAAATTTTGCAGGAAACACTTTTCAGGATGGTTGCTCTTCCAATGGTTCAGAATTGTCTTTTCTGGATATAATGTTATGTATGTTCGCCTATGGGCAGGTATTTGATCAAGAGATGGCTATTTCTAAACACCATCTACTGCACATAAACAGATATGTTGAAAATGAACGATGGGGACATGCCACTAAACTCTCATCTTTCAATAATTTTGATGCTATGTACGAAAAATAGTGATATCAACTTTCTGATCAAAATAAATTTGTTGTACATTTGAATATACCGAGTTGTTAGTTCTATACATCCGTGCAATAGAATGACATCCATGTTGTTTAACCCTTCACATGCTAAGCCTCATGTGTCAAACTGATGGGAACAAGGACGGCAAAGTTTTCTTACCCTAGCCTCTAAATCTGATGTGTTGTTCATGTTGCGAGGGAATATGACTCATTGTCCTTAGATTGCAAAAGTTGCTATATGTATATCATTCAATAGCTATTTTACCTTTTCTTTTCTTTTATGTATATGGAATGTATGCAAATGGCCTTGTCTTACAAAATATTGAATAGTAAAGTTATAAGATAGATTGCTCCAACTAACTGAAAGTCATTTGTTTCACGAAATTTTATGGGTGGAATCAAATTCTCTATAGCTTCACAAAGCCTAAAATGGTCAATTAACTTTATCTAGTTGAACCATTTAATCTTTGAATTTATGTTGTGTTTTTGATGGTCATAGATCTGCCTCCTCTTTTACTTACATGATTTCTATCAGGTTAAACATCTCGTATTCGCATAGATAGGTTTATTCATGTAGACCAGGAGTGGAAAAACATTCAAAATGCTAGGGGAGACGGAAGAGTTGGAAGTTAAGCCACAGAAAATGACACCTTCACACCGCACATATATGAATTCTTGTTTGTAGGAATCGGAAGTGTAAATCCAAGATCCTTTGATCTTTCTAGTTCACTTTTTGATGGTTTATGAGCATTATAGCTACAACTAATTCATGATTACCTTAATTCCTCTATTTGCAGGAGGAGGAAAAGGAGAAGAGATGAGTGACTAAAACATAATTGCAAGCGGTCTTTCTTGGAAATCTGCAACGATCAAACTTCCAACCTCCTTGATCCTTCGTCCACTAATTTGCTAGGAAGCTCGGTTCATCCTTGAAATTTGGAGTCTAGGAATAATCTTATATTATGTTTGTTCTGTTATGCTTTTTCCTTCTATTTGGAGATTTGGGAGGATTCTAAGCATGGTGTGCATGTTGAAAAACCTTTTGGAATTTGAACACTAGAATGTTGTTGATATTCTTAAGTCTCTGATTCAGGTTACCAACCGTTACTGCATATACCTCATCTGGTTTAGCTTTGCTATGCCCCTCTCTATCTGTCAATATGTCTTTTGTGTGCTTGTTCGGGTGTTGTCATGTTTGCTGCTCATTAAACCTTGATTATTGCAATAGGATAGTTGTTGAAACTAACATGAAAAGAAAAAGTAGCCATTCACATAATGTCTTTACATGCGTAATTGGAAATATGTGCGAAAAGGAAGCCTCTAACCTACGGTTTGGACAGTTAAACCTTGTAGATCTTGCTGGCTGAGAAAGGTAGTATTTGAACAAAAGGGTAAAGAAAAAGAATAAAAAAGAAAACATATGTTCTCGTGTTTCACCCACTAATCTATAATTCCTTTTAACAGGTGAAAGGATTTGGTGCTAAAGGTGAATGTTTAAAGGAGGCTGTGAACATTGGCAAATCATTATCTGCGCATGGGTACGACAGTCATTACAATGTTTCTCCGAAACTATACATTTGCTGGATTTGATGCCCCCTCCACCTTCCCTCCACATATTTACCACGTGCTCTTGTTTCTTGATTTTGTAGGTAAACATTTCTTTTTGCAGTCATATAATAATGGTTCTATCGGACTTGATGAATGGGAAGCCAAGATATGTTCCCTCTAGAGATTCAGGTGAACTCTAATTCCATTTTCTTTGCTTTTGCTATGCATAACTGGATTTTAAAAATTGGAAGTTGATTGGTCAATGAGTTATTTCATAATAGTTTTTTGTTTTAGGAACTCAATGTTAAAATCAGTATCATAATTATCTTAACGTCCCTCGGTAAAGATGAAAATGTAAATGTTTTCATAGCTGAATTAAAAAAATTAAAAGTTAAATTGGTCAATGAGCGGTTTCGGGTTGCTTTTTGGTTAAGGAAATGATTGTATAAAATCAGCAATCCCTCGCCCTCGGTGATGCCGCTGCCCAGTTAAAATAATTGGAATCTACAATAGTTGTTGTTTTGAGAAGGGAACAGGCGGCAGAAACTTTTATTAAGCAACTCAAAGTTGAAACCGAACAACTGAATCATATGGTAACTCTATTTTACTTGCTTTTGTTCATTTGTTCTCTTCCCTTTTGGTTATGGTTAGGGGGAAAAGGGAATTAGGTTATGATAGAAAATGAAGGATGTTGCCTAATCAACTGCTTTTAATTGCCTAAAACATATTAACTCAGGTTCATCAAAAAGACGCCAGGTGCACAAAAATGATGTTGATGTTTCGGGATGACAAAATTCAAAGAATGGCGTCACTTGTTGGTGGCTTGATATTTGCAGATTATTTTATGAAAGAGAGCATCGCCCTCTCTGAAGAGATTCAGCTCCTTTAAGCTAAAGTTGGTAGAAACGCAGAAGTCACTCGCTTCTCTCTGGAGAATATCAGGATTTTAGAACAACTTAGAAGGTAGCTTTTGTCAACAAAATCTTTGTCCCAAGAATATTTTTCCATATTTACTCATGGTTCCCATTTTGGTACCCATATATTTCAGGATTTCTATGAAGTCGGGGAGGGGGAAATGCTACTACCTGTAGTATCTTGTAGAATCCAAGTGCAGATTATATTATTCATTTCTTATCTCCATCCTTTTTTAAAGCAAGTACAGTATTACTAAACTATATTTTCAGTTTCTTTGCTTTTTTGATTGGAACTTAAAGCAGCATACCTATTGAACAGTGGACATGCTTCGTTAGGTTAACTTCAGTTGGTTTAGATTTCAATTTTCTACTCATCTACATCTTCGAATCATGCTACCTTCTTCTAATCTTGAAAATTTCTTACCATTGGAATAGAATGCTATACTTATCAGTAAAGACAATGATTCTCTCCAATTGGAGTTTTCTTAATCATTTCACAATTAGTTATATGACGTTCTTTTTCTTTGAAATTAATTCCTCACGATCATTTTTCTTTGTTTCAGTGGAATAGGACTCTCAACAAGTGAGAGGAATGCCTGAATAATCTGAGCTCTTGCTTAGAGAAAAATGCAAGACTCATAGAATCTCATTCTCTTGCTAGGTTATGTTTTCTCTCTCTCTGTCAACTTTATTTTTGTTTTATAGTTTGATAATGCTACCATGATTTACTAGTTTGTGTCTTGTTCTATAGCAGAGAAATTGATTTACCAGCCTCATAGAATTTGATGTTCCAGTTTCCTTTCCTTAAAAAAGTATCCTTCACCATGTAATGCTGAGATTTCTACTTTTCATATTGTGGGATTTGTGAGTCACCAAATTTTTTGCTAGCCAGCAAGTGTAATGTTGTTGCAGCCTATATCTCGTTATAGGGAATGGTTGGACTAGTTAGTTTTAGTTCATGCTAATCAGGAGATATCCTTGCAGGGAGGCCCTGTAGGCTGTAGGTCATGATGCAGGTGCTTATTGCATGAATTATCATTTCGTTCCAAGTTATTTATCAACAATGTTTGGATATCCTATAGATTGAAGGTTGGGTATAGTGGCTCACTTTTTTGTTTTGCATACATGGATGCGCCCTATTTGCGCTTTTAATGATATATATTCCCTTGAATATGTTAAATGCAAAGTCATGGCTAAATTCACGGCTTTAGTTAGGTGATTAGCTGGTATAGGGAATCTAGCACAGATATCAATCAAACAATAGACCAAGATTATTTGAAAAAATAATGCGAGTACAACCCCTTGGAAAGCTACTTTCTTCTAGAGGTTTGATCTAATGGAGGGACGTTACCAGCCTTGGTGCTTGCCAATTTTACCCTCGTATACTAATGAGTAATGGGCCTTGTGACCCTTTCGTTTTTAGGATGGAAGTAGTTATGGCTTGACCCTCGGTTCACTCAATTTAGATATTATACTTTGTGACTTTTTTTTGTGTGTGTGCAATTGCTTGCTTGCTTAGAAAGTAGAAAAAGAATTCAATCTTTTGTACGTTTTATAAGGCTATGGTATAGCTAATCCCCTGTGTTGCCATTTAACAATGCAGAAGTTTTATAACATATTCCTTTTCCCTCAAGGAGCAAGATCTGCCTTCTTTTCTTATTTTATTGCATGACAGAGGAAGTTTGTGATGATAATACTTTTTTCAATAAATTAATTTTGTATTTTACCAAAGGGTCACTATAAGAGTGTTTGCTATTAAATTTCTTGACCCTAAGAATTAATTGCTGGTAATTAAAAAAATGATACACACACACACACACACACACACACACACATACTGTAGGTTGAATACTGATCAATGACCAAGATTCGACACGGGGAGACATTTAAAGACCATAACATCGAGGGTCTTTAGTTTTATTTCATCTGGATTTTGAAATTATCCACAATGGTAGGGTACGAGCCTAAGTTATCATCATGCAGTCATTACAGAATAATTGTGTTTTGCTATGGAAGTTCCTTGTTTCTCATATGTTATACTAAAGTTTTGTTTCAGCCATGAGACAAAAAAAAGTGCGTATACAATCCTTATAATGCATGTCGAATCCTTGTCCAAATCATTGAATGACACCACACATTAGATTTTTGTTTGCAAGAAGCAGAGCTGTAAATCCGGGCTACTTTGTTTAATCTTGCTAGCTCACCTTTTGATGGTGTATGAACATTGTTACTGCGACTAATTCATGATTCCCTTGATTCCTCTACTTGCAGGAGGAGTAAAGCAAAAGATGAGAGATAAAAATATAATTGCTAGTGTTCTTTCTTGGAAATCTACAATGACCAAATTTCCGATCTCCTTGCTCCTTCATTCACAATTTTTTTAGTAAGCTTGTTTCCTCCTTGAGCTTTGGATGCTTGGTTTAATCTTACCTTATGATTGTTCTATCAGGCTTTTTCCTTCTATTTGTAGTTTCGGTAGGACACCAAGCATGGTGTGTATGTTGAAAATCTCCCCGAATTCAAAGTCCAGCTTTGGGTGATATTCTTAAGCTTCTAATTCAGGTTACCAATCTTTAATGCATACCTCATCTGGTTTGGCTTTGCTATCCCCCTCACTATCTGTCTTTCGTGTTCATTTAGGTGTGATCACGTTTTTTCCCTCATTAAACTTTGATTTTTTGCAATAGGATTCTTCCAATAGTGATGTTGCAACAACTAGCATGCATAGAGAAAGAGTAATCATTTTCACACAATGTCTTTACATGCCTAATTAAGTAGGCGAGAAAAGGATGCCATGTCTAATCTACAGTTTGCTAGGTTAAACCACATAGATCTTGTTGGCTAAGAAACGTATTACATTGTTCCGAGTTTATTTAACATACTTGAAAAATAAAAGAAAAAAAAGAAAAAGAATAAAGAGAAACACATGTTGTCATATTACAACCACTAATCAATCATTCCCCCTTAATAGGTGGAAAGGTTTTGGTGCTGAATGTGAACGTTTAAAGGAGGCTGCACACATGAACAAATCATGACCTACACTTGGGGTACTACAATCATTAATACGTTTCTTTGCAGCTATACATTTACTGGTTTTGATGACATTTCCCCTTCCCTCTCTCTATGTTTGTCACATGCTCCTGTTTTGTGATTATGTAGGTAAACATATCTTTTTGCAGTCATGTAATAATGGTTCTAGCGTGGTGAATGGGAAGGGAAGCCAAGATATGTTCCCTATAGAGATTCAGATGAACTCTAAATCCATTTGCTTTTCTTTTGGAAGACTTACATGTGGGTGTGTTGAACTTTAACACAGTCACATGCAGGACTCGCAATGATACTTTCCAATGTCAGCCCCTTCATCAGGTTGGACCATCTGTTTTTTATCTATGCTGCCATCATTTTGACTAGAATGGTTTGATCCTATAACTGATGACACCTTTTCTATATAATTTTTCTTCTTCCTAACTGCGCTGCTGAAATGCTGAACACTTTAAAGTTCATTCAGTAAAACTTATTGATAATATTCTTTATGGTGAACGCAGTTGTGAATCAAGATTCTTCAGGTGACATCACTGCACTACAACACCAGATACGACTTCTAAAAATAGTTATAATTTTTTTATTTCCATATGAAAATTGTGCTCTAATTTAAACTAATAACTTTTTTTTTTTTGAACAAGAAAAGCTTTCTTCCTTCAAACATCAGAATGTCTCTAAATCTCCATCATATGAAAATGCTTGCAATGAAAAATCAATTGAAATGGATCTACAACAAACTGATAACTGGAGTGGATCTGAATCTAAGTGCATTCTTACATTGCCCACTAAGTAGGTATACTCAGTTGTGATACGGGATCAGTGTGTAATTATGGAAATTGATATGTTTTCATAGCTGGATCATAAAAAATTGAAGTTTATTAGTCAGTGATTGTTTTTCAGATTGTTTTTTTGGTTAAGAAACTAAATGAATAAAATTATTTGTATTATTATTCTATTATAATGCTCTACTAAGCTTTTTCGGCACAGCTAAAATCACTGGATCCTACACTTGGTGATGCCTTGAGAAGGGAACAGATAGCAGAAACTTCAACTGAGCAACTCGAAGCTGAAATCGAACAGCTGAATCGTATGGTCACTATTTTTTACTTTTATTTGCTTTTTCTCTTCCCTAACCGACAAGGGACAGGTTATGATGGAAAATGAAGGATGTTGTTGCCTAATGAACTGCTCTTAATTGCCTAAAATATATTAACTCAGGTTCGTTAAAGACAAAAGGACCTAAGGTGCCAAAAATGATGATGTTTATGGAAGAGAACAATGCACTCTCCAACAAGATTCAAGTCCTTCAAGTTAAATTTGATAGAAAGCCATAAGTAACTCGCTTCACTCCGGAGAATATTAGACTTTTAGAATAACTTGGAAGGTGCTTTTGTCAACAAAAACTTTTGTCCCAACAATATTTTGCCTTTTTAAGTGATTATCCACATTTTCAAACCCATAGATTTCAGGATTTCTAGGAAGAAGGGGAGAGGGAAATGCTGGTAGCTGAAGTATGTGAACTGGTACTTGTAGAAGCTAAGTGCATTTGTGCTATGTTTTTAAACTAATTATCTACACTACGACTGTTAATATGTTCTCAGCAGCTGTACATTTTGCTAAATCCCCCCCCCCCCCCCCCCCTCTCCTTCCCTCTCTACATTTGCCGCATACTCTTATTTCTTAATTATGAGTTTCTTTTTTTTGCAGTC
>BRYE01000007.1:1597500-1602500 GCA_030159115.1 Actinidia arguta var. hypoleuca
TGTAGTGGTTACTCTCCCTCTAGTCTCAAGCCATGTTCAGTATGCTTTGTAGAATGTTGTAGAGGACCAAGGAACTCGTGCAACAGCCTTCTTAGAATCATTGTTAGAATCGAGGAGTAATTGAGGACACTAAAGATGGTGTAGTTTATCCATTTAATTGGGTCTTTTACATTGATTATTTTAAAGTGGAATTTATCCACTGAAGTGGGTAAATTGATTGTTCTTTGGGAGAGACATACAAACCATTTTAGCTTACATTCTGAATTGGTTATGTGAACACGTAGGACCATGCACAGATCTCAAAATCTCTTTGTTTAATGCTGATTTTATCATAACCATTTCTTAAACTGTCTTTGTCAGGCCATGGGTTCATGCAAAACAATTTTTCTTGCCTTGAGACAATGGGGAAAAGATAGGAAAAAAATCATGCAGATTAGACTTTGGTGAATTCTAATCAACTTTGTTGTTTGCAGGTCCTACAAGAAAAGGGCATCCGTATATGGGATGGCAATTCTTCTAGAGACTATCTTGATAGGCAAGTAGAGAGCTATTGCCACCGTATAGTGTAACACCACTTCCTAGGCAATTTTAGTTCATGTTGTTATGCTTTTTTCAGTATTGGTTTGGTGAATAGAGAAGGCAACTTGGGACCCATTTATGGCTTCCAGTGGAGACACTTTGGTGCTAGGTTGGCATTCTATTTTGTATTTAGTTGGTTGACTTTGGATACATGATAGAACTAGCAAACTTTTTTTTTTTAACTTGGGACTTGGGATATATAGGTACACTAACATGTATGCTGACTACAATAGCCAAGGATTTCATCAGTTGTTGGAATTTATTGGCAAGATTAAGAATAATCCAGATGAGCTCTTTTCAGCTTGGAACCTCGCTGATCTCAAAATGATGACCCTTCCATCTTGCCACATGTTTGCCCAAGTTACTTTTAAAGAAGTTTATATAGGCCCTACTTTTTCAAATTTATCTGTCTTTGGGTAATTTTTCTTTTTCTATTGCCGTTTATATCTTATTTTCATTTTTGGTTGCAGTTTTATGTTGCCAATGGGGAGTTATCATGTCAAATGTATCAGCGCTCTGCTGACATGGGTTTGGGCATTCCATTTAACATCGCATCTTATGCCCTGTTGACATGCATGATTGCTCATGTTTGTGGTATGCGCTTCTCCAAAACCATAACCAGTTTTGTGCATATTTCTTAGAATGTATAAAATCTAAGGAGTCTGTCTTGCATATATGGCATCTGATATATATTGATGCATGAATAGTGTAAAGAACTTGTATGTATCAACTGAATAATGCACACAAATTTCTCCTTTGCAACCCTTCGTTATCTGTTAATTAGTTTGTTTTGATCTCTTCTCCTGTGTACAGATCTTGTTCCCGGTGATTTTGTCCATGTTATTGGTGATGCTCTTGTTTATCACACTCTTGTTAGACCTCTGGAGGAGTAGCTTCAAAAGCTGCCTAAACCTTTTCCTGTAAGAATCTTTCAAAGAATTTGTGCTTTATTTTCTGTTAATTTTGTCATATATTTGTTCTGGTTTGGAAAAAAGTATTGTTTCCTTTTTCCTGTACTCTTTTCCATTTTTTTAGAATTCTGGTTCTAGGTTTTTTAGTAAAGCTATATCTATTTGCAGATTTTGATGATCAATCCTCAGAAGAAAGATATAGAATCTTTTGTGGCAGCTGAATTTAAGCTCATAGGTCATGATCCTCACCAGAAATAGGAATGAAAATGGCAGTATAGAGTTGCGCGCTATCTTGACGATGTGGTGAATTTCCTCATTTTCAAAGAATAGATGCTCTTAGTTTTAAGGCAGGTATCTGTTTTACGATCCATTTTTGTTCATTTCTTCGTTCTCAAGATTTGTTTAATTACATTCTTCTTGCATCGACTCTACATTAAACCATGTTAGTCAAAATTCATATGAAGCTATATGGTATCCATTTTACGAGTTGTATGGCCATAAGATAGGCAGTCCACTTGTGGTTTTGAGTAAATTTTGGTCAATATCAAGTCGGGCATTTATGATGGTTAAGGACACAATACCCTTGGTTAATATATATGATGCAGAAACATTAGAGCACTGTGAACCAATCACATAAGGATTTTGATTCACTAAACAATTCTCAATTCTATAACCATGTCGGCGTCCAAGTTACTTGCTTCTATGTTGACTTCTATTGTTTGTCCGAAGAGGTTTCACCAATGTGTGTGTGTGTGTGTGTGTGTGTGTGTGTGTATGTTGTCACTAATGTTTATATATATAAATAGTCACCAATGTCTAATGGTTCTGATTAGTTGGTTTTTTCTTAATAATATCTTGTACTCCTAGGTAGTAAGGCACTAACTATGTGAAATTCTTTAGTGATGCAGGCACAGCTGCCAGAGACTTGTGCTGGTTTAGCCCTTTTACATACAAGTAAAAATACTTTTAATTTGATTCAACTGAGTGTTGCTTTGCTTCTGTAGGAACTGAGAAGCCTTTGGTTTCCACGTAGAAATGGTGGGGTTCTAAGGTGATTTAGCTTTAGATATCACTGGAGGGTTGGCCAGGTTTACTTGAAGAGCTCGTGTGAAGTAGAACCCCTTGTTTTGAGGTTCATTTCCTATGTTTATATTTTTCTTTCCATAGGTCTGATCTAATGGATGGACACTACCACACTTGGTGCTTGCCAATTTTACTCCTGTATACTAGTGGCCTTTTGTTTTTAAGATGGAATTAGGTTATGGTTTGGATCTCAATTCCATCAACTTAGAAATTATACTTGGTGACATTATTTTGGATATCAGTTCCATCAATTTAGATATTGTTTCTGACCCCTTTTTTGGCATTCTTCATGGTGAAGGCTATATTGTGAATGAAGATTCTTCGGGAGAAGCCACTGTACAACAACACCAAATACGGCTATTAAGAGTTGGTATGATTTCAATATTTCCCTACAAAAATTTTGCTCTAATATATTATTTGAACTAACAAGTTTTTTTTTCTTGGAACAGGAGGAAATGCTTGCGATGAAAAATCAGTTAAAATGGATCTATAGCAAACTGATAACTTGATTGGATCCTAATCTAATTGTGTCCTTACATTGTCTACTAAGCAGGAATACTTGATTTATGTTAATATTGTGTGTACATTGGTAGCACAGTGATACGGGATGAGTGTGTAAGAAAATGAAAATGTTTTCAGTGTCTACTAAGCTTTTTTTTTAAAAAAAAAAAAAAAAAGCCCCCACCCCCACATTGGAAGCTACACTTGTTGGTGCATTGGGAAGGAAAAAGTGGAAGAAACTTCTATTAAGAAACTTGAAGCTGAAATCAAACAGCTTCAAGTTTTGGTAACTCTTTTACTTTTATTTATTGGAAGGTTGTTGTTGCCTAATGAGCTGCTCTTAATTGCCTAAAACATATTAACTTAGGTTCATGAAAATGATGTTGAACTTTCGGGAGGAAAAAGTTCAAAGAATGGAGTCACTTGGTGGCTACATATCGGCAGAAACTTAATTTTCTGGAAGAGAACATAGTACTCACCGAAGAGATTCAGGTCCTTCAATCTAAATCTGATAGAAACCCAGAAGTGACCCACTTTGTTTTGGAGTATAACCGGCTTTTGGAAGAACTTAGAATGTAGCTTTTGTCAACAAAAACCTTTTTCCCAATAATAGTTTGCCATTTTTAGTAATGGTTCCCATTTTAGCACCCATAGATCTCAGGATTCTATGAAAGAAGGGGAGAGGGAAATTTGCTGGCTGATGTATCTGACCTGCTTGATCAGGTACTTGTAGAGTTTTAGGGCATATTATATTTTTTGTTTTATGTCTCCATCTTTTTTTAAGCGTGTATTGCTAAACGCTTTTTGCAGTTGCTTTCTTGATGGGAACTTGAGGCAGCATAGCCATGAAAAGTGGACATGCTTCATCAGGTTAAGTTCAATTACTTTAGATTTCAATTCTGACTCATCCAAAAATTCGAATTGTGTTACCTTCTTTCAATCTTCACAAATTATTACCATTGATACAGGAAGCTCCACATACCAGTAAATAAAATGATCCACTCGACTTCGAGTGCTTAATCACTTCACGTTTAATTATATGACCTTTTTCTTTGAGATCAAAACTTACTTCCACTCTTCTTTGTTTTCGTTAAATAACATTTTCAATGAGTTAGAGGAATGGAGGATTAACGTAACCTCTTGCTTAGAGAAAAATGCAAGACTAGGGAGGTAATGGAATCTCGTTCTTCTGTGAGGTTATTTTGTTTCTATTTGTTAACTTTATTTTGTTTTGCATCAGGATAATGCAACCAAGGTTTACTAGTTGGCATACTTCAGAGAAATTGATGTTCTACTTACATCACTAAATAACCTAAAGTCTGCAACCAATGATCATGATAGCAACATTGAAGTCATAAAGGTAATTTTATTAATTGTGCTTCATTTAGATTGGCAGTTAGATGGTCTTTGTTAAAAACAACAGGAAATGATGGTAATCAAAAAACATGGCGGGTTTTAATTCTCTGTGGAATGAATCCCTTTGCAGTCCAAGCACTATTATTGTCCGGAGGCCACACAAGAAAACGTGGAGAGGGTTATAACTCTCATTGGAATGCATCCCTTTGCAGCCCAAGTACTATTATTGTCTGCAAAGTTGGCAATTTAAACTAGGTGACAAGGCGACCAACCAATAATTTTCTTATTCTTTTCTAATACAGAATTATATATATTGTCACAGTTTCAGTCCAAATTAACTGAATTATGAAATCATGCATTTGTGTTGAGAGGGGGGGGCATCTGCTTTGAGACAAAAATATCTCTCATAATGCTTTAAAATTACCAGAAATCATTGTTTCTTCTTCCTCCCTCCTTGCCATAATTGTCAAGTGTAGTCAACAGAAATTTGGAGTGCACTTAGTTCAAAACAACCGTGAGTTAAGTGCTTATTTCTGAATTTAAGGGTGGTTATGAGGCACGACCACATGA
>BRYE01000007.1:1612500-1620000 GCA_030159115.1 Actinidia arguta var. hypoleuca
CACATAAAGGTTTGTTTTCTATTGTTTGATTCAAACAAAAGAAAAACTTAACCAAGAGAGAAAAAGAAGGGGAGGGAGAAGGATCATTGAGAGAGAGAGTGGGCGAGGGAAAGGTTTGGAAACTTCTATAAATTGGGGGTGTTTTTCATCGAATTCTTCACCCATTTTAAATGAGTTTTTGATTTTTCTACTTACTTTCCCGCCATTTTCCCTTTCTTTCCTAGACTAGGAATAGGAAATAAGACAGAGAGGAAAATTGTTTCATTTCTTCCCAGGTTCCCAACAAAGTCCAAGTCTTACCTTCCCTTCTTCGCTCGCATCATATTGCGAGATTGAGCTTTCACCCATTGCCCAATGGCCTATTAGAAGAGAAAGTGGCGTGGGAGAATTTCCGTGAACAGAAAAAGGTAACAGTCCGTTTAACGAAGTGGATCAAGTTACACGACTTGACCCTGACCCTGACCCATATCTAAGGTATGATTAGGGGTGGTAAACGGTTGGGTTTGGACGAGTCATTGGATCATCCGGTATGATTCATTTTGCATCATACCATATGATGCCCTTAATCAACAAATATTACTAGTTATCTATATAATTTCCATGGGAATGTGCTTTTCACTTAAAGTATGTGAAGTCCCAGTCTTGAAGAGGACCTTCATCCACTGGTACGTGAGATGCTAGCTGTGTAATTCTGATTGTTTGGGCAATTTATGCTTATGGTTTCCATATTGAGAGGGACAAATTGTAAAGTAGAGTATGAACTGCTTAGTATTATTTTTGAGACATTCATTTTAAATGGTAGTCCCACAATTCAATAAGGGTGTGCTTGGGTTTTGGTAAAAATGGATTAGATTAGATATAATCATGTATGGGCCTACATATTTAGACTCAGTTTGGTTTATTGTTTTATTTTATTTTTATACTTTCTTTGTTTTGAGTTTTTTTATTTTTTGATAAAAAAATTTATACTTTTTCGATTTCTCTTGATAAGTGGAGTCTGAAAAGTTTTCATTTAATTTTAAAAAAAAATCACTAAAGATGAAAAAAATCATTTTAAATGAATTTTTTTTGTCTTTTTTTTTCAAATTGAATGAATTTTTTTATATTTTTGAACCCTTATCAATAGGAACTAGAACAATTTTTATCAAACACGCAAAAAATTGCTAAAGACAAAAAAAAACCTCGAAAATTAATCAAGTAAAAAAACTAAAAAAAATTAATAGTCCAAACTAGACCTTAAGTCTTATCCCACATTTGAATTGTTTTTTGTGTGTTATTTTTGTGCCCGTCTTATTCCAGGATTGATCATATCAGATTTGCACAATGAATACCTTTTACACTTATATTATGTAAAATATGGTATAAGAAAAATAAGGATATCAATGTACTTGGGCTATATTTGATAATAAATTTCAATTTAATGAGAAAAATAAGGCGGAACCTCTAATCTAATGCACTACCCCAAAAAATGAAATAGAAAAGGAGATTTTTCCAGTACCGTCGTAGTCTATGATGCTGGTAAATTGGATTGTATAGATAGAGCTTAGCTACCTTCTTTCTTATTGAAACTCCAAAAAGAACTAATGTTTTGTTGCCACGATACTTTCTGGATATTTTATATATAATATATGATATTTTACAAAAACTGCATTAATTGTTATTTTATAAGCACAGATTCACACTATTAATTAGGTTTTCTATTCTAGGTAAAGATAAAGAATTTTTATTTTTCTGTTTTTATTTTCCATGGAAGCATCAATATTATGCATGTACTTGACTCACTAGTCCAACACATAAAACTGCTTTCTTTTTGTGCATGCTTTGGACTTTAAAAGGTGATTATATATGTTTTGGAAATTGGAAATTTTGGGCATCAAAGCATATGTTTCCAAAAATACTATTCTTTTCTCTCCACCATCAACATGTCATTTCTTTTCATTTCCCAAAAATTTGGCAACTGATATTATTGTAGAAATGACCATCCTTCCTTCAGAATCTCTGATCAATTTATCCAATCTTCATGAAATATATTCCCACATAATCTGTAACCATAAGCAAACGATAAAAAAAAATATTTACAAAAAAGTAAATATAGGAATACAAATAAAAAAGAATTTAAATTATTTTTTTACAAATGGCAAGAAGTTCTAAATGCATTGATTAGATTTCTCTATACACCCAAATGTGTGTAAATTGGATTAAAAAAATACTTGTATTTTATAAAGAATTTATGTGCGAGAGAAATGTAGTATCTGCATTCAAAATTACCCGAATTGATGTGCTTTTTTGTATGAACAATTTACTTTAAAACATAAACACTTATTGAGAAATATTTTCATTTGTCGAGATATACACCCAAATGTGTGTACATTGGATTAAAAAATACTTGTATTTTATAAAGAATTTATGTGCGAGAGAAATGTAGTATCTGCATTCAAAATTACCCGAATTGATGTGCTTTTTTGTATGAACAATTTACTTTAAAATATAAACACTTATTGAGAAATATTTTCATTTGTCGAGATATACATTGGAATGGTTTGAAACTCCAATAATTTTGGATGGAATCTCAATGGGTAAGGTTAAAGTTTCCAAGTGTGACTATAGGTGAGTTGTGCACCATCTATGCCCTCGGGTACTATCTCATTGACACTTTAATTTTTATTGTAACTTATGAGATCTATAAAAGGGTGGTTGTTTAGTGAGCTTGGAGAGTAGGTCAAATGGAAGAGACGGAAAAATATCTATGGCACCAAGGTAATTATTGTTTTTTTTATGATTGTACACTTTATAAAATATATTGGATTATCACTCTTGTTGGTAGACATAGAATGATGGTGATTATCTCTTTCATCTGCTTTCATTTATGGTCGGGAATTGATAAAATATCTTAATAAGTGATAACTGGTTGGCGATTCATGATAATGGTAGTAATCACTTGATAAATTAACTTTAATAAAGACAAAATAATTGAATAAAATGGAAGTATAAAAATTGCTAGTGAGAGAGAATTAGAATTGCAAAGTATTGAAAGTTAAACTAGTTTTATTAGAGTTGTACACATCCATAACTATAGTAGTTAAAATTACCATATTGTCCCTCAAAAAAGAGAATAAAAATAGTAAGGAAACAGTACAAAACCAGGGGATTTCTTGAGCTCAGTGTCAAATTATGCCTGAAAACTCTTCTTCCCTCAAAAACCTCTGTTGCCTTTCAATGAAAGCCTCCACAGCTCTCCGGAACTCCTCTCCGGTCATATCCTCCGCCGGATCACTTTTCCGGCATCTTTCCGGCACCGACTGCCTCAACTGCCCACTCTGTTTCTCACCACCCTCCCTTCCCAAATTCTCCGATCGACTCCTACAAATCTTCCTCTCTCTAAAATCATCGGTTTCCACTGTAATTCCATTCTCTTTATCTCTCCTCCGAGGCTCGATTACGTTTCCAACATACTCGGCACAGAAATCGGAATTGGATTTATTTTCAGAACACCCAGATTTCAAAAACAGAGTGACGACTACAACGTTCCCGAGCACGAAAACGAATCGAGGACTGAAGACGGCGGCGGAGATTCGACGGAAAAAATCACCGGAGAGGTTGAGATTGAAGGGAATTTGGAGTGAGAATCTGGAGACGAGGAGCAGAAAGAAGAAGAGCTCGATGAATCGGAACAGGGTCATGATTTTTTGAAGCCTGCGGTTGTTGAATTGTGGGTTTAAGATGTTGATCAAATCCATTTTATGGGAAATTGGATTGATTTACGAAGTGGGTCTTGAAGATTTGTGGGGTTTCAGTCGCTAGAGAGGAGGTTGATGTTCATTGAACCCATTTTGTGGGAAATTGGATCGGTTTTTGAAGTGGATTTGGAGATTTGTGAGGCTTCAGTCGCATGAGAGGTGGTTGAGGATGAAAGCTATTGCGATTTGTTTAGAGAGAGAGAGAGAGGAGAGAGAGTTTGATACAAATATGGTCGTTGTGGGGAGAGAGAGAGTGTGTGTTTGGACTTGACAGTGTATTTGGAAGTTTGTCAGGTATTTATAGGCTCTGCCTATTTCCATGGCTTTAGTTTCTTTCTTTTTTTACTTCCTTTTTTTAAAAAAATAAATTGCACTAACGTCCCTTTTGGGATAAATTCAATTATATCTGATCACTTATTTCTTTAGTGATTTTTTTAATTTTTTTATATTTTTTATTCATCTTGATTAAAGTAATAAAAAATATTTTTTTCTAAAAAAAAAAACTTTAACTTAAATTATTCCAAAATAAAATAAAAATAATTTAATTTGGAATAATTAAGATAATAGATAAAAAATATTTGTTACTATTAAATAATTAGGGCTTTTATGAGTTATTTTATCTATTTTGATTTTTAAATTTTCGTCTTTAGTAATTTTGTAACTCTTTTATTAAAATTTTATGTTTTCTTGATTTTAACTAGCAAAGTCTGAAAATGTAAAAATTA
The DNA here is from genome assembly GCA_030159115.1 of Actinidia arguta var. hypoleuca. Classification (NCBI taxonomy): domain Eukaryota; kingdom Viridiplantae; phylum Streptophyta; class Magnoliopsida; order Ericales; family Actinidiaceae; genus Actinidia; species Actinidia arguta. The sequence continues at coordinate 1,616,963 of BRYE01000007.1, forward strand.
TGTTCAAATTTAAAAAAAAAATATTTTTTTGTCAAGTAAAAATTATTTTTTTACTTTTTTCAAATTAGATAAAAAAAATTAAATTCTTTTGGTTAAGAGAATTTAAAAAATATATAAAATTTTGATCAAATAATTAAATTTTTTATTAAACATGAAAAAATTAAAATAAATTTTAAAATAATATAAACTTTAATTTTATTTTATTAAACTCATTTATTTAAGTTCATTTATATCAACCTCATTAAATTTAGCCGAATTGTAACTCAAAATGCATGTTTTCTATTTTAATTGGGCGCTTGGTTAATATTTTCAAAAACTAGTTTGGTTGAATGTTTTTTGAACTAATTCTCTTGATTTTTTTATTTTTAGGACAATCAATATTTTTATATATTATTTTTTAAAAAAATTACTCTCGTTGTGACACGTGGATAAGAACGGCCAAGTGCAGTCCTTTCGTTGGATTCCACAACCTTTCCTTATTTGCTAAGAAATTGCCACGTAATCTCTCTTTCTCTCTCTCTTTCTCTGGTCTTTAAAATCCCTCACTTTCATAAACTATACTTTTTTCTGTTTAGAGTAGTTATTCAACGCTTCCGATGTATTACGTGGTATTTATACGTAATATTTTTAATTAAATATGTAGTGACAATTTTTATGAATGCAATATAATAAATCATATTTATTAAGAAGATAAGAATAAATATAATCCACAATGTATACATTGTAGTTAATAATTAACTAAAAATACCATGTAAATAACGTCACTTGATACTGAAAGTACCTAATAATTTTCCTTCTTTGTCTCGGCTTCCAAATAGAGCCCACACCAAGGCCCAAAGTTGGGTTAACTTAGGGTTACCCAACAGCTAGATTGCAATTTGTATGCCCACTCAAAAGCCATTGATAATGAAATCTTCAACTAATTAGTATTCATCTTAAGAAAATAACTTATATATATATATATATATATATATATATTTCTTAAATTCTCAAAAATTATTATGTTTTCACATAAATAATTTAACAGTATCTATGATATTTATACATAGTACTCCCAACCAATTAGGTAACGATGAAATTCTGGTTATTTGACTTGGCTTCCAAACAGAGCCCGCACCAAGGCCCAAAGTTGGGGTAACTTAGGGTTATAGCCTTTACGTGGCAATAGCAAAAGAACTGAGATTGTAATTTGTATGGCCCACTCAAAAGCCATTGAAATTATTGGATTCCCATGATTAAACCAACCCCCTCTCTATCTCTCCATCCAATAAAAATTAGAAATTAGATTTGAATTTTTTGACCTGTCACAAATCTAACGAGATAGTTTTGGATATCATGAAATCGTCAACTAACTAGTATTCTTTTCTTAAAAATAAATATTTATTGAATTATTGAAAATTATTATGTTTTTTCAAAAATGAACAAGATATAAAAATAATTAAATATTTATGTTTTTGAAAAATATTTTTGAAAACAACCGCAAAATGAACAGGAAAACAAGAATTTTTTACTAAGAGCAAAAAAAATGTCATTAAAAATAATAAAAATACCAAAAGTGAACCGGATAAAAACTATAAAAAAAAAAGAAAAAAGAAAACATACAACTGGGCATATTACTCATTTGATAATCATATGCTCTTTTAATTCAAAAGCCTAATTTTGAAATGCAAGACCCCATCCTTTTGAAACTGAAATCAATTAAAATAAAACATATAAAATAATATGCAGCAGTGCTTTTTTTGGTGCTTTTTTAATTTTTCAAAAGGAAAAAGAATTTTTTTTTAAGAAAGTGTCAACATAAAAAGACTAGCTGCAAAAGGTGTAGGTCCCACTTGGCAGACAATCCAGTGAATAATTGGGCTTAAGAATGGACGGGGCTTTAACTTGCTGTGGGTTTGAATTATGGGACTCCATTTATCCATATAATAATTTAGATTATCCAATTGAAAAGTAGATATTAAAAAAATAAAATCAGTAATACTACATCCCGTTTAGGGTAAAATAAATTATTTTTATATCTAGTATTTTTTTTTTTTTTTTATGTTCTTGTAAAAATTCTTTACTTTTCCGCTTCATCTTAATTAGAAGAATCAAAAAAATAAAATTAATATTTTCTTCATAAAAAAAACTAAAATCTAAATTAACTTCTTTTGGATTTTATTTTAGAATCATTTGGATTTTAGTGATTTCTTTATAATTTTTTTTAGTTTTCCGGGGATGATTCAAAGAGTAAAATAATTTTGATGATTCAAAATATTCTATTGTACATTATGTTGTGAAGATCAATACTGTAAAAAAATTACGTCGATCAGATATAAATCAATAGCCGTTTAATACTGTTTTATAAATATAACACGCATGATTATACTCATTTATCTTGATATAAATTAATATTGATCAACTACCAATCAATGTGATTTTTTACAGTATTAAACTCTTTGAACATATTTACAAAATGAACGGTTTGAATAATCAAAATTGACTTAAAATACTTAAATTACACAAATACTTTAAATCATCAAATTAGATTTAAAATACTTGAATTGTATCGTGCAATTGACTGCCGTGAAGCTGTTTCCAAATCAGAAAGAGTATTTGACCAAGGCTAGTGTTGAAGACCATGTCCTTAAGAGAGCTACAAAAATATATAATGAATGCCAAAAAAAAATTGTACTAAAAAATATTCTAGTCTTCAATTAAGGTACATATTTTTTTAAAAAAAATATGTTCAATTTAAAACTTTATTTACACAGCAGCGTCAATAAAATAATTTAAAAAATGTGCTAAACAACAATAAGGTAACAAATAAAAAAATAAATCACTTGCAATATTAAATACAACTCACGCTTTATTAGACTGTATCCGGATTTAGGGACGAATTTGCGAATAAAAATGAAATATATATAAAAAAGTTAAATTTGAATCATATAATATAAAGAATAATAGCACAAACATGTTATTTAAATTCGTGTAAAAATATATTATTATTATTTTTTAATAAATTTTATATTTTTAAATTTCGTTAAGTGAAACTAAAA
>BRYE01000007.1:1625000-1630000 GCA_030159115.1 Actinidia arguta var. hypoleuca
GATGTTGAGATTAAAAAAATTTAAAAGTGAATTTTATGTTTCTTATGGCATTAGCGATGGTTATTAGAAGGCAATCACCGGGTTAGTGCTGAAAGTAAATTTTTATTTAAAAAATAAAATTTATCTATCAAACGTTGTCGGTAGTAGACTAGTAGTGGTCTAAATGAAAGTGGTGATGTGTCGACAATTTTTGATTGTACAATTACTAAATAAATATATTTTTAATTAAAAAATAAGAGTAATCTTTTTTATACAAACGTTTCTATTAAAATTAGTGAACTTTTATTTATTTTTTATTTTTTTAATCGGCAAATAAAATTTTATTAATCAAAGAAAAGGACTTAAATAGACCCATCATTGCCAGCGGAGATTATAAAAAATAAATAAAAAAATGGCAAGACACCAACCAATTACACCTTATTCCTTTTTTTTTTTTTTTTTTAAGTGTACGACTTTTTCTCTCTCGTCTTATCCCCACCATGAGTTTGGCCCATGAACTAAAGAAACTTTGCTATAAAACCACCTGTTATCAGTTGTATGCAAGTGATTAGAACAAACATGGCTAAGAAGACTAATTCTGCCAAGTTCTTTCTTGCTTTGTTCATGCTTTTTCTCTTGGCATATCCGAGCTCCCAAACTGTTCCATATTCCCGCCAAGGTGTCACTTCAGCGTATCGCGAGTATTTTTCCATCTCTCTCTGTATTTTTACCTCTTTTGGCTACTTTATAGGAGATCTGTTAGATTACCCACGAGTCTATATATATAGCCAAACTAGGGTTGTGCAAATATCTGATTCACCCGCCAATCTGACTGACCCGACCCGACTAAATCCGTTCACTCTACGGATGAATTTTAATTAATCCGACCACATTCGATTCAGGTGTCGGGTCATTCAATCGACTAACCCGACCGTCCAACTCGCCCAATCCGATAAAATATTACACGAAAATCCATCATTTTTATCTAATCCGACCCCAACCCCGACCAAACTTCACCTGATCCGACCATCTATCGAATTGGAATCGGGTTCAAACTTTTTCAATCCGACCAGTTCAGTTCAGGTGTCGTGTGACTCTAAATCCGACCCGACCCGACCCGTAAACAGCCCTAAGCCAAACCCAAATAATTCAAGTCACGATAGAATTATTAGAGCATCACTAGCAGTATACTATATTTTGGCTTTCAATTTTTGACAAATTCTATTTTATAGTACATAATCTCTCTTAAATATCCCCAAAAGGAGGTCTATAAGTATGAGGAGGCACTATTGCAAAAGTTGATTTAAGGAATCACTTAGTTGACTAATGGTTTTGAGTTTTCTCCCTCAATTCTAATTTGTCTAAAGAACGAGGTTAGGGAGGCTATTGATGATGCTCTTAGAATCGTACTTATATTGGACTCTATATGCCATACAAATAGATGTAATAAATCAATAGTAATATGGTTCATATAATATAAGACACACATCCAATGACTTTGTTTGATCAAATTTTGTTTTTTTATTTTTTGCTACTTTGATTTTTGAGTTTTTCATCTTATTGAAAATTTTCAACCGTTTGATCAAAGTTTTGAATTTTTCAGGTTACTCTTGACATCATAAATTTGAAGATCTAAAAATTTTATTCAAATTTTAAAAAAAATATTAAATAAAGAAAATTAGCTAATTTAAAAAGTAAAAATGATTATTTTTTTCTCACTAGTGAACTTTTTATGAAATAAGTTGATTTTCTTATTTCTAGATTTCTCTCGTCGAGAGACACTGAAAAAGTATAAAATTTAAATTGAACATTTTTAAAAAAAAATCACTAAAGACAAAAAAAACTCTAAAATTGAAATAGCTAAAAATAATAACAAAAAATTAGACCAAACTTAATTTCCCTTATGCATTTAACATCTCTCTCCCTCGCCAGGTCTTTTTTCTGATTTTTCTTCAATGGTTCTAATTAGATTAACCTATTGTTCTCTCTCTCTACAAATTGTAGAAATCGCAGCAGCGCAGTTGTTAAGCCCCGACCAGTGAAGAAAAGGTGATAATGCCGAGAGGAGCTCAAGTCATGTCTTGACACATTTGGCGTATCTCTTGTATGCCTTTGTAACTTCAACTTGAAACACTTAAAATAATAATAATAATAATAATAATAATAATAATAATAATAATAATAATAATAATAATAATATTGATTATTTTTAAAAAATAATTTTATATTTATTAAATTTCTTACATTTTTCTACCCAAAGAAAAAAAAATAAAATGTCGTATGTATTATCCTACACTTTGTATGATTGGTCCGAGAAGCACAAACTATTGTAGGAAAAGATTTATCGTGGAGGAAATGGTTTGGTTTGTGACTTTTGGGTCCGAACCGGGGTTAAAAATCGATTCGATCCGTGACTTTTTCTTTTCTTGTTTTTTTTTTTCATAACGTTTTTTAGCTTATTAGGTGGTTTAATATTTTGTTTGGGATTGTTTAATGTTACTACTATTGATGCTTTTGGACAGTTTTTAAGTTACTAAGTTGTTTAATGTTTTGTATGAGATTACAGGTTGTTAGTATTGATGATTTTGGATGATTTTTAGATTATTAGTTTAATTAGATTTTTAGTTTGTGCTTTTTGTTAGTTTAGAAAGTGTATTTTCATTTCTTTTATCCGTGACGGTTCGTTAAAAAAAAAGTCTAAATCGTTACTTACGGTTCAATTTACCGCTTCATTCTAAATCGGACAAAACTGACCCGTGGTCACTCCTACCCTTACTTGTTGAGTGAATATATTTTAAGTGAGAAATCGACAAATATGGATGAAGAGACCCAAGAAGAGATGTATTATATAATAAGTGGAGGATGAGGAGACACAAGGAGAGAGAAAAGTTATTACAATTGAGAGGGAAATTGGTATTCAATTTCTCATTTTTTGTTTGGAATTGCACTATTAGATGCTTGGTAAATAAAGTTCAGAGCAACTCCAATAGTTGGAGCTATTCTAACGAAATTAAAATCTTTTTTTTGTTAGTTAAAATATCAAAATATCAAAAAAATAGTATTGTTGTTGCATTAGTGCAGTGTTATTTTGGCATCATTATTCATTATCTTCTGTCAAATCAAAATGTATTAAAATTTCAAACATTATTAATGACTTGGTAAGTTAGGCAAAATCATTTTTTGTGTCAAATTTGATATCAAGTTTTTTTGCCAAATTTTGATAGGAGATTTCCTTAACCATTAAAATTTTATTTTTTATTATATTTTATTAAATTTTAACAATGACAAAGAATTTCGTGAAACCATTGTGGATCTCTTAGTGATGATGCTTTATTTTTTCCCTTTTTGTTCGGTGAGCATATATGTTGTTCAAAAGGAATAACAGGACACTTGATTTTCTTTTCTTTTCCTTCTTATTGTCATTATTATGTTATTGCTGATAGTGTGAGAATGCCAGTTTGGGTTCACTAAATTAGCCGTTTGATTTTTGAGTTATTTTGTCTTTAGTAAGAGTTTGCAATCAAAATATACATTGTTCAAACTTATAAATTATAAAATTTATCAATTATATATGGTGGCGGTGGCAACGACGATGATGGAAGATAGTAAAACTTTACAAATTAAAAAATATTTTCGATTTAATAACAACAACGTAAAACTTATCTATTGTGTATGGCAGTGGTGGCGACAGTAACATTAATGAGTTTGCAGTTTTTATTTAAAAAATCAAAGAATAACTTAGGGTAATTTGTTCTCAAAATGACTTTCTATTATTAAATTAGAATAAATTAGAGTGTCCACATGAGATTAGTAAATTTTGAGTCAAATTGTAATTAGAAATTCACTTTTTCAATTTTAACTAGTTACTTTTTTAAGACTAAATCATCCGATCTCTCTATTCTAATTCTATTCTATTGATATGCTATTTCTTCGTATTTTAACTAGTCATTTTTTTTAATACTAATCTAATTTTTTAATAATTTGTCTAACGACGCTGCTTTCTCCTTAATATTGTTTGGAGAAAGATAAATTTATTTGGTAATAAAATGAGTTTTAAAAGAGGGTCAACCAAACAATGCCTCAATACCCCTTGCGTGTGTTTTAGTCTTTCAAAAATACATTTCCTGGAGTGTTGGGATCAACCATGAATTGTGAAGGAATTTATCAGGAAAGGAAAAGAACAACAAAGAAACCAAGTAAATAAATTAAGCTTATATGCTTAAATAATTAACTCAACTTTGTCTGTACCTTTACTTCTCTTTTCTAGAATTTGTAAAATTTTAGAAAAGAGATCTCATAATTATCGGGTTCACAGTTGCTGAGAGGAGTTTGCCCAGATTGAATTCAAAAGACGTATCTGTATCTTTTTTAAATGAAGATTAATGCACAATATTTAATCTTTTTATGACTGTAAAAGCCAATATTCAAACACAGTTAACGAGGCATAATATATAAGATAATAAGTGAACAACTTTACCTCCACTTCTATTTTATCAATTCTTGTGGATGGCTTGATGGGCAATATAACTTTAACTATAAGTAGGGTTGTTTCAAAGCATTTTGGTGGGCACTTCTCACTTCAAAACTCTATTAGTGAAAAGTCTTGTTGATAAACTCCCTTTCCGTTCACTAATTTAGGCATCAAAGTGTTTTTCTGACCACTTCCGACTAGAGGACACTTATGGTATAGGAGAGTAGAGAGAGAGAGAATTTAGGAGAAAGGGTAATACTACAGTCACCGCATAATTTATCGCATTTGTTATCACGTAACCCAAAATGATGTCGTTTTGATGATAAAACACCAAAACGACGTCGTTCAACTTAAAGCACCGCATGTTTAAAAAACAAAAACAACGTCGTTTTAGTACCGCGCGATAACAAATGCGATATATTATGCGATGACTGTAGCATTACCCAAAGAGAAATATGCAACATAGTTGAATGTCACTTGAAATTGCCATTATTATTATTTTTAGTTATAAAAATATGGTAACCAAACAGTACCTAGTGAGCAAGACTTC
>BRYE01000007.1:1652500-1707500 GCA_030159115.1 Actinidia arguta var. hypoleuca
CCCCCTTTTTTTTGCCGATTTTTTGTCATGACTTTTCTTTTCATAAAATTTCCAGTTAGTATTTGTTTATAGACCTACGGATGCGAGTGAAGCGGCTGGATTCGGATCGGTATGCTTCACCCCGAAGTTAAGCGTGCCCGGCAAGTGCAAAGCCAAGATGGGTGACCCACCGGGAAGTCCTCGTTTTTCACACTTTTTTTGGCTGATTTCTCTTCAAATCTTTTTCTTTCTAGATCATTTATTATTCCCATTTATTTTTTAGCTTGACGGATGTAGGCGATGAATCGGTTCAACGGAGCACGTTGTACGTCACCCGAAGCGCTGCTGCATGGATGAGATGGAGGAAGGATGTGTCGATAAGGACATAAAATGTGCATCAACTTGCCGGTGCGATCATACCAGCACTAATGCACCGGATCCCATCAGAGCTCCGCAGTTAAGCGTGCTTGGGCGGGAGTAGTACTAGGACGGGTGACCCCTTGGGAAGTCCTCGTGTTGCACTCCTTTTTTGCCGATTTTTCGTCACGACGTTACTTTTCTTAAAATTTCCTGTTCGAATTTGTTTATAGCCTTAGGGATGCGAGCGAAGCGGCTGGATTCGGATCTGTATACTTCACCCCGAAGTTAAGCGTGCTCGGCGGGTGCAATGCCAGGATGGGTGACCCACCGGGAAGTCCTCGTTTGCAACACTTTTTTTGGCCGATTTCTCTTCAAACCTTTTTCTTTCTAGATTATTTATTATTCTCATTTATTTTTTAGCTTCACGGATGCAGTCGATTAATCGGTTCAGCGGGGCCCGATTTACGTGACCCGAAGCACTGCTGCGGGGATGGAATGAAGGAAGGATGTTTCTATAAGAACATAAAATGTGCATCAACTTGCCAGTGCGATCATACCAGCAGTAATGCACCAGATCCTATCAGAACACTGCAATTAAGCGTGCTTGGGCGGGAGCATTACTAGGATGGGTGACCCCCTAAGAAGTCCTCGTGTTGTACCCCTTTTTTGTCGATTTTTCATCACGACTTTTCTTTTCTTAAAATTTCCCTTTCGTATTTGTTTTTAGCCTTACGGATGCGAGCGAAGCGGCTAGATTCGGATCGGTATGCTTCACCCCGAAGTTAAGCGTGCCCGGCGGGTGCAATGCCAGGATGGGTGACCCACCGAGAAGTCCCCGTTTTCCACACTTTTTTTGGCCGACTTCTCTTCAAAAATTTTTCTTTCATGATCATTTATTATTACCATTTATTTTTTAGCTTGACGGATGCTGGCGATGAATCGATTTGGCAGGGCACGTTGTACCTCACCCGTAGCGCTACTACGGGGATGAGATGAAGGAAGGATGTCTCTATAAGAACCTAAAATGTGCATCAAATTGCCGGTGCGATCATACCAACAGTAATGCACCAGATCCTATCAGAACTCTGCAATTAAACGTGCTTGGGCGGGAGCATTACTAGGATGGGTGACCCCCTAAGAAGTCCTCGTGTTGTACCCCTTTTTGTCGATTTTTCATCACGACTTTTGTTTTCTTAAAATTTCCCTTTCGTATTTGTTTGTAGCCTTACGGATGCGAGCGAAGCGGATTGATTCGGATCGGTATGCTTCACCCCGAAGTTAAGCGTGCCCGGCGGGTGCAATGCCAGGATGGGTGACCCACCGAGAAGTCCCCATTTTCCACACTTTTTTTGGCCGACTTCTCTTCAAACCTTTTTCTTTCTAGATCATTTATTATTTCCATTTATTTTTTAGCTTCACGGATGCAGACGATGAATCGGTTCGACGGGGCCCAATGTACGTCACCCGAAGCACTGCTGCGGGGATGGAATGAAGGAAGGATGTATCTATAAGAACATAAAATGTACATCAACTTGCCAGTGCGATCATACCAGCAGTAATGCACCAGATCCTATCAGAACACTGCAATTAAGTGGGCTTGGGCGGGAGCATTACTAGGATGGGTGACCCCCTAAGAAATCCTCGTGTTGTACCCCTTTTTTGTCGATTTTTCATCACGACTTTTCTTTTCTTAAAATTTCCCTTTCATATTTGTTTGTAGCCTTACGGAAGCGATCGAAGCGGCTGGATTCGGATCGGTATGCTTCACCCCGAAGTTAAGCGTGCCCGGCGGGTGCAATGCCAGGATGGGTGACCCACCGAGAAGTCCTAGTTTTTCACACTTTTTTTGGCCGATTTCTCTTCAAATCTTTTTCTTTCTAGATCATTTATTATTTCCATTTATTTTTTTGTTTTCACGGATGCAGGCGATGAATCGGTTCGACTGGACCCATTGTATGTCACCCGAAGCGCTGCTGCGGGGATGGGATGAAGGAAGGATGTATCTATAAGAACATAAAATGTGCATCAACTTGCGGGTGCGATCATACCAGCAGTTAGCACCAGATCCCATCAGAACTCCACAGTTAACCGTGCTTGGACGGGAGCAGTTCTAGGATGGGTGACCCCCTAAGAAGTCCTCGTGTTGTACCCTTTTTTGTCGATTTTTCATTACGACTTTTCTTTACTTAAAATTTCCCTTTCGTATTTGTTTGTAGCCTTACGGATGCGAGCGAAGCGACTGGATTTGGATCGGTATGCTTCACCCCGAAGTTAAGCGTGCCCGACGGGTGCAATACCAGGATGGGTGACCCATCTGGAAGTCCTAGTTTTTCACACTTTTTTTGGCCGATTTCTCTTCAAACCTTTTTTGTTCTAGATTATTTATTATTCCCATTTATTTTTTTGCTTTCTCGATGAAGGCGATGAATCGGTTCGACGGGACCCGTTGTACGTCCCCCGAAGCGATGCTACAGAGATGGGGTGAAAGAAGGATGTCTCTATAAGAACATAAAATATGCATCTACTTGCGAGTGCGATCATACCAGCATTAATGCACCGGATCCCATCAGAACTCCACAGTTAAACGTGCTTGGACGGGAGCAGTTCTAGGATGGGTGAACCCCTAAGAAGTCCTTGTGTTGTACCCCTTTTTGTCAATTTTTCATTACGACTTTTCTTTTCTTAAAATTTCCCTTTCGTATTTGTTTGTAGCCTTAAAGATGCGAGCGAAGCGACATAATTCGGATCGGTATGCCTCACCCCGAAGTTAAGCGTGCCCGGCGGGTGCAATGCCAAGATGGGTGACCCAACGGGAAGTCCTGGTTTTTCACACTTTTTTGGCCGATTTCTCTTCAAACCTTTTTCCTTCTAGATCATTTATAATTCTCATTTATATTTTAGCTTCACGGATGAAGGCGATGAATCGGTTCGGCGGGTCCCGTTGTACGTCACCCGAAGCGTTGCTGCGGGGATGGAATGAAGAAAGGATGTATCTATAAGAACATAAAATGTGCATCAACTTGCGGGTGCGATCATACCAGCAGTTAGCACCTGATCCCATCAGAACTCCACAGATAAGCGTGCTTGGACGGGAGCAGTTCTAGGATGATAAGAAGTCCTCGTGTCGCATCATTTTTTTGTCGATTTTTCATCACAACTTTTCTTTTCTTAAAATTTTTGGTTCGTATTTGTTTATAATCTTACGGATGCGAGCGAAGCGGCTGGATTCAGATTGGTATGCTTCACCCCGAAGTTAAGCGTGCCCGGCGGGTGCAACGCCAGGATAGGTGACCCACCGGGAATTCCTTGTTTTTCACACATTTTTTGTCTGAGTTCTCTTCAATCCATTTTCTTTCTAGATCATTTATTATTTCTATTTATTTTTTAGCTTCACGGATGCAGGCGATGAATCGGTTCGACGGGGCCCGATGTACGTCACCCGAAGCGCTGCTTCGGGGATGGAATGAAGGAAGGATGTATCTATAAGAACATAAAATGTGCATCAACTTGCCGGTGCGATCATACCAGCAGTAATGCACCAGATCCTATCAGAACACTACAATTAAGCGTGCTTGGGCGGGAGCATTAGTAGGATGGGTGACCCCCTAAGAAGTCCTCGTGTTGTACCCTTTTTTTGCTGATTTTTCGGCATGACTTTTCTTTTCTTAAAATTTCCCTTTCGTATTTGTTTGTAGCCTTACGGATGCGAGCGAAACGGATGGATTCGGATCGGTATGCTTCACCCCGAAGTTAAGCGTGCCCGGCGGGTGCCAAGCAAGGATGGGTGACCCACCGGGAAGTCCTCGTTTTCCACACTTTTTTTGGCCGATTTCTCTTCAAATATTTTTCTTTCTAGATCATTTATTATTCCCATTTATTTTTTAACTTGACGGATGCTGGCGATGAATCGATTTGGCGGGGCACGTTGTACGTCACCCGAAGCGCTACTACGGGGATGGGATGAAGGAAGGATGTCTCTATAAGAACCTAAAGTGTGCATCAACTTGCCGGTGCGATCATACCAGCACTAATGCACCGGATCCCATCAGAGCTCCGCAATTAAGTGTGCTTGGGCGGGAGTAGTACTAGGATGGGTGACCCTCTAAGAAGTCCTCGTGTTGTACCCCTTTTTTGTCGATTTTTCGTCACGACTTTTCTTTTCTTAAAATTTCCCTTTCGTATTTTTTGGTAGCCTTACGAAAGCCAGCGAAGCGGATGGATTCGGATTGGTATACTTCACTCCGAAGTTAAGCGTGCCCGATGGGTGCAATGCCAGTACGGGTGACCCACCGAGAAGTCCCCATTTTCCACACTTTTTTTGGCCGATTTCTCTTCAAACCTTTTTATTTCTAGATCATTTATTATTCCCATTTATTTTTTAGCTTCACGGATGCAGTCGATTAATCGGTTCGACGGGGCCCGATGTACGTCACCCGAAGCACTGCTGCGGGGATGGAATGAAGGAAGGATGTATCTATAAGAACATAAAATGTGCATCAACTTGCCGGTGCGATCATACCAGCAGTAATGCACCAGATCCTATCAGAACACTATAATTAAGCGTGCTTGGGCGGGAGCATTAGTAGGATGGGTGACCCCCTAAGAAGTCCTCGTGTTGTACCCTTTTTTTGCTGATTTTTTGGCACGACTTTTCTTTTCTTAAAATTTCCCTTTCGTATTTGTTTGTAGCCTTACAGATGCGAGCGAAGCGGCTGGATTCGGATCGGTATGCTTCACCCCGAAGTTGAGCGTGCCCGCGGGTTCTAAGCAAGGATGGGTGACCCACCGGGAAGTCCTCGTTTTCCACACTTTTTTTGGCCGATTTCTCTTCAAATATTTTTCTTTCTAGATCATTTATTATTCTCATTTATTTTTTAACTTGACGGATGCTGGCGATGAATCGATTTGGCGGGGCACGTTGTACGTCACCCGAAGCGCTACTACGGGGATGGGATGAAGGAAGGATGTCTCTATAAGAACCTAAAGTGTGCATCAACTTGCCGGTGCGATCATACCAGCACTAATGCACCGGATCCCATCAGAGCTCCGCAATTAAGCGTGCTTGGGCGGGAGTAGTACTAGGATGGGTGACCCTCTAAGAAGTCCTCGTGTTGTACCCCTTTTTTGTCGATTTTTCGTCACGACTTTTCTTTTCTTAAAATTTCCCTTTCGTATTTTTTGGTAGCCTTACGAAAGCCAGCGAAGCGGATGGATTCAGATTGGTATACTTCACTCCGAAGTTAAGCGTGCCCGATGGGTGCAATGCCAGTACGGGTGACCCACCGAGAAGTCCCCATTTTCCACACTTTTTTTGGCCGATTTCTCTTCAAACCTTTTTCTTTCTAGATCATTTATTATTCCCATTTATTTTTTAGCTTCACGGATGCAGTCGATTAATCGGTTCGCCGGGGCCCGATGTACGTCACCCGAAGCACTGCTGCGGGGATGGAATGAAGGAAGGATGTATCTATAAGAACATAAAATGTGCATCAACTTGCCGGTGCGATCATACCAGCAGTAATGCACCAGATCCTATCAGAACACTACAATTAAGCGTGCTTGGGCGGGAGCATTCGTAGGATGGGTGACCCCCTAAGAAGTCCTCGTGTTGTACCCTTTTTTTGCTGATTTTTTGGCACGACTTTTCTTTTCTTAAAATTTCCCTTTCGTATTTGTTTGTAGCCTTACAGATGCGAGCGAAGCGGCTGGATTCGGATCGGTATGCTTCACCCCGAAGTTAAGCGTGCCCGCGGGTTCCAAGCAAGGATGGGTGACCCACCGGAAAGTCCTCGTTTTCCACACTTTTTTTGGCCGATTTCTCTTCAAATATTTTTCTTTCTAGATCATTTATTATTCCCATTTATTTTTTAACTTGACGGATGCTGGCGATGAATCGATTTGGCGGGGCACGTTGTACGTCACCCGAAGCGCTACTACGGGGATGGGATGAAGGAAGGATGTCTCTATAAGAACCTAAAGTGTGCATCAACTTGCCGGTGCGATCATAACAGCAGTAATGCACCAGATCCTATCAGAACTCTGCAATTAAACGTGCTTGGGCGTGAGCATTACTAGGATGGGTGACCCCTAAGAAGTCCTCGTGTTGTACCCCTTTTTTGATGATTTTTCGTCACGACTTTTCTTTTCTTAAAATTTTTCTTTCGTATTTTTTTGTAGCCTTACGAAAGCGAGAGAAGCGGCTGGATTCGGATTGGTATGCTTCACCCCGAAGTTAAGCGTGCCCGACGGGTGCAATTCCAGGATGGGTGACCCACCGGGAAGTCCCCATTTTCCACACTTTTTTGGCCGATTTCTTTTCAAACCTTTTTCTTTCTAGATCATTTATTATTTCTATTTATTTTTTAGCTTCACGGATGCAGACGATTAATCGGTTCGTCGGGGCCCGATGTACGTCACCCGTAGCACTGCTGCGGGGATGGAATGAAGGAAGGATGTATCTATAAGAACATAAAATGTGCATCAACTTGCCGGTGCGATCATACCAGCACTAATGCACCGGATCCCATCAGAGCTCCGCAATTAAGCGTGCTTGGGCGGGAGTAGTACTAGGATGGGTGACCCTCTAAGAAGTCCTCGTGTTGTAACCCTTTTTTGTCGATTTTTCGTCACGACTTTTCTTTTCTTAAAATTTCCCTTTCGTATTTTTTGGTAGCCTTACGAAAGCCAGCGAAGCGGATGGATTCGGATTGGTATACTTCACTCCGAAGTTAAGCGTGCCCGATGGGTGCAATGCCAGGACGGGTGACCCACCGAGAAGTCCCCATTTTCCACACTTTTTTTGGCCGATTTCTCTTCAAACCTTTTTCTTTCTAGATCATTTATTATTCCCATTTATTTTTTACCTTCACGGATGCAGTCGATTAATCGGTTCGCCGGGGCCCGATGTACGTCACCCGAAGCACTGCTGCGGGGATGGAATGAAGGAAGGATGTATCTATAAGAACATAAAATGTGCATCAACTTGCCGGTGCGATCATACCAGCAGTAATGCACCAGATCCTATCAGAACACTACAATTAAGCGTGCTTGGGCGGGAGCATTCGTAGGATGGGTGACCCCCTAAGAAGTCCTCGTGTTGTACCCTTTTTTTGCTGATTTTTCGGCACGACTTTTCTTTTCTTAAAATTTCCCTTTCGTATTTGTTTGTAGCCTTACAGATGCGAGCGAAGCGGCAGGATTCGGATCGGTATGCTTCACCCCGAAGTTAAGCGTGCCCGCGGGTTCCAAGCAAGGATGGGTGACCCACCGGAAAGTCCTCGTTTTCCACACTTTTTTTGGCCGATTTCTCTTCAAATATTTTTCTTTCTAGATCATTTATTATTCCCATTTATTTTTTAACTTGACGGATGCTGGCGATGAATCGATTTGGCGGGGCACGTTGTACGTCACCCGAAGCGCTACTACGGGGATGGGATGAAGGAAGGATGTCTCTATAAGAACCTAAAGTGTGCATCAACTTGCCGGTGCGATCATAACAGCAGTAATGCACCAGATCCTATCAGAACTCTGCAATTAAACGTGCTTGGGCGTGAGCATTACTAGGATGGGTGACCCCTAAGAAGTCCTCGTGTTGTACCCCTTTTTTGATGATTTTTCGTCACGACTTTTCTTTTCTTAAAATTTTTCTTTCGTATTTTTTTGTAGCCTTACGAAAGCGAGAGAAGCGGCTGGATTCGGATTGGTATGCTTCACCCCGAAGTTAAGCGTGCCCGACGGGTGCAATTCCAGGATGGGTGACCCACCGGGAAGTCCCCATTTTCCACACTTTTTTGGCCTATTTCTTTTCAAACCTTTTTCTTTCTAGATCATTTATTATTTCTATTTATTTTTTAGCTTCACGGATGCAGACGATTAATCGGTTCGTCGGGGCCCGATGTACGTCACCCGTAGCACTGCTGCGGGGATGGAATGAAGGAAGGATGTATCTATAAGAACATAAAATGTGCATCAACTTGCCAGTGCGATCATACCAGCAATAATGCACCAGATACTATCAGAACACTGCAATTAAGCGTGCTTGGGCGGGAGCATTACTAGGATGGATGACCCCTAAGAAATCCTCGTGTTGTACCATTTTTTTGCTGTTTTTTCGTCACGAATTTTCTTTTCTTAAAATTTTCCTTTCGTATTTTTTTGTAGCCTTACGGAAGCGAGCGAAGCGACTGGATTCGGATTGGTATGCTTCACCCCGAAGTTAAGCGTGCCCGGCGGGTGCAATGCCAGGATGGGTGACCCATCGGGAAGTCCTCGTTTTCCATACTTTTTTTGGCCAATTTTTCTTCAACCCTTTTTCTTTCTAGATCATTTATTATTCCCATTTATTTTTTAGCTTCACGGATGCAGACAATGAATCGGTTCGGCGGGGCCCGATGTACGTCACCCGAAGCACTGCTACGGGGATGGAATGAAGGAAGGATGTATCTATAAGAACATAAAATGTGCATCAACTTGCCAGTGCGATCATACCAGCAGTAATGCACCAGATCCTATCAGAACACTGCAATTAAGCGTGCTTGGGCGGGACCAATACTAGGATGGGTGACCCCCTAAGAAGTCCTCGTGTTGTACCCCTTTTTTGTCGATTTTTCATCACGACTTTTCTTTTCTTAAAATTTCCCTTTCGTATTTTTTTGTAGCCTTACGGATGCGAGCGAAGCGACTGGATTCGGATCGGTATGCTTCACCCCGAAGTTAAGCGTGCCCCATGGGTGCAATGCCAGGATGGGTGACCCACCGGGAAGTCCTAGTTTTCAAATTTTTTTGGCCGATTTCTCTTCAAATCTTTTTCTTTCTAGATCATTTATTATTTCCATTTATTTTTTTGTTTCACGGATGCAGGCGATGAATCGGTTCGGTGGGGCACGTTATACATCACCCGAGGCGCTGTTGCGGGGATAGGATGAACAAAGGATGTATCTATAAGAACATAAAATATGGATCAACTTGCGGGTGCGATCATACCAGCAGTAATGCATTGGATCCCTTCAGAACTCCGCAATTAAGCGTGCTTCAGCGGGAGCATTACTAGGATGGGTGACCCCTTGAGAAGACCTCGTGTTGTACCCTTTTTTGCCGATTTTTCGTCTTGACTTTTTTTTCTTAAAATTTCCAGTTCGTATTTGTTTGTAGCCTTACGGATGTGAGCGAAGCGATTGGATTCGGATCGGTATGCTTCACCCCGATGTTAAGCGTGCCCAGCGGGTGCAATGCCAAGATGGGTGACCCACCGGGAAGTCCTGGTTTTTCAAACTTTTTTTGCCCGATTTCTCTTCAAACCTTTTTTGTTCTAGATTAATTATTATTCCCATTTATTTTTTTGCTTCCTCGATGAAGGCGATGAATCTGTTCGACGGGACCCTTTGTACGTCCCCCGAAGCGCTGCTACGGAGATGGAGTGAAAGAAGGATTTCTCTATAAGAACATAAAATGTGCATCTACTTGCGAGTGCGATCATACCAGCATTAATGCATCGGATTCCATCAGAACTCCGCAGTTTAGTGAGGTTGGGCAGGAGCAGTACTAGGATGGGTGACCCCTTGGGAAGTCCTCGTGTTGCACCCATTTTTTGCCAATTTTTTGTCACGACTTTTCTTTTCTTAAAATTTCTTGCTCGTATTTGTTTATATCCTTATGAATGCGAGCGAAGCGGCTGGATTCGGATCGATAAGTTTCACCCCGAAGTTAAGCGTGCCCGGCGGGTGCAATGCCAGGATGGGTGACCTACCGGGAAGTCCTCGTTTTTCACACTTTTTTTGGCCAATTTCTCTTCAAACCTTTTTCTTTCTAGATCATTTATTATTCCCATTTATTTAGCTTCACGGATTCAGGCGATGAATCGGTTCGGCGGGGCACGTTTTACGTCTCCGAGGCGCTGCTACGGGGATGGGATGAAGGAAGGATGTATCGATAAGAACATAAAATGTGCATCAACTTGCCAGTGCGATCATACTAGCAGTTAGCACCAGATCCCAAAAGAACTCCACAGTTAAGCGTGCTTGGGCGGGAGCAGTTCCAGGATAATAAGAAGTCCTCGTGTCGCACCATTTTTTCCAATTTTTCGTCACAACTTTTCTTTTCTTAAAATTTTCCGTTCGTATTTGTTTATAGTCTTACGGATGCGTGCGAAACGGCTTGATTCGGATCGATAAGTTTCACCCCGAAGTTAAGCGTGCCCGGCGGGTGCAATGCCAGGATGGGTGACCTACCGGGAAGTCCTCGTTTTTCACACTTTTTTTGGCCAATATCTCTTCAAACCTTTTTCTTTCTAGATCATTTATTATTCCCATTTATTTTTAGCTTCACGGATTCAGGCGATGAATCGGTTCGGCGGGGCACGTTATACGTCTCCGAGGCGCTGCTACGGGGATGGGATGAAGGAAGGATGTATCGATAAGAACATAAAATGTGCATCAACTTGCCAGTGTGATCGTACCAGCAGTTAGCACCAGATCCCAAAAGAACTCCACAGTTAAGCGTGCTTGGGCGGGAGCAGTTCCAAGATAATAAGAAATCCTCGTGTCGCACCATTTTTCCATTTTTTCGTCACAACTTTTCTTTTCTTAAAATTTTCCGTTCCTATTTGTTTATAGTCTTACGGATGCATGCGAAACGGCTTGATTCGGATCGATAAGCTTCACCCCGAAGTTAAGCGTGCCCGGTGGGTGCAATGCCAGGATGGGTGACCCACCGGGAAGTCCTCGTTTTTCACACTTTTTTTTGCCGATTTCTCTTCAAACCTTTTTCTTTCTTGATCATATATTATTCCCATTTATTTTTTAGCTTCACGGATGCAGGCGATGAATCGGTTCGGCGGGGCACGTTATACGTCTCCGAGGCGCTGCTGCGGGGATGGGATGAAGGAAGGATGTATCGATAAGAACAAAAAATGTGCGTCAACTTGCCGGTGCGATAAAACCAGCACTAATGCATTGGATCCCATCAGAACTCCGCAATTAAGCGTGCTTGGGCAGGAGCATTACTAGGATGGGTGACCCCTTGAGAAGTCCTCGTGTTGTACCCTTTTTTGCCAATTTATCGTCTTGACTATTTTTTCTTAAAATTTCCAATTCGTATTTGTTTATAGGCTTACGGATGCGAGCGAAGCGGCTTGATTCAGATCAGTATACTTCACCCCGAAGTTAAGCGTGCCCGGTGGGTACAATGCCAGGATGGGTGACCCACCGGGAAGTCCTCGTTTTTTACACTTTTTTTTGCCGATTTCTCTTCAAACCTTTTTCTTTCTAGATCATATATTATTCCCATTTATTTTTTAGCTTCACGGATACAGACGATGAATCGGTTCGGCGGGGCCCGATGTACGTCACCCGAAGTGCTGCTGCGTGGATGGAATGAAGGAAGTATGTATCTATAAGAACATAAAATGTGCATCAACTTGCCAGTGCAATCATACCAGCAGTTAGCACCAGATCCCCAAAGAACTCCACAGTTAAGCGTGCTTGGGCGGGAGCAGTTCCAGGATAATAAGAAATCCTCGTGTCGCACCATTTTTTTGCCAATTTTTCGTCACAACTTTTCTTTTCTTAAAATTTCCCGTTCGTATTTGTATATAGTCTTACGGATGCGTGCGAAACGGCTTGATTCGGATCGATAAGCTTCACCCCGAAGTTAAGCGTGCCCGACGGGTGCAATGCCAGGATGGGTGACCTACCGGGAAGTCCTGGTTTTTCACACTTTTTTTGGCCGATTTTTCTTCAAACCTTTTTCTTTCTAGATCAATTATTATTTCTATTTATTTTTTTGCTTAACGGATGCAGGCGGTCAATCGGTTCGGTGGGACACGTTATACGTCACCCGAGGCGCTGTTGCGGGGATGGGATGAAGGAAGGATGTATCTATAAGAACATAAAATGTGGATCAACTTGCGGGTGCGATCATACCAGCAGTAATGCACCGGATCCCATCAGAACTCCGCAGTTAAGCAAGGTTGGGCGGGAGCAGTACTAGGATGGGTGACCCCCTGGGAAGTCCTCGTGTTGCACCCTTTTTTTGCCAATTTATCGTCACGACTTTTCTTTTCTTAAAATTTCTTGTTCGTATTTGTTTATAGCCTTACGGATGCGAGCGAAGTGGCTGGATTCAGATCGATAAGCTTCACCCTGAAGTTAAGCGTGCCCGGCGGGTGCAATGTCAGGATGGGTGACCCACCAGGAAGTCCTCGTTTTTCACACTTTTTTATGCCGATTTCTTTTCAATCCTTTTTTTTCTAGATCATTTATTATTCCCATTTATTTTTAGCCTCACGGATGCAGGCGATGAATCGGTTCGGCGGGGCACGTTATACGTCTCCGAGGCGCTGCTGCGGGGATGGGATGAAGGAAGGATGTATCGATAAGAACAAAAAATGTGCATCAACTTGCCGGTGCGATCATACCAGCACTAATGCACCGGATCCCATCAGAACTCCGCAATTAAGCGTGGTTGGGCGGGAGCAGTACTAGGATGGGTGACCCCTTGAGTAGTCCTCGTGTTGTACCCCTTTTTTGCCGATGTTTCGTAACAACATTTCTTTTCTTAAAATTTTCAGTTCGTATTTGTTTATAGCCTTACGGATGCGAGCTAAGCGGCTGGATTCGGATCGGTATGCTTCACCCCGAAATTAAGCGTGCCCGGCGGGTGCAATGCCAGGATGGGTGACCCATCGGGAAGTCCTCATTTTCCACACTTTTTTTGGCCGATTTCTCTTCAAACCTTTTTCTTTCTAGATCATTTATTATTCCCATTTATTTTTTAGCTTCACGGATGCAGGCGATGAATCGGTTCGGCGGGGCACGTTATATGTCACCCGAGGCGCTGCTGCAGAGATGGGATGAAGGAAGGATGTATCGATAAGAACATAAAATGTGCCTCAACTTGCCAGTGCGATCATACCAGCAGTTAGCACCAGATCACAAAGAATTCCACAGTTAAGCGTGCTTGGGCGGGAGCAGTTCCAGGATAATAAGAAGTCCTCGTGTCGCACCATTTTTTCCAATTTTTCGTCACAACTTTTCTTTTCTTAAAATTTCCCGTTCGTATTTGTTTATAGTCTTACGGATGCGTGCGAAACGGCTTGATTCGGATCGATAAGCTTCACCCCGAAGTTAAGCGTGCCCTACGGGTGCAATGCCAGGATGGGTGACCTACCGGGAAGTCCTGTTTTTTCACACTTTTTTTGGTCGATTTTACTTCAAACCTTTTTCTTTCTAGATCATTTAATATTTCCATTTATTTTTTTGCTTCACGGATGCAGCCGATGAATCGGTTCGGTGGGGCACGTTATACGTCACCCGAGGCGCTGTTGCGGGGATGGGATGAAGGAAGGATGTATCTATAAGAACATAAAATGTGGATCAACTTGCGGGTGCGATCATACCAGCAGTAATGCATTGGATCCCTTCAGAACTCCGCAATTAAGCGTGCTTCGGCGGGAGCATTACTAGGATGGGTGACCCCTTGAGAAGTCCTCGTGTTGTACCCTTTTTTGCCGATTTTTAGTCTTGACTTTTTTTTCTTAAAATTTCCAGTTCGTATTTGTTTGTAGCCTTACGGATGCGAGCGAAGCGACTGGATTCGGATCGGTATGCTTCACCCCGAAGTTAAGCGTGCTCGGCGGGTGCAATGCCAAGATGGGTGACCCACCGGGAAGTCCTGGTTTTTCAAATTTTTTTTGCCCGATTTCTCTTCAAACCTTTTTTATTCTAGATTATTTATTATTCCCATTTATTTTTTTGCTTCCTCGATGAAGGCAATGAATCTGTTCGACGGGACCCGTTGTACGTCCCCCGAAGCGCTGCTACGGAGATGGAGTGAAAGAAGGATGTCTCTAGAAGAACATAAAATGTGCATCTACTTGCGAGTGCGATCATACCAGCATTAATGCATCGGATTCCATCAGAACTCCGCAGTTTAGTGAGGTTGGGCAGGAGCAGTACTAGGATGGGTGAACCCTTGGGAAGTCCTCGTGTTGCACCCTTTTTTTGCCACTTTTTTATCACGACTTTTCTTTTCTTAAAATTTCTTGCTCGTATTTGTTTATATCCTTACGAATTCGAGCGAAGCGGCTGGATTCGGATTGATAAGCTTCACCCCGAAGTTAAGCGTGCCCGGCGGGTGCAATGCCAGGATGGGTGACCTACCGGGAAGTCCTCGTTTTTCATACTTTTTTTGGCCAATATCTCTTCAAACCTTTTTCTTTCTAGATCATTTATTATTCCCATTTATTTTTAGCTTCACGGATTCAGGCGATGAATCGGTTCGGCGGGGCACGTTATACGTCTACGAGGCGCTGCTGCGGGGATGGGATGAAGGAAGGATGTATCGATAAGAACATAAAATGTGCATCAACTTGCCAGTGCGATCGTACCAGCAGTTAGCACCAGATCCCAAAAGAACTCCACAGTTAAGCGTGCTTGGGCGGGAGCAGTTCCAAGATAATAAGAAATCCTCGTGTCGCACCATTTTTCCATTTTTTCGTCACAACTTTTCTTTTCTTAAAATTTCCCGTTCGTATTTGTTTATAGTCTTACGGATGCGTGCGAAACGGCTTGATTCGGATCGATAAGCTTCACCCCGAAGTTAAGCGTGCCCGGTGGGTGCAATGCCAGGATGGGTGACCCACCGGGAAGTCCTCGTTTTTCACACTTTTTTTTGTCGATTTCTCTTCAAACCTTTTTCTTTCTTGATCATATATTATTCCCATTTATTTTTTAGCTTCACGGATGCAGGCGATGAATCGGTTTGGCGGGACACGTTATACGTCTCCGAGGCGCTGCTGCGGGGATGGGATGAAGGAAGGATGTATCGATAAGAACAAAAAATGTGCGTCAACTTGCCGGTGCGATAATACCAGCAGTTAGCACCAGATCCCAAAAGAACTCCACAGTTAAGCGTGCTTGGGCGGGAGCAGTTCCAGGATAATAAGAAATCCTCGTGTCGCACCATTTTTTTGCCAATTTTTCGTCACAACTTTTCTTTTCTTAAAATTTCCCGTTCGTATTTGTATATAGTCTTACGGATGCATGCGAAATGGCTTGATTTGGATCGATAAGCTTCACCCCGAAGTTAAGCGTGCCCGACGGGTGCAATGCCAGGATGGGTGACCTACCGGGAAGTCCTGGTTTTTCACACTTTTTTTGGCCGATTTTTCTTCAAACCTTTTTCTTTCTAGATCAATTATTATTTCCATTTATTTTTTTGCTTCACGGATGCAGGCGGTCAATCGGTTCGGTGGGACACGTTATATGTCACCCGAGGCGCTGTTGCGGGGATGGGATGAAGGAAGGATGTATCTATAAGAACATGAAATGTGGATCAACTTGCGGGTGCGATCATACCAGCAGTAATGCACCGGATCCCATCAGAACTCCGCAGTTAAGCAAGGTTGGGCGGGAGCAGTACTAGGATGGGTGACCCCCTGGGAAGTCCTCGTGTTGCACCCTTTTTTTGCCAATTTATCGTCACGACTTTTCTTTTCTTAAAATTTCTTGTTCGTATTTGTTTATAGCCTTACGGATGCGAGCGAAGCGGCTGGATTCGGATCGATAAGCTTCACCCTGAAGTTAAGCGTGCCCGGCGGGTGCAATGCTAGGATGGGTGACCCACCAGGAAGTCCTCGTTTTTCACACTTTTTTTGGCCGATTTCTTTTCAATCCTTTTTTTTCTAGATCATTTATTATTCCCATTTATTTTTAGCCTCACGAATGCAGGCGATGAATCGGTTCGGCGGGGCACGTTATACGTCTCCGAGGCGCTGCTGCGGGGATGGGATGAAGGAAGGATGTATCGATAAGAACATAAAATGTGCATCAACTTGCCGGTGCGATCATACCAGCACTAATGCACCGAATCCCATCAGAACTCCGCAATTAAGCGTGCTTGGGCGAGAGCAGTACTAGGATGGGTGACCCCTTGAGTAGTCCTCGTGTTGTACCCCTTTTTTGCCGATGTTTCGTAACAACATTTCTTTTCTTAAAATTTTCAGTTCGTATTTGTTTATAGCCTTACGGATGCGAGCGAAGCGGCTGGATTCGGATCGGTATGCTTCACCCCGAAATTAAGCGTGCCCGGCGGGTGCAATGCCAGGATGGGTGACCCATCGGGAAGTCCTCATTTTCCACACTTTTTTTGGCCGATTTCTCTTCAAACCTTTTTTTTTCTAGATCATTTATTATTCCCATTTATTATTTAGCTTCACGGATGCAGGCGATGAATCGGTTTGGCGGGGCACGTTATATGTCACCCGAGGCGCTGCTGCAGAGATGGGATGAAGGAAGGATGTATCGATAAGAACATAAAATGTGCGTCAACTTGCCGGTTCGATAATACCAGCACTAATGCATTGGATCCCATCAGAACTCCGCAATTAAGCGTGCTTGGGCGGGAGCATTACTAGGATGGGTGACCCCTTGAGAAGTCCTCGTGTTGTACCCTTTTTTGCCGATTTTTCGTCTTGACTTTTTTTTCTTAAAATTTCCAGTTCGTATTTGTTTATAGCCTTACGGATGCGAGCGAAGCAGTTTTATTCGGATCGGTATACTTCACCACGAAGTTAAGCGTGCCCGGTGGGTGCAATGCCACGATGGGTGACCCACCGGGAAGTCCTCGTTTTTCACACTTTTTTTGACGATTTCTCTTCAAACCTTTTTCTTTCTAGATCATATATTATTCTCATTTATTTTTTAGCTTCACGGATACAGACGATGAATCGGTTCGGCGGGACCCGATGTACGTCACCCAAAGCACTGCTGCGGGGATGGAATGAAGGAAGGATGGGACTATAAGAACATAAAATGTGCATCAACTTGCCAGTGCGATCATACCAGCAGTTAGCACCAGATCACAAAAGAACTCCACAGTTAAGCGTGCTTGGACGGGAGCAGTTCCAGGATAATAAGAAGTCCTCGTGTCGCACCAATTTTTTTGCCAATTTTTCGTCACAACTTTTCTTTTCTTAAAATTTCCCGTTCGTATTTGTTTATAGTCTTACGGATGCGTGCGAAACGGCTTGATTCAGATCGATAAGCTTCATCCCGACGTTAAGCGTGCCCGACGGGTGCAATGCCAGGATGGGTGACCTACCGGGAAGTCCTGGTTTTTCACACTTTTTTGGGCCGATTTTTCTTCAAACTTTTTTCTTTCTAGATCATTTAATATTTCTATTTATTTTTTTGCTTCACAGATGCAGGCGATGAATCGGTTCGGCGGGGCACGTTATACGTCTCCGAGGCGCTGCTGCGGGGATGGGATGAAGGAAGGATGTATCGATAAGAACATAAAATGTGCGTCAACTTGCCGGTTCGATAATACCAGCACTAATGCATTGGATCCCATCAGAACTCCGCAATTAAGCATGCTTGGGCGGGAGCATTACTAGGATGGGTGACCCCTTGAGAAGTCCTCGTGTTGTACCCTTTTTTGCCAATTTTTTGTCACGACTTTTCTTTTCTTAAAATTTCTTGTTCGTATTTGTTTATAGCCTTACGGATGCGAGCGAAGCGGCTGGATTCAGATCGATAAGCTTCACCCTGAAGTTAAGCGTGCCCGGTGGGTGCAATGCCAGGATGGGTGACCCACCGGGAAGTCCTCGTTTTTCACACTTTTTTTGGACGATTTCTCTTCAAACCTTTTTCATTCTAGATCATATATTATTCCCATTTATTTTTTAGCTTCACAGATACAGACGATGAATCGGTTCGGCGGGGCCCGATGTACGTCACCCGAAGCGCTGCTGCGGGGATGGAATGAAGGAAGGATGTATCTATAAGAACATAAAATGTGCATCAACTTTCCAGTGCGATCATACCAGCAGTTGCACCAGATCCCAAAAGAACTCCACAGTTAAGCGTGCTTGGGCGGGAGCAGTTCCAGGATAATAAGAAGTCCTCGTGTCGCACCATTTTTTTTGCCAATTTTTCGTCACAACTTTTCTTTTCTTAAAATTTCTCGTTCGTATTTGTTTATAGTCTTACGGATGCGTGCGAAACGGCTTGATTCAGATCGATAAGCTTCATCCCGAAGTTAAGCGTGCCCGACGGGTGCAATGCCAGGATGGGTGACCTACTGGAAAGTCCTGGTTTTTCACACTTTTTTTTGCCGATTTCTCTTCAAACCTTTTTCTTTCTAGATCATTTATTATTCCCATTTATTTTTTAGCTTCACGGATGCAGGCGATGAATCGGTTCGGCGGGGCACGTTATATGTCACCCGAGTCACTGCTGCGGAGATGGGACGAAGGAAGGATGTATCAATAAGAACATAAAATGTGCATCAACTTGCCGGTGCGATCATACCAGCACTAATGCACCGGATCCCATCAGAACTCCGCAATTAAGCGTGCTAGGGCGGGAGCAGTACTAGGATGGGGAACCCCTTGAGAAGTCCTCGTGTTGTACCCCTTTTTTGCCGATTTTTCGTAACAACTTTTCTTTTCTTAAAATTTTCAGTTCCTATTTGTTTATAGCCTTACGGATGCGAGCGAAGCGGCTAGATTAGGATCGGTATGCTTCACCCCGAAATTAAGCGTGCCCGGCGGGTGCAATGCCAGGATGAGTGACCCACCGGGAAGTCCTCGTTTTCCACACTTTTTTTGGCCGATTTCTCTTCAAACCTTTTTCTTTCTAGATCATTTATTATTCCCATTTATTTTTTAGCTTCACGGATGCAGGCGATGAATCGGTTCGGCGGGGCCCGTTGTACGTCACCCGAAGCGCTGCTACGGGGACGGGGTGTAGGAAGGATGTCTCTATAATAACATAAAATGTGCACCAACTTGCGGGTGCGATCATTCCAGCAGTAATATACCGGATCCCATCAGAACTCCGCAGTTTAGTGAGGTTCGGCGAGAGCAGTTCTCGGATGGGTGACCCCCTGGGAAGTCCTCGTGTTGCACCCTTTTTTTGCGAATTTTTTGTCACGACTTTTCTTTTCTTAAAATTTTTTGCTCGTATTTGTTTATAGCCTTACGAATGCGAGCGAAACGGTTGGATTCGGATCGATAAGCTTCACCCCGAAGTTAAGCGTGCCCGGCGGGTGCAATGACAGGATGGGTGACCTACCGGGAAGTCCTGGTTTTTCACACTTTTTTTGGACGATTTCTCTTCAAACTTTTTTCTTTCTAGATCATTTATTATTTCTATTTATTTTTTTGCTTCACGGATGCAGGCGATGAATTGGTTCGGCGGGGCACGTTATGCGTCACCCAAGGAGCTGCTGCGGGGATGGGATGAAGGAAGGATGTATCCATAAGAACATAAAATCTGCGTCAACTTGTCGTTGCGATCATACAAGCACTAATGCACTGGATCCCATCAGAACTCCGCAACTAAGCGTGGTTGGCGGGAGCATTACTAGGATGGGTGACCCCCTACGAAATCCTCGTGTTGTACCACTTCTTTGCCGATTTTTTGTCATTACTTTTCTTTTCTTAAAATTTTCAGTTCGTATGTTTTTATAGCCTCACGGAAGCGAGCGAAGCGGCTGGATTCAGATCGATAAGCTTCACCCCGAAGTTAAGCGTGCCGGGCGGCTGCAATGTAAGGATGGGTAACCTATCGGGAAGTCCTGGTTTTTCACACTTTTTTTGGCCGATTTTTCTTCAAACCTTTTTCTTTCTAGATCAATTATTATTTCCATTTATTTTTTTGCTTCACGGATGCAGGCGATGAATCGGTTCGGTGGGGCACGTTATACGTCACCCGAGGCGCTGTTGCGGGGATGGGATGAAGGAAGGATGTATCAATAAGAACATAAAATGTGGATCAACTTGCGGGTGCGATCATACCAGCAATAATGCACCGGATCCCATCAGAACTCCGCAGTTAAGCAAGGTTGGGCGGGAGCAATACTAGGATGGGTGACCCCCTGGGAAGTCCTCGTGTTGCACCCTTTTTTTGCCTATTTTTCGTCACGACTTTTCTTTTCTTAAAATTACTTGTTCGTATTTGTTTATAGCCTTACGGATGCGAGCGAAGCGGCTGGATTCGGATCGATAAGCTTCACCCTGAAGTTAAGCGTGCCCGGCGGGTGAAATGCCAGGATGGGTGACCCACCGGGAAGTACTCGTTTTTCACACTTTTTTTGGCCGATTTCTCTTCAATCCTTTTTTTTCTAGATCATTTATTATTCCCATTTATTTTTTAGCTTCACGGATGCAAGCGATGAATCGGTTCGGCGGGGCACGTTATATGTCACCCGAGGCACTGCTGCAGAGATGGGATGAAGGAAGGATGTATCGATAAGAACATAAAATGTGCATCAACTTGCCGGTGCGATCATACCAGCCCTAATGCACCGGATCCCATCAGAACTCCGCAATTAAGCGTGCTTGGGCGGGAGCAGTACTACGATGGGTGACCCCTTGAGAAGTCCTCGTGTTGTACCCCTTTTTTGCCGATTTTTCGTACCAACTTTTCTTTTCTTAAAATTTTCAGTTCCTATTTGTTTATACCCTTACGGATGCGAGCGAAGCGGCTAGATTCGGATCGGTATGCTTCACCCCGAAATTAAGCGTGCCCGGCGGGTGCAGTGCCAGGATGGGTGACCCACCGGGAAGTCCTCGTTTTCCACACTTTTTTTGGCCGATTTTTTTTCAAACCTTTTTCTTTCTAGATCATTTATTATTCCCATTTATTTTTTTGCTTCATGGATGCAGGCGATGAATCGGTTCGGCGGGGCCCATTGTACGTCACCCAAAGCGCTGCTACGAGGACGGGGTGAAGGAAGGATGTCTCTATAAGAACATAAAATGTGCACCAACTTGCGGGTGCGATCATTCCAGCAGTAATGCACCGGATCCCATCAGAACTCCGCAATTAAACGTGCTTGGACGGGAGCAGTACCAGAATAGGTGACCCCCTGGGAAGTCCCTATATGAACATAAAATGTGCATCTAGTTGCGAGTGCGATCATACCAGCATTAATTCACCGAATCCCATCAGAACTCCGCAGTTTAGTGAGGTTCGGCGAGAGCAGTTCTAGGATGGGTGACCCCCTGGGAAGTCCTCGTGTTGCACCCTTTTTTTGGGAATTTTTTGTCACGACTTTTCTTTTCTTAAAATTTCTTGCTCGTATTTGTTTATAGCCTTACGAATGCGAGCGAAACGGTTGTATTCGGATCGATATGCTTCACCCCGAAGTTAAGCGTGCCCGGCGGGTGCAATGACAGGAAGGGTGACCTACCGGGAAGTCCTGGTTTTTCACACTTTTTTTTGGCCCTTTTCTCTTCAAACCTTTTTCTTTCTAGATCATTTATTATTCCAATTTATTTTTTAGCTTGACGGATGCAGACGATGAATCGGTTCGGCGGGGCCCGATGTACGTCACCCGAAAGCTGCTGCGGGGGATGGAATGAAGGAAGGATGTATCTATAAGAACATAAAATGTGCATCAACTTCCTAGTGCGATCATACCAGCACTAATGCACTGGATCCCATCAGAACTCCGCAATTAAGCATGCTTGGGCGGGAGCATTACTAGGATGGGTGACCCCCTAAGAAGTCCTCGTGTTGTACCCATTTTTTGTCGATTTTTCATCACTACTTTTCTTTTCTTAAAATTTCCCTTTCGTATTTGTTTGTAGCCTTACGGTTGCCAGTGAAGCTACTGGATTTGGATCGGTATGCTTCACCCCGAAGTTAAGCGTGCCCGGCGGGAGCAATGCCAGGATGGGTGACCCACCGGGATGTCCCGTTTTCCACACTTTTTTTGGCCGATTTCTTTTCAAACCTTTTTCTTTCTAGATCAATTATCATTTCCATTTATTTTTTAGCTTCACGGATGCAGACGATGAATCGGTTCGGCGGGGCCCGATGTACGTCACCCGAAGCGCTGCTGCGGGGATGGGATGAAGGTAGGATGTATCTATAAGAACATAAAATGTGCATCAACTTGCCGGTGCGATCATACCAGCACTAATGCACTGGATCCCATCAGAACTCCGCAATTAAGCATGCGTGGGCGGGAGCATTACTAGGATGGGTGACCCCATGAGAAGTCCTCGTGTTGTACCCCTTTTTTGCAGATTTTTCGTCATGACTTTTCTTTCCTTAAAATTTCCAGTTCATATTTGTTTATAGCCTTACGGAAGCGAGCGAAACAACTGAATTCGGATCGGTATGCTTCACCCCGAAGTTAAGCGTGGCCGGCGGGTGCAAGGCCAGGATGGGTGACCTACCGGGAAGTCCTAGTTTTTCACACTTTTTTTGGCCGATTTCTCTTCAAATCTTTTTCTTTCTAGATCATTTATTATTTCCATTTATTTTTTTGCTTCACGGATGCAGGCGATGAATAGGTTCGGCGGGGCACGTTATAGGTCACCCGAAGCACTGCTGCGGGGATGAAATGAAGGATGTATCTATAAGAACATAAAATGTGCATCAACTTGCGGGTGCGATCATACCAGCAGTTAGCACCAGATCCCAACAGAACTCCTCAGTTAAGCGTCCTTGGACGGGAGCAGTTCTAGGATGATAAGAAGTCCTAGTGTCGCACCATTTTTTTGCCAATTTTTCTTCACGTCTTTTCTTTTCTTAAAATTTCTTCTTCGTATTTGTTTATAGCCTTACGGATGCGAGCGAAGCGGCTGGATTCGGATCGATATGATTCACCCCGAAATTAAGCGTGCCCGACGGGTGCAATGCCGAAATGGGTGACCCACCGGGAAGTCCTCGTTTTCCACACTTTTTTTGGCCGATTTCTCTTCAAACCTTTTTCTTTCTAGATCATTTATTATTCCCATTTATTTTTTAGCTTCACGGATGCTGGCGATGAATTGGTTCGGTGGGGCACGTTATGCGTCACCCGAGTAGCTGCTGCGGGGATGGGATGAAGGAAGGATGAATCTATAATAACATAAAATCTGCGTCAACTTGTCGTTGCGATCATACAAGCACTAATGCACTGGATCCCATCAGAACTCCGCAATTAAGCGTGCTTAGGCGGGAGCATTACTAGGATGGGTGACCCCCTACGAAATCCTCGTGTTGTACCACTTCTTTGCCGATTTTTCGTCATTACTTTTCTTTTCTTAAAATTTTGAGTTCGTATTTTTTTATAGCCTCACGGAAGCGAGCGAAGCGGCTGGATTCAGATCGATAAGCTTCACCCTGAAGTTAAGCGTGCCCGGCGGGTGCAATGCCAGGATGGGTAACCTATCGGGAAGTCCTGGTTTTTCACACTTTTTTTGGCCGATTTTTCTTCAAACCTTTTTCTTTCTAGATCAATTATTATTTCCATTTATTTTTTTGCTTCACGGATGCAGGCGATGAATCGGTTCGGTGGGGCACGTTATACGTCACCCGAGGCGCTGTTGCGGGGATGGGATGAAGGAAGGATGTATCTATAAGAACATAAAATGTGGATCAACTTGCGGGTGCGATCATACCAGCAGTAATGCACCGTATTCCATCAGAACTCCGCAGTTAAGCAAGGTTGGGCGGGAGCAGTACTAGAATGGGTGACCCCCTGGGAAGTCCTCATGTTGCACCCTTTTTTTGCCAATTTTTCATCACGACTTTTCTTTTCTTAAAATTTCTTGTTCGTATTTTTTTATAGCCTTACGGATGCGAGCGAAGCGGCTGGATTCGGATCGATAAGATTCACCCTGAAGTTAAGCGTGACCGGCGGGTGCAATGCCAGGATGGGTGACCCACCGGGAAGTCATCGTTTTTCACACTTTTTTTGGCCGATTTCTCTTCAATCCTTTTTTTTATAGATCATTTATTATTCCCATTTATTTTTTACCTTCACGGATGCAGGCGATGAATCGGTTCGGCGGGGCACGTTATATGCCACCCGAGGCGCTGCTGCAGAGATGGGATGAAGGAAGGATGTATCGATAAGAACATAAAATTTGCATCAACTTGCCGGTGCGACCATACCAGCACTAATGCACCGGATCCCATCAGAACTCCGCAATTAAGCATGCTTGGGCGGGAGCAGTACTAGGATGGGTGACCCCTTGAGAAGTCCTCGTGTTGTACCCCTTTTTTGCCGATTTTTCGTAACAACTTTTCTTTTCTTAAAATTTTCAGTTCCTATTTGTTTATAGCCTTACGGATGCGAGCGAAGCGGCTAGATTCGGATCGGTATGCTTCACCCCGAAATTAAGCGTGCCCGGCGGGTGCAATGCCAGGATGGGTGACCCACCGGGAAGTCCTCGTTTTCCAAACTTTTTTTGGCCGATTTCTCTTCAAACCTTTTTCTTTCTAGATCATTTATTATTCCCATTTATTTTTTAGCTTCACGGATGCAGGCGATGAATCGGTTCGGCGGGGCCCGTTGTACGTCACCCGAAGCGCGGCTGCAGTGACGGGGTGAAGGAAGGATGTCTCTATAAGAACATAAAATGTGCACCAACTTGAGGGTGCGATCATTCCAGTAGTAATGCACCGGATCCCATCAAAACTCCGCAGTTAAACGTGCTTGGGCGGGAGCAGTACCAGAATAGGTGACACCCTGGGAAGTCCCTATATGAACATAAAATGTGCATCTAGTTGCGAGTGCGATCATACCAGCATTATTGCACCGGATCCCATCAGAACTCCGCAGTTTAGTGAGGTTCGGCGGGAGCAGTTCTAGGATGGGTGACCCCTTGGGAAGTCCTCGTGTTGCACCCTTTTTTTGCGAATTTTTTGTCACGATTTTTTTTTCTTAAAATTTCTTGCTCGTATTAGTTTATAGCCTTACGAATGCGAGCGAAACGATTGGATTCGGATCGGTATGCTTCACCCCGAAGTTAAGCGTGCCCGGCTGGTGCAATGCCAGGATGGGTGACCCACCAGGAAGTCCTCATTTTCCACACTTTTTTTGGCCGATTTCTCTTCAAACCTTTTTCTTTCTAGATCATTTATTATTCCAATTTATTTTTTAGCTTGACGGATGCAGACGATGAATCGGTTCGGCGGGGCTCGATGTACGTCACCCGAAAGCTGCTGCGGGGGATGGAATGAAGGAAGGATGTATCTATAAGAACATAAAATGTGCATCAACTTCCTAGTGCGATCATACCAGCACTAATGCACTGGATCCCATCAGAACTCCGCAATTAAGCATGCTTGGGCGGGAGCATTACTAGGATGGGTGACCCCCTAAGAAGTCCTCGTGTTGTACCCATTTTTTGTCGATTTTTCATCACTACTTTTCTTTTCTTAAAATTTCCCTTTCGTATTTGTTTGTAGCCTTACGGTTGCCAGTGAAGCTACTGGATTCGGATCGGTATGCTTCACCCCGAAGTTAAGCGTGCCCGGCGGGAGCAATGCCAGGATGGGTGACCCACCGGGATGTCCCATTTTCCACACTTTTTTTGGCCGATTTCTTTTCAAACCTTTTTCTTTCTAGATCAATTATTATTTCCATTTATTTTTTAGCTTCACGGATGCAGACGATGAATCGGTTCGGCGGGGCCCGATGTACGTCACCCGAAGCGTTGTTGCGGGGATGGGATGAAGGTAGGATGTATCTATAAGAACATAAAATGTGCATCAACTTGCCGGTGCGACCATACCAGCACTAATGCACCGGATCCCATCAGAACTCCGCAATTAAGCGTGCTTGGGCGGGAGCAGTACTAGGATGGGTGACCCCTTGAGAAGTCCTCGTGTTGTACCCCTTTTTTGCCGATTTTTCGTAACGACTTTTCTTTTCTTAAAATTTTCAGTTCCTATTTGTTTATAGCCTTACGGATGCGAGCGAAGCGGCTAGATTCGGATCGGTATGCTTCACCCCGAAATTAAGCGTGCCCGGCGGGTGCAATGCCAGGATGGGTGACCCACCGGGAAGTCCTCGTTTTCCAAACTTTTTTTGGCCGATTTCTCTTCAAACCTTTTTCTTTCTAGATCATTTATTATTCCCATTTATTTTTTAGCTTCACGGATGCAGGCGATGAATCGGTTCGGCGGGGCCCGTTGTACGTCACCCGAAGCGCGGCTGCAGTGACGGGGTGAAGGAAGGATGTCTCTATAAGAACATAAAATGTGCACCAACTTGCGGGTGCGATCAATACAGCAGTAATGCACCGGATCCCATCAAAACTCCGCAGTTAAACGTGCTTGGGCGGGAGCAGTACCAGAATAGGTGACACCCTGGGAAGTCCCTATATGAACATAAAATGTGCATCTAGTTGCGAGTGCGATCATACCTGCATTATTGAACCGGATCCCATCAGAACTCCGCAGTTTAGTGAGGTTTGGCGGGAGCAGTTCTAGGATGGGTGACCCCTTGGGAAGTCCTCGTGTTGCACCCTTTTTTTGCGAATTTTTTGTCATGATTTTTTTTTCTTAAAATTTTTTGCTCGTATTAGTTTATAGCCTTACGAATGCGAGCGAAACGATTGGATTCGGATCGGTATGCTTCACCCCGAAGTTAAGCGTGCCCAGCTGGTGCAATGCCAGGATGGGTGACCCACAGGGAAGTCCTCATTTTCACACTTTTTTTGGCCGATTTCTCTTCAAACCTTTTTCTTTCTAGATCATTTATTATTCCAATTTATTTTTTAGCTTGACGGATGCAGACGATGAATCGGTTCGGCGGGGCCCGATGTACGTCACCCGAAAGCTGCTGCGGGGGATGGAATGAAGGAAGGATGTATCTATAAGAACATAAAATGTGCATCAACTTCCTAGTGCGATCATACCAGCACTAATGCACTGGATCCCATCAGAACTCCGCAATTAAGCATGCTTGGGCGGGAGCATTACTAGGATGGGTGACCCCCTAAGAAGTCCTCGTGTTGTACCCATTTTTTGTCGATTTTTCATCACTACTTTTCTTTTCTTAAAATTTCCCTTTCGTATTTGTTTGTAGCCTTACGATTGCCAGTGAAGCTACTGGATTCGGATCGGTATGCTTCACCCCGAAGTTAAGCGTGCCCGGCGGGAGCAATGCCAGGATGGGTGACCCACCGGGATGTCCCGTTTTCCACACTTTTTTTGGCCGATTTCTTTTCAAACCTTTTTCTTTCTAGATCAATTATTATTTCCATTTATTTTTTAGCTTCACGGATGCAGACGATGAATCGGTTCGGCGGGGCCCGATGTACGTCACCCGAAGCGCTGCTGCGGGGATGGGATGAAGGTAGGATGTATCTATAAGAACATAAAATGTGCATCAACTTGCCGGTGCGATCATACCAGCACTAATGCACTGGATCCCATCAGAACTCCGCAATTAAGCATGCGTGGGCGGGAGCATTACTAGGATGGGTGACCCCATGAGAAGTCCCCGTGTTGTACCCCTTTTTTGCAGATTTTTCGTCATGACTTTTCTTTCCTTAAAATTTCCAGTTCGTATTTGTTTATAGCCTTACGGAAGCGAGCGAAACGACTGAATTCGGATCGGTATGCTTCACCCCGAAGTTAAGCGTGGCCGGCGGGTGCAAGGCCAGGATGGGTGACCTACCGGGAAGTCCTAGTTTTTCACACTTTTTTTGGCCGATTTCTCTTCAAATCTTTTTCTTTCTAGATCATTTATTATTTCCATTTATTTTTTTTGCTTCACGGATGCAGGCGATGAATCGGTTCGGCGGGGCACGTTATTGGTCACCCGAAGCACTGCTGCGGGGATGGAATGAAGGATGTATCTATAAGAACATAAAATGTGCATCAACTTGCGGGTCCGATCATACCAGCAGTTAGCACCAGATCCCAACAGAACTCCTCAGTTAAGCGTCCTTGGACGGGAGCAGTTCTAGGATGATAAGAAGTCCTAGTGTCGCACCATTTTTTTGCCAATTTTTCTTCACGTCTTTTCTTTTCTTAAAATTTCTTCTTCGTATTTGTTTATAGCCTTACGGATGCGAGCGAAGCGGCTGGATTAGGATCGATATGATTCACCCCGAAATTAAGCGTGCCCGACGGGTGCAATGCCGAGATGGGTGACCCACCGGGAAGTCCTCGTTTTCCACACTTTTTTTGGCCGATTTCTCTTCAAACCTTTTTCTTTCTAGATCATTTATTATTCCCATTTATTTTTTAGCTTCACGGATGCTGGCGATGAATTGGTTCGGTGGGGCACGTTATGCGTCACCCGAGTAGCTGCTGCGGGGATGGGATGAAGGAAGGATGAATCTATAATAACATAAAATCTGCGTCAACTTGTCGTTGCGATCATACAAGCACTAATGCACTGGATCCCATCAGAACTCCGCAATTAAGCGTGCTTAGGCGGGAGCATTACTAGGATGGGTGACCCCCTACGAAATCCTCGTGTTGTACCACTTCTTTGCCGATTTTTCGTCATTACTTTTCTTTTCTTAAAATTTTGAGTTCGTATTTTTTTATAGCCTCACGGAAGCGAGCGAAGCGGCTGGATTCAGATCGATAAGCTTCACCCTGAAGTTAAGCGTGCCCGGCGGGTGCAATGCCAGGATGGGTGACCCACAAGGAAGTCCTCGTTTTTCACACTTTTTTTGGCCGATTTCTCTTCAATCCTTTTTTTTCTAGATCATTTATTATTCCCATTTATTTTTTAGCTTCACGGATGCAGGCAATGAATCGGTTCGGCGGGGCACGTTATACGTCTCCGAGGCGTTGCTGCGGGGATGGGATGAAGGAAGGAA
Source organism: Actinidia arguta var. hypoleuca (assembly GCA_030159115.1). Taxonomy (NCBI): domain Eukaryota; kingdom Viridiplantae; phylum Streptophyta; class Magnoliopsida; order Ericales; family Actinidiaceae; genus Actinidia; species Actinidia arguta. Next base: position 1,681,410 of record BRYE01000007.1, read on the forward strand.
ATATCGATAAGAACATAAAATGTGCGTCAAGTTGCCGGTGCGATAATACCAGCACTAATGCATTGGATCCCATCAGAACTCTGCAATTAAGCAAGGTTGGGCGGGAGCAGTACTAGGATGGGTGACCCCCTGGGAAGTCCTCGTGTTGCACCCTTTTTTTGCCAATTTTTCGTCACGACTTTTTTTTCTTAAAATTTCCAGTTCGTATTTGTTTATAACCTTACGGATACGAGCGAAGCGGCTTGATTAGGATCGGTATACTTCACCACGAAGTTAAGCGTGCCCGGTGGGTGCAATCATACCAGCAGTTAGCACCAGATCACAAAAGAACTCCACAGTTAAGCGTGCTTGGGCGGGAGCAGTTCCAGGATAATAAGAAGTCCTCGTGTCGCACCATTTTTTCCAATTTTTTGTCACAACTTTTCTTTTCTTAAAATATCCCGTTCGTATTTGTTTATAGTCTTACGGATGCGTGCGAAACGGCTTGATTCGGATCGATAAGCTTCGCCCCGAAGTTAAGCGTGCCCGACGGGTGCAATGCCACGATGGGTGACCCACCGGGAAGTCCTGTTTTTTCAAACTTTTTTTGGCCGATTTTTCTTCAAACCTTTTTCTTTCTAGATCAATTATTATTTCTATTTATTTTTTTGCTTCACGGATGCAGGCGATGAATCGGTTCGGTGGGGCACGTTATACGTCACCCGAGGCGCTGTTGCGGGGATGGGATGAAGGAAGGATGTATCTAGAAGAACATAAAATGTGGATCTACTTGCGGGTGCGATCATACCAGCAGTAATGCACCGGATCCGATCAGAACTCCGCAGTTAAGCAAGGTTGGGCGGGAGCAGTACTAGGATGGGTGACCCCCTGGGAAGTCCTCGTGTTGCACCCTTTTTTTGCCAATTTTTCGTCATGACTTTTCTTTTCTTAAAATTTCTTGTTCGTATTTGTTTATAGCCTTACGGATGCGAGCGAAGCGGCTGGATTCGGATCGATAAGCTTCACCCTGAAATTAAGCGTGCCCGACGGGTGCAATGCCAAGATGGGTGACCCACCGAGAAGTCCTCGTTATCCACACTTTTTTTGGCCGATTTCTCTTCAATCCTTTTTTTTCTAGATCATTTATTATTCCCATTTATTTTTTAGCTTCACAGATGCAGGCGATGAATCGGTTCGGCGGGGCACGTTATATGTCACCCGAGGCGCTGCTGCAGAAATGGGATGAAGGAAGGATGTATCGATAAGAACATAAAATGTGCATCAACTTGCCGGTGCGATCATACCAGCACTAATGCACCGGATCCCATCAGAACTCCGCAATTAAGCGTGCTTGGGCGGGAGTAGTACTAAGATGGGTGACCCCTTGAGAAGTCCTCGTGTTGTACCCCTTTTTTGCCGATTTTTTGTAACAACTTTTCTTTTCTTAAAATTTTCAGTTCCTATTTGTTTATAGCCTTACGGATGCGAGCGAAACGGCTAGATTCGGATTGGTATGCTTCACCCCGAAATTAAGCGTGCCCGGCGGGTGCAATACCAGGATGGGTGACCCACCGGGAAGTCCTCGTTTTCCAAACTTTTTTTGGCCGATTTCTCTTCAAACCTTTTTCTTTCTAGATCATTTATTATTTCCATTTATTTTTTAGCTTCACGGATGCAGGCGATGAATCGGTTCGGCGGGGCCCGTTGTACGTCACCCGAAGCGCTGCTGCGGTGACGGGGTGATGGAAGGATGTCTCTATAAGAACATAAAATGTGCACCAACTTGCGGGTGCAATCATTCCAGCAGTAATGCACCGGATCCCATCAGAATTCCGCAGTTAAACGTGCTTGGGCGGGAGCAGTACCAGAATAGGTGAAACCCTGGGAAGTTCCTATATGAACATAAAATGTGCATCTAGTTGCGAGTGCGATCAAACCAGCATTAATGCACCGGATCCCATCATAACTCCGCAGTTGAGTGAGGTTCGGCGGGAGCAGTTCTAGGATGGGTGACCTCTTGGGAAGTCCTCGTGTTGCACCCTTTTTTAGCGAATTTTTTGTCACGACTTTTCTTTTCTAAAAATTTCTTGCTCGTATTTGTTTATATCCTTACGAATGCGAGCGAAACGGTTGGATTCGGATCGATAAGCTTCACCCCGAAGTTAAGCGTGCCCGGTGGGTGCAATGCCAGGATGGGTGACCTACCGGTTAGTCCTGTTTTTTCACACTTTTTTTGGCCGATTTCTCTTCAAACTTTTTTCTTTCTATATAATTTATTATTTCCATTTATTTTTTTGCTTCACGGATGCGGGCGATGAATTAGTTCGGTGGGGCACGTTATGCGTCACCTGAGGAGCTGCTGCGTGGATGGGATGAAGGAAGGATGTATCGATAAGAACATAAAATCTGCGTCAACTTGTCGTTGCGATCATACCAGCACTAATGCACTGGATCCCATCAGAACTCCGCAATTAAGTGTGCTTAGGAGGGAGCATTACTAGGATGGGTGACCCCCTACGAAATCCTCGTGTTGTACCACTTCTTTGCCGATTTTTAGTCATTACTTTTCTTTTCTTAAAATTTTCAGTTCGTATTTTCTTATAGCCTCACGGAAGCGAGCGAAGCGGCTGGATTCGGATCGGTATGCTTCACCCCGAAGTTAAGCGTGCCCGGCTGGTGCAATGCCAGGATGGGTGACCCACCGGGAAGTCCTCATTTTCCACACTTTTTTTGGCCGATTTCTCTTCAAACCTTTTTCTTTCTAGATCATTTATTATTCCCATTTTTTTTTAGCTTGACGGATGCAGACGATGAATCGGTTCGGCGGGGCCCGATGTACGTCACCCGAAGCGCTGCTGCGGGGATGGAATGAAGGAAGGATGTATCTATAAGAACATAAAATGTGCATCAACTTGCCAGTGCGATCATACCAGCACTAATGCGCTGGATCCCATCAGAACTCCGCAATTAAGCATGCTTGGGCGGGAGCATTACTAGGATGGGTGACCCCCTAAGAAGTCCTCGTGTTGTACCCATTTTTTGTCGATTTTTCATCACTACTTTTCTTTTCTTAAAATTTCCCTTTCGTATTTGTTTGTAGCCTTACGGATGCCAGTGAAGCGACTGGATTCGGATCGGTACGCTTCACCCCGAAGTTAAGCGTGCCCGGCAGGAGCAATGCCAGGATGGGTGAAACACCGGGATGTCCCGTTTTCCACACTTTTTTTGGCCGATTTCTTTTCAAACCTTTTTCTTTCTAGATCATTTATTATTCCCATTTATTTTTTAGCTTGACGGATGCAGACGATGAATCGGTTCGGCGGGGCCCGATGTACGTCACCCGAAGCGCTGCTACGCGGATGGAATGAAGGAAGGATGTATCTATAAGAACATAAAATGTGCATCAACTTGCCAGTGCGATCATACCAGCACTAATGCACTGGATCCCATCAGAACTCCGCAATTAAGCATGCTTGGGCGGGAGCATTACTAGGATGGGTGACCCCCTAAGAAGTCCTCGTGTTGTACCCATTTTTTGTCGATTTTTCATCACTACTTTTCTTTTCTTAAAATTTCCCTTTCGTATTTGTTTGTAGCCTTACGGATGCCAGTGAAGCGACTGAATTCGGATCGGTACGCTTCACCCCGAAGTTAAGCGTGCCCGGCGGAAGCAATGCCAGGATGGGTGAAACACCGGGATGTCCCGTTTTCCACACTTTTTTTGGCCGATTTCTTTTCAAACCTTTTTCTTTCTAGATCAATTATTATTTCCATTTATTTTTTAGCTTCACGGATGCAGACGATGAATCGGTTCGGCGGGGCCCGATGTACGTCACCCAAAGCGCTGCTGCGGGGATGGGATGAAGGTAGAATGTATCTATAAGAACATAAAATGTGCATCAACTTGCCGGTGCGATCATACCAGCACTAATGCACTGGATCCCATCAGAACTCCGCAATTAAGCATGCTTTGGCGGGAGCATTACTAGGATGGGTGACCCCATGAGAAGTCCTCGTGTTGTACCCCTTTTTTGTCGATTTTTCGTCATGACTTTTCTTTCCTTAAAATTTTCAGTTCGTATTTGTTTATAGCCTTACGGAAGCGAGCAAAGCGGCTGAATTCGGATCGGTATGCTTCACCCCGAAGTTAAGCGTGCCCGGCGGGGGCAATGCCAGGATGGGTGACCCACCGGGAAGTCCTAGTTTTTCACACTTTTTTTGGCCGATTTCTCTTCAAACCTTTTTCTTTCTAGATCATTTATTATTCCCATTTATTTTTTAGCTTGACGGATGCAGACGATGAATCGGTTCGGCGGGGCCCGATGTACGTCACCCGAAGCGCTGCTGCGGGGATGGAATGAAGGAAGGATGTATTTATAAGAACATAAAATGTGCATCAACTTGCCAGTGAGATCATACCAGAACTAATGCACTGGATCCCATCAGAACTCCGCAATTAAGCATGCTTGGGCGGGAGCATTACTAGGATGGGTGACCCCCTAAGAAGTCCTCGTGTTATACCCATTTTTTGTCGATCTTTCATCACTACTTTTCTTTTCTTAAAATTTCCCTTTCGTATTTGTTTGTAGCCTTACGGATGCCAGTGAAGCGACTGGATTAGGATCCGTACGCTTCACCCCGAAGTTAAGCGTGCCCGGCGGGAGCAATGCCAGGATGGGTGAAACACCGGGATGTCCCGTTTTCAACACTTTTTTTGGCCGATTTCTTTTCAAACCTTTTTCTTTCTAGATCAATTATTATTTCCATTTATTTTTTAGCTTCACGGATGCAGACGATGAATCGGTTCGGCGGGGCCCGATGTACGTCACCCGAAGCGCTGCTGCGGGGATGGGATGAAGGTAAGATATATCTATAAGAACATAAAATGTGCATCAACTTGCCGGTGCGATCATACCAGCACTAATGCACTGGATCCCATCAGAACTCCGCAATTAAGCATGCTTGGGCGGGAGCAATACTAGGATGGGTGACCCCATGAGAAGTCCTCGTGTTGTACCCCTTTTTTGCCGATTTTTCGTCATGACTTTTCTTTCCTTAAAATTTTAAGTTCGTATTTGTTTATAGCCTTACGGAAGCGAGCGAAGCGGCTGAATTCGGATCGGTATGCTTCACCCCGAAGTTAAGCGTGCCCGGCGTGAGCAATGCCAGGATGGGTGACCCACCGGGAAGTCCTAGTTTTTCAAACTTTTTTTGGCCGATTTCTCTTCAAATCTTTTTCTTTCTAGATCATTTATTATTTCCATTTATTTTTTTGCTTCACGGATGCAGGCGATGAATCGGTTCGGCGGGGCACGTTATACGTCACCCGAAGCGCTGCTGCGGGGATGAAATGAAGGATGTATCTATAAGAACATAAAATGTGCATCAACTTGCGGGTGCGATCATACCAACAGTTAGCACCAGATCCCAACAGAACTCCTCAGTTAAGCGTGCTTGGACGGGAGCAGTTCTAGGATGATAAGAATTCCTCGTGTCGCACCATTTTTTTGCCAATTTTTCGTCACGTCTTTTCTTTTCTTAAAATTTCTTGTTCGTATTTGTTTATAGCCTTACGGATGCGAGCGAAGCGGCTGGATTCGAATCGATATGCTTCACCCCAAAATTAAGCGTGCCCGACGGGTGCAATGCCAGGATGGGTGACCCACCGGGAAGTCCTCGTTTTCGACACTTTTTTTGGCCGATTTCTCTTCAAACCTTTTTCTTTCTAGATCATTTATTATTCTCATTTATTTTTTAGCTTCACGGATGCAGATGATGAATCGGTTCGGCGGGGCCCGATGTACGTCACCCGAAGCACTGCTGCGGGGATGGAATGAAGGAAGGATGTATCTATAAGAACATAAAATGTGCATCAAATTGCCAGTGCGATCATACCAGCGGTAATGTATCGAATTCCATCAGAACTCCGCAATTAAGCGTGCTTGGGAGGGAGCATTATTAGGATGGGTGACCCCCTACAAAATCCTCGTGTTGTACCCCTTTTTTGCCGATTTTTCATCACGACTTTCCTTTTCTTAAAATTTTCAGTTCGTATTTTTTTATAGCCTTACAGAAGCGAGCGAAGCGGCTGGATTCGGATCGGTATGCTTCACCCCGAAGTTAAGAGTGCCCAGCGGGTGCAATGCCTGGATCGTTGACCCACCGGGAAGTCCTCGTTTTCCACACTTTTTTTTGCTGATTTCTCTTCAAACCTTTTTCTTTCTAGATCATTTATTATTCCCATTTATTTTTTAGCTTCACGGATGCAAACAATGAATCGGTTCGGCCGGGCCCAATGTATGTCACCCGTTGCGCTGCTACGGGGATGGGATGAAGGAAGGATGTATCTATAAGAACATAAAATGTGCATCAACTTGCCAGTGCGATCATACCAGCAGTAATGCATCGAATTCCATCAGAACTCCGCAATTAAGCATGCTTGGGCGGGAGCATTATTAGGATGGGTGACCCCCTACGAAATCCTCGTGTTATACCACTTTTTTGCCGATTTTTCGTCATTAGTTTTCTTTCCTTAAAGTTTTCAGTTCATATTTTTTTATAGCCTTACGGAAGCGAGCGAAGCGGCTGGATTCGGATCGGTATGCTTCACCCCGAAGTTAAGCGTGCCCGGCGGGTGCAATGCCAGGATGGGTGACCCACCGGGAAGTCCTCATTTTCCACACTTTTTTTGGCCGATTTCTCTTCAAACCTTTTTCTTACTAGATCATTTATTATTCCCATTTATTTTTTAGCTTCACGGATGCAGACGATGAATCGGTTCGGCGGGGCCCGATGTACGTCACCCGTAGCGCTGCTACGGGGGTGGAATGAAGGAAGGATGTATCTATAAGAACATAAAATGTGCATCAACTTGCGGGTGCGATCATACCAACAGTTAGCACCAGATCCCAACAGAACTCCTCAGTTAAGGGTGCTTGGACGGGAGCAATTCTAGGATGATAAGAAGTCCTCGTGTCGCACCATTTTTTTGCCGATTTTCGTCACAACTTTTCTTTTCTTAAAATTTTTGGTTCGTATTTGTTTATAGTCTTACGGATGCGAGCGAAGCGGCTTGATTCGGATCGGTATGCTTCACCCCAAAGTTAAGCGTGCCCGGCGGGTGCAATGCCAGGATGGGTGACCCACCGGGAAGTCCTCGTTTTTCACACTTTTTTTGGCTGATTTCTCTTCAAATCTTTTTATTTCTAGATCATTTATTATTCACTTTTATTTTTTAGCTTCACGGATGCAGGCGATGAATCGGTTCGGCGGGGCACGTTATACGTCTCCTGAGGCGCTGCTGCGGGGATGGGATGAAGGAAGGATGTATCGATAAGAACATAAAATGTGCATCAACTTGCCGGTGCAATCATACCAGCACTGATACACTGGATCCCATCAGAACTCCGCAATTAAGCATGCTTGGGCGGGAGCATTAGTAGGATGGGTGACCCCCTAAGAAGTCCTCGTGTTGTACCCCTTTTTGTCGATTTTTCATCACGACTTTTCTTTTCTTAAAATTTCCCTTTCGTATTTGTCTGTAGCCTTACGAAAGCGAGCGAAGCGGCTGGATTCGGATCGGTATGCTTCACCCCGAAGTTAAGCGTGCTCGGCGGGTGCAATGCCAGGATGGGTGACCCACCGGGAAGTCCTAGTTTTTCACACTTTTTTTGGCCGATTTCTCTTTAAATCTTTTTCTTTCTTGATCATTTATTATTTCCATTTATTTTTTTGCTTCACGGATGCAGGCGATGAATCGTTTCGGCGGGGCACGTTATACGTCACCCGAAGCGCTGCTGCGGGGATGGGATGAAGGAAGGATGTATCTATAAGAACATAAAATTTGCATCAACTTGCGGGTGCGATCATACCAGCAGTTAGCACCAGATCCCATCAAAACTCTACAGTTAAGTGTGCTTGGACGGGAGCAGTTCTAGGATGATAAGAAGTCCTCGTGTCGCACCATTTTTTTGCCGATTTTTTGTCATAACTTTTCGTTTCTTAAAATTTTTTGTTCGTATTTGTTTATAGTCTTACGGATGCGAGCGAAGCGGCTGGATTCGGATTGGTATGCGTCACCCCGAAGTTAAGCGTGCCCGACGAGTGCAATGCCAAGATGGGTGACCCACCGGGAAGTCCTCGTTTCCCACACTTTTTTTGGCCGATTTCTCTTCAAACCTTTTTCTTTCTAGATCATTTATTATTCCCATTTATTTTTTAGCTTCACGGATGCAGACGATTAATCGGTTCGGCGGGGCCCGATGGACGTCACCCGAAGCACTGCTGCGGGGAAGAAATGAAGGAAGGATGTATCTATAAGAACATAAAATGTGCATCAACTTGCCAGTGCGATCATACCAGCAGTAATGCACCAGATCCTATCAGAACACTGCAATTAAGCGTGCTTTGGCGGGAGCATTAGTAGGATGGGTGACCCCCTACGAAGTCCTCGTGTTGTACCCCTTTTTTGTTGATTTTTCATCACGACTTTTCTTTTCTTAAAATTTCCCTTTCATATTTGTTTGTAGCCTTACGGAAGCGTCGAAGCGGCTGGATTCGGATCGGTATGCTTCACCCCGAAGTTAAGCGTGCCCAGCTGGTGCAATGCCAGGATGGGTGACCCACCGGGAAGTCCTATTTTTTCACACTTTTTTTGGCCGATTTCTCTACAAATCTTTTTTTTCTAGATCATTTATTATTTTCATTTATTTTTTTGCTACACGGAAGCAGGACATGAATCGGTTCGGCGGGGCACGTAATACGTCACCCGAAGCGCTGCTGCAGGGATGGGATGAAGGAACGATGTATCTATAAGAACATAAAATATGCATCAACTTGCCAGTGCGATCATACCAGTAGTTAGCACCAGATCCCATCAGAACTCCACAGTTAAGCGTGCCTTGACAGGTGCAGTTCTAGGATGATAAGAAGTCCTCGTGTCGCACCATTTTTTTGTCGATTTTTCGTCACAACATTTCTTTTCTTAAAATTTTCGGTTCGTATTTGTTTATAGTCTTATGGATGCGAGCGAAGCGACTGGATTCAGATCGATATGCTTCACCCCGAAGTTAAGCGTGCCCGGCGGGTGCAATGCCAGGATGGGTGACCCACCGGGAAGTCCTAGTTTTTAAAACTTTTTTTGGCCGATTTCTCTTCAAACCTTTTTCTTTCTAGATCATTTATTATTCCCATTTATTTTTTAGCTTCACGGATGCAGACGATGAATCGATTTGGCGGGGCCCGATGTACGTCACCCGAAGCACTGCTGCGGGGAAGAAATGAAGGAAGGATGTATCTATAATAACATAAAATGTGCATAAACTTGCCAGTGCAATCATACCAGCAGTAATGCACCAGATCCTATCAGAACACTGCAATTAAGCGTGCTTGGGCGGGAGCATTAGTAGGATGGGTGACCCCCTACGAAGTCCTCGTGTTGTACCCCTTTTTTGTTGATTTTTTCATCACGACTTTTCTTTTCTTAAAATTTCCCTTTCATATTTGTTTGTAGCCTTACGGAAGCGGTCGAAGCGGCTGGATTCAGATCGGTATGCTTCACCCCGAAGTTAAGCGTGCCCGGCGGGTGCAATGCAAGGATGGGTGACCCACCGGGAAGTCCTAGTTTTTCACACTTTTTTTGACCGATTTCTCTTCAAATCTTTTTATTTCTAGATCATTTATTATTCACTTTTATTTTTTAGCTTCACGGATGCAGGCGATGAATCGGTTCGGCGGGGCACGTTATACGTCTCCTGAGGCGCTGCTGCGGGGATGGAATGAAGGAAGGATGTATCTATAAGAACATAAAATGTGCATCAACTTGCCAGTGCGATCATACCAGCAATAATGCACCAGATACTATCAGAACACTGCAATTAAGCGTGCTTGGGCGGGAGCATTACTAGGATGGGTGACCCCCTTAGAAATCCTCGTGTTGTACCTTTTTTTTGCTAATTTTTCGTCACGAATTTTCTTTTCTTAAAATTTCCTTTTCGTATTTGTTTGTAGCCTTACGGATGCGAGCGAAGCGGCTGGATTCGGATCGGTATGTTTCACCCCGAAGTTAAGCGTGCCCGGCGGGTGCAATGCCAGGATGGGTGACCCACCGGGAAGTCCTAGTTTTTCACACTTTTTTTGGCCGATTTCTCTTCAAATCTTTTTCTTTCTTGATCATTTATTAATTCCATTTATTTTTTTGCTTCACGGATGCAGGCGATGAATCGGTTTGGCGGGGCACGTTATACGTCACCCGAAGCGCTGCTGAGGGGATGGGATGAAGGAAGGATGTATTTATAAGAACATAAAATTTGCATCAACTTGCGGGTGCGATCATACCAGCAGTTAGCACCAGATCCCATCAAAACTCCACAGTTAAGTGTGCTTGGACGGGAGCAGTTCTAGGATGATAAGAAGTCCTTGTGTCGCACCATTTTTTTGCCGATTTTTTGTCACAACTTTTCTTTTCTTAAAATTTTTTGTTCGTATTTGTTTATAGTCTTACGGATGCGAGCGAAGCGGCTGGATTCGGATTGGTATGCTTCACCCCGAAGTTAAGCGTGCCCGACGAGTGCAATGCCAAGATGGGTGACCCATCGGGAAGTCCTTGTTTCCCACACTTTTTTTGGCCGATTTCTCTTCAAACCTTTTTCTTTCTAGATCATTTATTATTCCCATTTATTTTTTAGCTTACGGATGCAGACGATGAATCGGTTCGGCGGGGCCCAATGGACGTCACCCGAAACACTGCTGCGGGGAAGAAATGAAGGAAGGATGTATCTATAAGAACATAAAATGTGGATCAACTTGCCAGTGCGATCATACCAGCAATAATGCACCAGATCCTATCAAAACACATCGGTTCGGCGGGCCACGTAATACGTCACCCGTAGCGCTGCTGCAGGGATGGGATGAAGGAAGGATGTATCTATAAGAACATAAAATATGCATCAACTTGCCAGTGCGATCATACCAGCAGTTAGCACCAGATCCCATCAGAACTCCACAGTTAAGGGTGCTTGGACGGGTGCAGTTCTAGGATGATAAGAAGTCCTCGTGTCGCACCATTTTTTTGTCGATTTTTCGTCACAACATTTCTTTTCTTAAAATTTTCAGTTCGTATTTGTTTATAGTCTTATGGATGCGAGCGAAGCGGCTGGATTCGGATTGGTATGCTTCACCCCGAAGTTAAGCGTGCCCGGCTGGTGCAATGCCAGGATGGGTGACCCACCGGGAAGTCCTCATTTTCCACACTTTTTTTGGCCGATTTCTCTTCAAACCTTTTTCTTTCTAGATCATTTATTATTCCCATTTATTTTTTAGCTTGACGGATGCAGACGATGAATCGGTTCGGCGGGGCCCGATGTACGTCACCCGAAGCGCTGCTGCGGGGATGGAATGAAGGAAGGATGTATCTATAAGAACATAAAATGTGCATCAACTTGCCAGTGCGATCATACCAGCACTAATGCGCTGGATCCCATCAGAACTCCGCAATTAAGCATGCTTGGGCGGGAGCATTACTAGGATGGGTGACCCCCTAAGAAGTCCTCGTGTTGTACCCATTTTTTGTCGATTTTTCATCACTACTTTTCTTTTCTTAAAATTTCCCTTTCGTATTTGTTTGTAGCCTTACGGATGCCAGTGAAGCGACTGGATTCGGATCGGTACGCTTCACCCCGAAGTTAAGCGTGCCCGGCGGGAGCAATGCCAGGATGGGTGAAACACCGGGATGTCCCGTTTTCCACACTTTTTTTGGCCGATTTCTCTTCAAACCTTTTTCTTTCTAGATCATTTATTATTCCCATTTATTTTTTAGCTTGACGGATGCAGACGATGAATCGGTTCGGCGGGGCCCGATGTACGTCACCCGAAGCGCTGCTGCGGGGATGGAATGAAGGAAGGATGTATCTATAAGAACATAAAATGTGCATCAACTTGCCAGTGCGATCATACCAGCACTAATGCACTGGATCCCATCAGAACTCCGCAATTAAGCATGCTTGGGCGGGAGCATTACTAGGATGGGTGGCCCCCTAAGAAGTCCTCGTGATGTACCCATTTTTTGTCGATTTTTCATCACTACTTTTCTTTTCTTAAAATTTCCCTTTCGTATTTGTTTGTAGCCTTACGGATGCCAGTGAAGCGACTGGATTCGGATCGGTACGCTTCACCCCGAAGTTAAGCGTGCCCGGCGGGAGCAATGCCAGGATGGGTGAAACACCGGGATGTCCCGTTTTCCACACTTTTTTTGGCCGATTTCTTTTCAAACCTTTTTCTTTCTAGATCAATTATTATTTCCATTTATTTTTTAGCTTCACGGATGCAGACGATGAATCGGTTTGGCGGGGCCCGATGTACGTCACCCGAAGCGCTGCTGCGGGGATGGGATGAAGGTAGGATGTATCTATAAGAACATAAAACGTGCATCAACTTGCCGGTGCGATCATACCAGCTCTAATGCACTGGATCCCATCAGAACTCCGCAATTAAGCATGCTTTGGCGGGAGCATTACTAGGATGGGTGACCCCATGAGAAGGCCTCGTGTTGTACCCCTTTTTTGCCGATTTTTCGTCATGACTTTTCTTTCCTTAAAATTTTTAGTTCGTATTTGTTTATAGCCTTACGGAAGCGAGCGAAGCGGCTGAATTCGGATCGGTATGCTTCACCCCGAAGTTAAGCGTGCCCGGCGGGGGCAATGCCAGGATGGGTGACCCATCGGGAAGTCCTAGTTTTTCACACTTTTTTTGGCCGATTTCTCTTCAAACCTTTTTCTTTCTAGATCATTTATTATTCCCATTTATTTTTTAGCTTGACGGATGCAGACGATGAATCGGTTCGGCGGGGCCCGATGTACGTCACCCGAAGCGCTGCTGTGGGGATGGAATGAAGGAAGGATGTATCTATAAGAACATAAAATGTGCATCAACTTGCCAGTGCGATCATACCAGCACTAATGCACTGGATCCCATCAGAACTCCGCAATTAAGCATGCTTGGGCGGGAGCATTACTAGGATGGGTGACCCCCTAAGAAGTCCTCGTGTCGTACCCATTTTTTGTCGATTTTTCATCACGACTTTTCTTTTCTTAAAATTTCCGTTTCATATTTGTTTGTAGCCTTACGGAAGCGATCGAAGCGGCTGGATTCGGATCGGTATGCTTCACTCCGAATTTAAGCGTGCCCGGCGGGTGCAATGCCAGGATGGGTGACCCACCGGGAAGTCCTAGTTTTTCACACTTTTTTTGACCGATTTCTCTTCAAATATTTTTCTTTCTAGATCTTTTATTATTTCCATTTATTTTTTTGCTTCACGGATGCAGGCGATGAATCGGTTCGGCGGGGCACGTTATACGTCACCCGAAGCGCTGCTGCGGGGATGGGATGAAGGAAGGATGTATCTATAAGAATATAAAATGTGCATAAACTTGCGGGTGCGATCATACCAGCAGTTAGCACCAGATCCCATCAGAACTCCACAGTTAGGCGTACTTGGACGGGAGCAGTTCTAGGATGATAAGAAGTCCTCGTGTCGCACCATTTTTTTGCCGATTTTCGTCACAACTTTTCTTTTCTTAAAATTTTTGGTTCGTATTTGTTTATAGTCTTACGGATGCGAGCGAAGCGGCTTGATTCGGATCGGTATGCTTCACCCCAAAGTTAAGCGTGCCCGGCGGGTGCAATGCCAGGATGGGTGACCCACCGGGAAGTCCTCGTTTTTCACACTTTTTTTGGCCGATATCTCTTCAATCCTTTTACTTTCTAGATCATTTATTATTTCCATTTATTTTTTAGCTTCACGGATGCAGGCGATGAATCGGTTCGGTGGGGCAGGTTATACGTCCCCGAGGCGCTGCTGCGGGGATGGGATGAAGGTAGGATGTATCTATAAGAACATAAAAGTTGCATCAACTTGCGGTGCGATCATACCAGCACTAATGCATCGGATCCCACAAGAACTCCGCAATTAAGCGTGGTTGGGCGCGAGCATTATTAGGATAGGTGACCCCCTATGAAGTCCTCGTGTTGTACCACTTTTTTGCCAATTTTTTGTCACTACTTTTCTTTTCTTAAAATTTCCCTTTCGTATTTGTTTGTAGCCTTACAGATGCGAGCGAAGCGACATAATTCGGATCGGTATGCCTCACCCCGAAGTTAAGCGTGCCCGGCGGGTGCAATGCCAAGATGGGTGACCCACCGGGAAGTCCTTGTTCCCCAATCTTTTTTTGGCCGATTTCTCTTCAAACCTTTTTCTTTCTAGATCATTTATTATTCCCATTTATTTTTTAGCTTCACGGATGCAGACGATGAATCGGTTCGGCGGGGCCCGATGGACGTCACCCGAAACACTGCTGCGGGAAAGAAATGAAGGAAGGATGTATCTATAAGAACATAAAATGTGCATCAACTTGCCAGTGCGATCATACCAGCAGTAGTGCACCAGATCCTATCAGAACACATCGGTTCGGCGGGCCACGTAATACGTCACCCGTAGCGCTGCTGCAGGGATGGGATGAAGGAAGGATGTATCTATAAGAACATAAAATATGCATCAACTTGCCAGTGCGATCATACCAGCAGTTAGCACCAGATCCCATCAGAACTCCACAATTAAGGGTGCTTGGACGGGTGCAGTTCTAGGATGATAAGAAGTCCTCGTGTCGCACCATTTTTTTGTCGATTTTTCGTCACAACATTTCTTTTCTTAAAATTTTCGGTTCGTATTTGTTTATAGTCTTATGGATGCGAGCGAAGCGGCTGGATTCGGATTGGTATACTTCACCCCGAAGTTAAACGTGCCCGGCTGGTGCAATGCCAGGATGGGTGACCCACCGGGAAGTCCTCATTTTCCACACTTTTTTTGGCCTATTTCTCTTCAAACCTTTTTCTTTCTAGATCATTTATTATTCCCATTTATTTTTTAGCTTGACGGATGCAGACGATGAATCGGTTCGGCGGGGCCCGATGTACGTCACCCGAAGCGCTGCTGCGGGGATGGAATGAAGGAAGGATGTATCTATAAGAACATAAAATGTGCATCAACTTGCCAGTGCGATCATACCAGCACTAATGCGCTGGATCCCTTCAGAACTCCGCAATTAAGCATGCTTGGGCGGGAGCATTACTAGGATGGGTGACCCCCTAAGAAGTCCTCGTGTTGTACCCATTTTTTGTCGATTTTTCATCACTACTTTTCTTTTCTTAAAATTTTCCTTTCGTATTTGTTTGTAGCCTTACGGATGCCAGTGAAGCGACTGGATTCGGATCGGTACGCTTCACCCCGAAGTTAAGCGTGCCCGGCGGGAGCAATGCCAGGATGGGTGAAACACCGGGATGTCCCGTTTTCCACACTTTTTTTGGCCGATTTCTTTTCAAACCTTTTTCTTTCTAGATCAATTATTTTTTCCATTTATTTTTTAGCTTCCCGGATGCAGACGATGAATCGGTTCGGCAGGGCCCGATGTACGTCACCCGAAGCGCTGCTGCGGGGATGGGATGAAGGTAGGATGTATCTATAAGAACATAAAACGTGCATCAACTTGCCGGTGCGATCATACCAGCACTAATGCACTGGATCCCATCAGAACTCCGCAATTAAGCATGCTTTGGCGGGAGCATTACTAGGATGGGTGACCCCATGAGAAGGCCTCGTGTTGTACCCCTTTTTTGCCGATTTTTCGTCATGACTTTTCTTTCCTTAAAATTTTCAGTTCGTATTTGTTTATAGCCTTACGGAAGCGAGCGAAGCGGCTGAATTCGAATCGGTATGCTTCACCCCGAAGTTAAGCGTGCCCGGCGGGGGCAATGCCAGGATGGGTGACCCACCGGAAAGTCCTAGTTTTTCACACTTTTTTTGGCCGATTTCTCTTCAAACCTTTTTCTTTCTAGATCATTTATTATTCCCATTTATTTTTTAGCTTGACGGATGCAGACGATGAATCGGTTCGGCGGGGCCCGATGTACGTCACCCGAAGCGCTGCTGTGGGGATGGAATGAAGGAAGGATGTATCTATAAGAACATAAAATGTGCATTAACTTGCCAGTGCGATCATACCAGCACTAATGCACTGGATCCCATCAGAACTCCGCAATTAAGCATGCTTGGGCGGGAGCATTACTAGGATGGGTGACCCCCTAAGAAGTCCTCGTGTTGTACCCATTTTTTGTCGATTTTTCATCACGACTTTTCTTTTCTTAAAATTTCCGTTTC
Source organism: Actinidia arguta var. hypoleuca (assembly GCA_030159115.1). NCBI lineage: Eukaryota > Viridiplantae > Streptophyta > Magnoliopsida > Ericales > Actinidiaceae > Actinidia > Actinidia arguta. The sequence goes on from BRYE01000007.1 coordinate 1,697,596, forward strand.
ATATTTGTTTGTAGCCTTACGGAAGCGATCGAAGCGGCTGGATTCGGATCGGTATGCTTCACCCCGAAGTTAAGCGTGCCCGGCGGGTGCAATGCCAGGATGGGTGACCCACCGGAAAGTCCTAGTTTTTCACACTTTTTTTGGCCGATTTCTCTTCAAATATTTTTCTTTCTAGATCTTTTATTATTTCCATTTATTTTTTTGCTTCACGGATGCAGACGATTAATCGGTTCGGCGGGGCCCGATGTACGTCACCCGACGCACTGCTGCGGGGATGGAATGAAGGAAGGATGTATCTATAAGAACATAAAATGTGCATCAACTTGCCAGTGCGATCATACCAGCAATAATGCACCAGATACTATCAGAACACTGCAATTAAGCGTGCTTGGGCGGGAGCATTACTAGGATGGGTGACCCCCTAAGAAATCCTCGTGTTGTACCCTTTTTTTGCTGATTTTTCGTCACGAATTTTCTTTTCTTAAAATTTCCCTTTCGTATTTTTTTGTAGCCTTACGGAAGCGAGCGAAGTGGCTGGATTCGGATTGGTATGCTTCACACCGAAGTTAAGCGTGCCCGGCGGGTGCAATGCCAGGATGGGTGACCCACCAGGAAGTCCTCGTTTTTCACACTTTTTTTGGCCGATATCTCTTCAATCCTTTTACTTTCTAGATCATTTATTATTTCCATTTATTTTTTAGCTTCACGGAGGCAGGCGATGAATCGGTTCGGTGGGGCACGTTATACGTCCCCGAGGCGCTGCTGCGGGGATGGGATGAAGGTAGGATGTATCTATAAGAACATAAAAGTTGCATCAAATTGCGGTGCGATCATACCAGCACTAATGCATCGGATCCCATCAGAACTCCGCAATTAAGCGTGGTTGGGCGCGTGCATTATTAGGATAGGTGACCCCCTATGAAGTCCTCGTGTTGTACCACTTTTTTGCCAATTTTTTGTCACTACTTTTCTTTTCTTAAAATTTCCCTTTCGTATTTGTTTGTAGCCTTACAGATGCGAGCGAAGCGACATAATTCGGATCGGTATGCCTCACCCCGAAGTTAAGCGTGCCCGGCGGGTGCAATGCCAAGATGGGTGACCCACCGGGAAGTCCTGGTTTTTCACACTTTTTTTGGCCGATTTCTCTTCAAACCTTTTTCCTTCTAGATCATTTATAATTCTCATTTATATTTTAGCTTCACGGATGAAGGCGATGAATCGGTTCGGCGGGTCCCGTTGTACGTCACCCGAAGCGGTTCTGCGGGGATGGAATGAAGAAAGGATGTATCTATAAGAACATAAAATGTGCATCAACTTACGGGTGCGATCATACCAGCAGTTAGCACCTGATCCCATCAGAACTCCACAGTTAAGCGTGCTTGAACGGGAGCAGTTCTAGGATGATAAGAAGTCCTCGTGTCGCATTATTTTTTTGCCGATTTTTCATCACAACTTTTCTTTTCTTAAAATTTTTGGTTCGTATTTGTTTATAATCTTACGAATGCGAGCGAAGCGGCTGGATTCGGAATGGTATGCTTCACCCCGAAGTTAAGCGTGCCCGGCGGGTGCAACGCCAGGATGGGTGACCCACCGGGAAGTCCTTGTTTTTCACACATTTTTTGTCCGAGTTCTCTTCAAACCATTTTCTTTCTAGATCATTTATTATTTTCATTTATTTTTTAGCTTCACGGATGCAGGCGATGAATCGGTTCGGCGGGGCCCGATGTACGTCACCCGAAACGCTGCTGCGGGGATGGAATGAAGGAAGGATGTATCTATAAGAACATAAAATGTGCATCAACTTGCCGGTGCGATCATACCAGCAGTAATGCACCAGATCCTATCAGAACTCTGCAATTAAGCGTGCTTGGGCGGGAGCATTACTAGGATGCGTGACCCCCTACGAAGTCCTCGTGTTGTTCCCCTATTTTGTCGATTTTTCTTCACGACTTTTCTTTTCTTAAAATTTTCCTTTCGTATTTTTTGGTAGCCTTACGAAAGCGAGCAAAGCGGATGGATTCGGATTGGTATGCTTTACTCCGAAGTTAAGCGTGCCCGATGGGTGCAATGCCAGTATGGGTGACCCACCGAGAAGTCCCGGCTTTCCACACTTTTTTTGGCCGATTTCTCTTCAAACCTTTTTCTTTCTAGATCATTTATTATTCCCATTTATTTTTTAGCTTCACGGATGCAGTCCATTAATCGGTTCGGCGGGGCCCAATGTACGTCACCCGAAGCACTGCTGCGGGGATGGAATGAAGGAAGGATGTATCTATAAGAACATAAATGTGCATCAACTTGCCAGTGCGATCATACCAGCAATAATACACCAGATACTATCAGAACACTGCAATTAAGCGTGCTTGGGCGGGAGCATTACTAGGATGGGTGACCCCCTTAGAAATCCTCGGGTTGTACCCTTTTTTTGCTGATTTTTCGTCACGAATTTTTTTTCTTAAAATTTTCTTTTCGTATTTGTTTGTAGCCTTACGGATGCGAGCGAAGCGGCTGAATTTGGATCGGTATGTTTCACCCCGAAGTTAAGCGTGCCCGGCGGGTGCAATGCAAGGATGGGTGACCCACCGGGAAGTCCTCGTTTTCCACACTTTTTTTGGCCGATTTCTCTTCAAATATTTTTCTTTCTTGATCATTTATTATTCCCATTTATTTTTTAACTTGACGGATGCTGGCGATGAATCGATTTGGCGGGGCACGTTGTAGGTCACCCGAAGCGCTACTACGGGGATAGGATGAAGGAAGGATGTCTCCATAAGAACCTAAAGTGTGCATCAACTTGCCGGTGCAATCATAACAGCAGTAATGCACCAGATCCTATCAGAACTCTGCAATTAAACGTGCTTGGGCGGGAGCATTACTAGGATGGGTGACCCCTAAGAAGTCCTCGTGTTGTACCCCTTTAATAATGATTTTTCGTCACGAGTTTTCTTTTCTTAAAATTTCCCTTTCGTATTTTTTTGTAGCCTTACGGAAGCGAGCGAAGCGGCTGGATTCGGATCGGTATGCTTCACCCCGAAGTTAAGCGTGCCCGGCGGGTGCAATGCCAGGATGGGTGACCCACCGGGAAGTCCTCGTTTTACACACTTTTTTTGGCCAATTTCTCTTCAAACCTTTTTCTTTCTAGATCATTTATTATTCCCATTTATTTTTTAGCTTCACGGATGCAGACAATGAATCGGTTCGGCGGGGCCCGATGTACGTCACCCGAAGCACTGCTGCGGGGATGGAATGAAGGAATGATGTATCTATAAGAACATAAATGTGCGTCAACTTGCTAGTGTGATCATACCAGCAGTAATGCATTTGATCCCATCAGAACTCCGCAATTAAGCGTGCTTGGGCGGGAGCATTACTAGGATGGGTGACCCCCTAAGAAGTCCTCGTGTTGTACCCCTTTTTTGTCGATTTTTCATCACGACTTTTCTTTTCTTAAAATTTCCCTTTCGTATTTGTTTGTAGCCTTACGGATGGGAGCAAAGCGACTGGATTCAGATCGGTATGCTTCACCCCGAAGTTAAGCGTGCCTGGCGGGTGCAATGCCAGGATGGGTGACCCACCGGGAAGTCCTTGTTTTTCACACTTTTTTTGGCCGATTTCTGTTCAAACCTTTTTCTTTCTAGATCATTTATTATTCCCATTTATTTTTAGCTTCACGAATGCAGACGATGAATCGGTTCGACGGGGCCCGATGTACGTCACCCAAGCATTGCTGCGGGGATGGAATAAAGGAAGGATGTATCTATAAGAACATAAAATGTGCATCAACTTGCCCGTGCGATCATACCCGCAGTAATGCACCAGATCCTATCAGAACACTGCAATAAAGCGTGCTTGGGCGGGAGCAATACTAGGATGGGTTATCCCCTATGAAGTCCTCGTGTTATACCCCTTTTTTGTCAACTTTTCATCACGACTTTTCTTTTCTTAAAATTTCCCTTTCGTATTTGTTTGTAGCCTTACGGATGCGAATGAAGCGACTGGATTCGGATCGGTATGCTTCACCCCGAAGTTAAGCGTGCCCGGCGGGTGCAATGCCAGGATGGGTGACCCACCGGGAAGTCCTGCTTTTTAACACTTTTTTTGGCCGATTTCTCTTCAAACCTTGTTTGTTCTAGATTATTTATTATTCCCATTTATTTTTTTACTTCCTCGATGAAGGCGATGAATCTGTTCGACGGGACCCGTTGTACGTCCCCCGAAGCGCTGCTACGGAGATGAAGTGAAAGAAGGATGTCTCTATAAGAACATAAAATGTGCATCTACTTGCGAGTGCGATCATACCAGCATTAATGCATCGGATTCCATCAGAACTCCGCAGTTTAGTTAGGTTGGGCAGGAGCAGTACTAGGATGGGTGACCCCCTGGGAAGTCCTCGTGTTGCACCCTTTTTTTGCCAATTTTTTATCACGACTTTTCTTTTCTTAAAATTTCTTGCTCGTATTTGTTTATATCCTTACGAATGCGAGCGAAGCGGCTGGATTCGGAACGATAAGCTTCACCCCGAAGTTAAGCGTGCCCGGCGGGTGCAATGCTAGGCTGGGTGACCTACCGGGAAGTCCTCGTTTTTCACACTTTTTTTGCCGATTTCTCTTCCAACCTTTTTCTTTCTAGATCATTTATTATTCCCATTTATTTTTTAGCTTCACGGATGCAGGCGATGAATCGGTTCGGCGGGGCACGTTATACGTCTCCGAGGCGCTGCTGCGGGGATGGGATGAAGGAAGGATGTATCGATAAGAACATAAAATGTGCATCAACTTGCCAGTGCGATCATACCAGCAGTTAGCACCAGATCCCAAAAGAACTCCACAGTTAAGCGTGCTTGGGCGGGAGCAGTTCCAGTATAATAAGAAGTCCTCGTGTCGCACCATTTTTTCAAATTTTTCGTCACAACTTTTCTTTTCTTAAAATTTCCCGTTCGTATTTGTTTATAGTCTTACGGATGCGTGCGAAACGGCTTGATTCGGATCGATAAGCTTCACCCCGAAGTTAAGCGTGCCCGACGGGTGTAATGCTAGGATGGGTGACCTACCGGGAAGTCCTGGTTTTTCACACTTTTTTTGGCCGATTTTTCTTCAAACCTTTTTCTTTCTAGATCATTTATTATTTCCATTTATTCTTTTGCTTCACGGATGCAGGCAATGAATCGGTTCGGTGGGGCACGTTATACGTCACCCGAGGCGCTATTGCGGGGATGGGATGAAGGAAGGATGTAACTATAAGAACATATAATGTGGATCAACTTGCGGGTGCGATCATACCAGCAGTAATACACCGGATCCCATCAGAACTCCGCAGTTAAGCAAGGTTGGGCGAGAGCAGTACTAGGATGGGTGACCCCCTGGGAAGTCCTCGTGTTGCACCCTTTTTTTGCCAATTTTTCGTCACGACTTTTCTTTTCTTAAAATTTCTTTTTCGTATTTGTTTATAGCCTTACGGATGCGAGCGAAGCGGCTGGATTCGGATCGATGAGCTTCACCCTGAAGTTAAGCGTGCCCGGCGGGTGCAATGCCAGGATGGGTGACCCACCGGGAAGTCCTCGTTTTTCACACTTTTTTTGGCCAATTTCTCTTCAATCCTTTTTTTTCTAGATCATTTATTATTCCCATTTATTTTTTAGCTTCACGGATGCAGGCGATGAATCGGTTCGGCGGGGCACGTTATACGTCTCCGAGGCGCTGCTGCGGGGATGGGATGAAGGAAGGATGTATCGATAAGAACATAAAATGTGCGTCAACTTGCCGGTGCGATAATACCAGCACTAATGCATTAGATCCCATCAGAACTCCGCAATTAAGCGTGCTTGGGCGGGAGCATTACTAGGATGGGTGACCCCTTGAGAAGTCCTCGTGTTGTACCCTTTTTTGCCGATTTTTCGTCTTGACTTTTTTTTCTTAAAATTTCCAGTTTGTATTTGTTTATAGCCTTACGGATGCGAGCGAAGCAGCTTGATTCGGATCGGTATACTTCACCCCGAAGTTAAGCGTGCCCGGTGGGTGCAATGCCAGGATGGGTGACCCACCGGGAAGTCCTCGTTTTTCACACTTTTTTTTGCCGATTTCTCTTCAAACCTTTTTCTTTCTAGATCATATATTATTCCCATTTATTTTTTAGCTTCACGGATACAGACGATGAATCGGTTCGGCGGGGCCCGATGTACGTCACCCGTAGCGCAGCTGCGGGGATGGAATGAAGGAAGGATGTATCTATAAGAACATAAAATGTGCATCAACTTGCCAGTGCGATCATACCAGCAGTTAGCACCAGATCCCAAAAGAACTCCACAATTAAGCGTGCTTGGGCGGGAGCATTATTAGGATAGGTGACCCCCTATGAAGTCCTCGTGTTGTACCATTTTTTTGCCAATTTTTTGTCACTACTTTTCTTTTCTTAAAATTTCCCTTTCGTATTTGTTTGTAGCCTTACAGATGCGAGCGAAGCGACATAATTCGGATCGGTATGCCTCACACCGAAGTTAAGCGTGCCCGGCGGGTGCAATGCCAGGATGGGTGACCCACCGGGAAGTCCTGGTTTTTCACACTTTTTTTGGCCGATTTCTCTTCAAACCTTTTTCCTTCTAGATCATTTATAATTCTCATTTATATTTTAGCTTCACGGATGAAGCCGATGAATCGGTTCGGCGGGTCCCGTTGTACGTCACCCGAAGCGGTTCTGCGGGGATGGAATGAAGAAAGGATGTATCTATAAGAACATAAAATGTGCATCAACTTGCGAGTGCGATCATACCAGCAGTTAGCACCTGATCCCATTAGAACTCCACAGTTAAGCGTGCTTGGACGGGAGCAGTTCTAGGATGATAAGAAGTCCTCGTGTCGCATTATTTTTTTGCCGATTTTTCATCACAACTTTTCTTTTCTTAAAATTTTTGGTTCGTATTCTTTTATAATCTTACGGATGCGAGCGAAGCGGCTGGATTCGGAATGGTATGCTTCACCCCGAAGTTAAGCGTGCCCGGCGAGTGCAACGCCAGGATGGGTGACCCACCGGGAAGTTCTTGTTTTTCACACATTTTTTGTCCGAGTTCTCTTCAATCCATTTTCTTTCTAGATCATTTATTATTTCCATTTATTTTTTAGCTTTACGGATGCAGGCGATGAATCGGTTCGGCGGGGCCCGATGTACGTCACCCGAAGCACTGCTGCGGGGATGGAATGAAGGAAGGATGTATCTATAAGAACATAAAATGTGCATCAACTTGCCGGTGCGATCATACCAGCAGTAATGCACCAGATCCTATCAGAACTCGGCAATTAAGCGTGCTTGGGCGGGAGCATTACTGGCATGGGTGACCCCCTACGAAGTCCTCGTGTTGTTCCCCTTTTTTGTCGATTTTTCGTCACGACTTTTCTTTTGTAAAAATTTTCCTTTCGTATTTTTTGGTAGCCTCACGAAAGCGAGCGAAGCGGATGGATTCGGATTGGTATGCTTTACTCCGAAGTTAAGCGTGCCCGATGGGTGCAATGCCAGTATGGGTGACCCACCGAGAAGTCCCCGTTTTCCACAATTTTTTTGGCCGATTTCTCTTCAAACCTTTTTCTTTCTAGATCATTTATTATTTCCATTTATTTTTTAGCTTCACGGATGCAGACGATTAATCGGTTCGGCGGGGCCCGATGTACGTCACCCGACGCACTGCTGCGGGGATGGAATGAAGGAAGGATGTATCTATAAGAACATAAAATGTGCATCAACTTGCCAGTGCGATCATACCAGCAATAATGCACCAGATACTATCAGAACACTGCAATTAAGCGTGCTTGGGCGGGAGCATTACTAGGATGGGTGACCCCCTAAGAAATCCTCGTGTTGTACCCTTTTTTTGCTGATTTTTCGTCACGAATTTTCTTTTCTTAAAATTTCCCTTTCGTATTTTTTTGTAGCCTTACGGAAGCGAGCGAAGTGGCTGGATTCGGATTGGTATGCTTCACCCCGAAGTTAAGCGTGCCCGGCGGGTGCAATGCCAGGATGGGTGACCCACCGGGAAGTCCTCGTTTTCCACACTTTTTTTGGCCGATTTCTCTTCAAACCTTTTTCTTTCTAGATCATTTATTATTCCCATTTATTTTTTAGCTTCACGTATGCAGACAATGAATCGGTTCGGCGGGGCCCGATGTACGTCACCCGAAGCACTGCTGCGGGGATGGAATAAAGGAAGGATGTATCTATAAGAACATAAAAAGTGCATCAACTTGCTAGTGCGATCATACCAGCAGTAATGCACCAGATCCTATCAGAACACGGCAATTAAGCGTGCTTGGGCGGGAGCATTACTAGGATGGGTGACCCCCTAAGAAGTCCTCGTGTTGTACCCCTTTTTTGTCGACTTTTCATCACGACTTTTCTTTTCTTAAAATTTCCCTTTCGTATTTGTTTGTAGCCTTACGGATGGGAGCGAAGTGACTGGATTCAGATCGGTATGCTTCACCCCGAAGTTAAGCATGCCCGGCGGGTGCAATGCCAGGATGGGTGACCCACCGGGAAGTCCTGGTTTTTCACACTTTTTTTGGCTGATTTCTCTTCAAACCTTTTTATTTCTAGATCATTTATTATTCCCATTTATTTTTAGCTTCACGGATGCAGACGATGAATCGGTTCGACGGGGCCCGATGTACGTCACCCGAAGCACTGCTGCGGGGATGGAATGAAGGAAGGATGTATCTATAAGAACATAAAATGTGCATCAACTTGCGGGTGCGATCATACCAGCAGTTAGCACCAGATCCCAACAGAACTCCTCAGTTAAGCGTCCTTGGACGGGAGCAGTTCTAGGATGATAAGAAGTCCTCGTGTCGCACCATTTTTTTGCCAATTTTTCGTCACGTCTTTTCTTTTCTTAAATTTTTTTGTTTGTATTTGTTTATAGCCTTACGGATGTGAGCGAAGCAGCTGGATTCGGATCGATATGCTTCACCCCGAAGTTACGCGTGCCCGGCGGGTGCAATGCCAGGATGGGTGACCTACCGGGAAGTCCTCATTTTTCACACTTTTTTTGGTCGATTTTTCTTCAAACCTGTTTCTTTCTAGATCATTTATTATTTCCATTTATTTTTTTGCTTCACGGATGCAGGCGATGAATCGGTTTGATGGGGCACGTTATACGTCACCCGAGGCGCTGTTGCGGGGATGGGATGAAGGAAGGATGTATCTATAAGAACATAAAATGTGGATCAACTTGCGGGTGCGATCATACCAGCAGTAATGCACCGGATCCCATCAGAACTCCGCAGTTAAGCAAGGTTGGGCGGGAGCAGTACTAGGATGGGTGACCCCCTGGGAAGTCCTCGTGTTGCACCCTTTTTTTGCCAATTTTTTGTCACGACTTTTCTTTTCTTAAAATTTCTTGTTCGTATTTATTTATAGCCTTATGGATGCGAGCGAAGCGGCTGGATTCGGATCGATAAGATTCACCCTAAAGTTAAGCGTGCCCGGCGGGTGCAATGCCAGGAATGGTGACCCACCGGGAAGTCCTCGTTTTTCACACTTTTTTTGGCCGATTTCTGTTCAATCCTTTTTTTTCTAGATCATTTATTATTCCCATTTATTTTTTAGCTTCACGGATGTAGGCGATGAATCGGTTCGGCGGGGCACGTTATACGTCTCCGAGGCGCTGCTGCGGGGATGGGATGAAGGAAGGATGTATCGATAAGAACATAAAATGTGCGTCAACTTGCCGGTGCGATAATACCAGCACTAATGCATTGGATCCCATCAGAACTCCACAATTAAGCGTGCTTGGGCGGGAGCATTACTAGGATGGGTGACCCCTTGAGAAGTCCTCGTGTTGTACCCTTTTTTGCCGATTTTTCGTCTTGACTTTTTTTTCTTAAAATTTCCAGTTCGTATTTGTTTATAGCCTTACGGATGCG
>BRYE01000007.1:1715000-1725000 GCA_030159115.1 Actinidia arguta var. hypoleuca
GTCCTCGTTTTTCATACTTTTTTTGGCCAATTTCTCTTCAAACCTATTTCTTTATAGATCATTAATTATTCCCATTTATTTTTTAGCTTCACGGATGCAGGCGATGAATCCGTTGTACGTCACCCGAGGCGTTGCTGCGTGGATGAGATGAAGGAAGGATGTGTCGATAAGAACATAAAATGTGCATCAACTTGCCGGTGCGATCATACCAGCACTAATGCATAGGATCCCATCAGAACTCCACAATTAAGCGTGCTTGGGCGGGAGCATTACTAGGATGGGTGACCCCCTAAGAAGTCCTCGTGTTGCCCCCTTTTTTTTTGCCGATTTTTTGTCATGACTTTTCTTTTCTTAAAATTTCCAGTTAGTATTTGTTTATAGCCCTACGGATGCGAGTGAAGTGGCTGGATTCGGATCGGTATGCTTCATCCCGAAGTTAAGCGTGCCCGGCAGGTGCAAAGCCAGGATGGGTGACCCACCGGAAAGTCCTCGTTTTTCACACTTTTTTTGGCCGATTTCTCTTCAAATCTTTTTCTTTCTAGATCATTTATTATTCCCATTTATTTTTTAGCTTGACGGATGCAGGCGATGAATCGGTTCAACGGAGCACGTTGTACGTCACCCGAAGCGCTGCTGCATGGATGAGATGGAGGAAGGATGTGTCGATAAGAACATAAAATGTGCATCAACTTGCCGGTGCGATCATACCAGCACTAATGCATAGGATCCCATCAGAACTCCGCAATTAAGCGTGCTTGGGCGGGAGCATTACTAGGATGGGTGACCCCCTAAGAAGTCCTATTGCTGTACCATTTTTTTGCCGATTTTTCTTCAGGACTTTTCTTTTCTTAAAATTTTCAGTTCGTATTTGTTTATAGCCTTACGGATGCGAGCGAAGTGGCAGGATTGTGATCGGTATGCTTCACCCCGAAGTTGAGCTTGCCCAGCGGGTGCAATGCCAGGATGGGTGACCCACCGGGATGTCCTCGTTTTCAACACTTTTTTGGCCAATTTCCCTTAAAACCTTTTTCTTTCTTGATTATTTATTATTCTCATTTATTTTTTAGCTTCACGGATGCAGGCGACGAATCGGTTTGGCGGGGCCCATTGTACGTCACTCGAAGCGCTGCTACGGGGATGAGGTGAAGTAAGGATGTCTCTATAAGAACCTAAAATGTGCATCAATTTGCGGGTGCGATCATACCAGCACTAATGCACCGGATTCCATCAGAACTCCGCAGTTAAACGTGCTTGGGCGGGAGCAGTAATAGGATTGGTAACCCCATGGGAAGTCCTCGTGTTGCACCCCTTTTTTGCAGATCTTTCATCACGACTTTTCTTTTCCTAAAAATCCCCGTTCGTATTTGGTTATAGCCTTACGGATGCGAGCGAAGCGGCTGGATTCGGATCGGTAAGCTTTACCCCGAAGTTAAGCGTGCCCGGCGGGTGCAATGCCAGGATGGGTGATCCACCAGTATGTCCTCGTTTTCCAAACTTTTTTTGGCCTATTTCTCTTCAAACCTTTTTCTTTCTAGATTATTTATTATTTCCATTTATTTTTTTAGCTTCCCGGATGCAGGCGATGAATTGGTTCGACGGGACCCATTGTACGTCACCCGAAGCGTTGCTGTGGAGATGGGGTGAAAGAAGGATGTCTCTATAAGAACATAAAATGTGCATCAACTTGCGGGTGCGATCATACCAGCACTAATGCACCGGATTCCATCAGAACTCCGCAGTTAAACGTGCTTGGGCAGGAGCATTACTAGGATTTGTAACCCCATGGGAAGTCCTCGTGTTGCACCCCTTTTTTGCGGATTTTTCATCACAACATTTCTTTTCCTAAAAATCCCAGTTTGTATTTGTTCATAGCCTTACGGATGCGAGCGAAGCGGCTGGATTCGGATCGGTATGCTTTACCCCGAAGTAAAGCGTGCCCGGCGGGTGCAATGCCAAGATGGGCGACCAATCGGGAAGTCCTCGTTTTTCACACTTTTTTGGCCGATTTCTCTTCAAATCTTTTTCTTTCTAGATCATTTATTATTCCCATTTATTTTTTAGCTTGACGGATGCAGGCGATGAATCGGTTCAACGGAGCACGTTGTACGTCACCCGAAGGCTGCTGCGTGGATGAGATGTAGGAAGGATGTGTCGATAAGAACATAAAATGTGCATCAACTTGCCGGTGCGATCATACCAGCACTAATGCATAGGATCCCCTCAGAACTCCGCAATTAAGCGTGCTTGGGCGGGAGCATTACTAGGATGGGTGACCCCCTAAGAAGTCCTATTGTTGTACCCCTTTTTTGCTGATTTTTCATCACGACTTTTCTTTTCTTAAAATTTTTAGTTCGTATTTGTTTATAGCCTTACGGATGCGAGCGAAGTGGCAGGATTGTAATCGGTATGCTTCACCCCGAAGTTGAGCTTGCCCGGCGGGTGCAATGCCAGGATGGGTGACCCACCGGGAAGTCCTCGTTTTTCACACTTTTTTTGGCCAATTTCTCTTCAAACCTTTTTCTTTCTTGATTATTTATTATTCCAATTTATTTTTTAGCTTGACGGATGCAGGTGATGGATCGGTTCGGCAGAGCACGTTTTACGTCACCCGAAGCTCTGTTGCGGGGATGGGAAGAAGGAAGGATGTATCGATAAGATGATAAAATGTGCATCAACTTCCCAGCGCGATCATACCAGCACTAATGCATCGGATCCCATCAGAACTCCGCAATTAATCGTGCTTGGGCGGGAGCATTACTAGGATGGGTGACCCCCTAAGAAGTCCTATTGTTGTACCCTTTTTTTGCCGATTTTTCGTCACGTCACGGCTTTTCTTTTCTTAAAATTTTCAGTTCGTATTTTTTTATAGCCTTACAGATGCAAGCGAAGCGGCAGGATTGTGATCGGTATGCTTCACCCCGAAGTTAAGCGTGCCCGACGGGTGCACTGCCAGGATGGGTGACCTACCTGGAAGTCTTCATTTTTCACACTTTTTTTTGCCGATTTCTTTTCAAATCTTCTTCTTTCTAGCTCATTTATTATTCTCATTTATTTTTTAGCTTGACAGATGCAGGCGATGAATCGGTTCGGCAGAGCACGTTGTATGTCACCCGAAGCTCTGCTGCGGGGATGGGATTAAGGAAGGATGTCTCTATAAGAACCTAAAATGTGCATCAACTTGCGGGTACGATCATACCAGCACTAATGCACCGAATCCCATCAGAACTCCGCAGTTAAACGTGCTTAGGCGGGAGCAGTACTAAGATTGGTGACCCCATGGGAAGTCCTCGTGTTGCACCCCTTTTTTGCAGATTTTTCATCACGAATTTTCTTTTGCTAAAAATCCCCGTTCGTATTTGTTTATAGCCTTACAGATGCGAGCTAAACGATTGGATTCGGATCGCTATGCTTCAGCCCGAAGTTCAGCGTGCCCGGCGGGTGCAATGCCAGGATGGATGACCCATCGGGAATTTCTCATTTTCCACACTTTTTTTGGCCTATTTCTCTTCAAACCTTTTTCTTTCTAGATTATTTATTATTTCCATTTATTTTTTTATCTTCCCGGATGCAGACGATGAATCGGTTCGACGGGACCCGCTGTACGTCACCTGAACTGCTGCTGCGGAGATGGGGTGAAAGAAGGCTGTCTCTATAAGAACATAAAATGTGCATCAACTTGCGGGTGCGATCATAGCAGCATTAAGGCACGGATCCCATCAGAACTCCGCAATTAAGCGTGCTTGGGCGGGAGCATTACTAGGATGGGTGACCCCCTCCGATTTTTCTTCACGACTTTTCTTTTCTTAAAATTTTCAGTTCGTATTTGTTTATAGCCTTACGGATGCGAGCGAAGTGGCTGGATTCGGATCGGTATGCTTCACCCCGAAGTTAAGCGTGCTCGACGGGTGCAATGCCAGGATGGGTGACCCACCGGGAAGTCCTCGTTTTCCACACTTTTTTTGGACGATTTCTCTTCAAACCTTTTTCTTTCTCGATTATTTATTATTCTCATTTATTTTTTAGTTTCATGGATGCAGGCGATGAATCGGTTCGGCGGGCCCATTGTACGTCACCCGAAGCGCTGCTGCGGGGATGGGGTGAAGGAAGGATGTCTCTATAAGAACATAAAATGTGCATCAACTTGCCGGTGCGATCATACCAGCACTAATGCATCGGATCCCATCAGAACTCCACTGTTAAGTGTGCTTGGGCGGGAGCAGTACTAGGATGAGTGATTCCCTGGGAAGTCCTCGTGTGGCACCCTTTTTTGACGATTTTTTGTCACAACTATTTTTTTCTTAAAATTTTCCGTTCGTATTTATTTTTGGCCTTACGGATGCGCTTGAAGCGGCTGTATTCGGATCTGTATGCTTCACCCCGAAGTTAAGCATGCTCGGTGGGTGCAATGCCAAGATGGGTGACCCACCGGGAAGTCCTCGTTTTCCACACTTTTTTTGGTCGATTTCTCTTCAAACTTTTTTCTTTCCAGATTATTTATTATTTCCATTTAATTTTTTACCTTTCCGGATGCATGCGATGAATCGGTTCGACGGGACCCGTAGTACGTCACCCGAAGCGCTGCTGCGGAGATTTGGTGAAAGAAGGATGTCTCTATAAGAACATAAAATGTGCATCAACTTGCGGGAGCGATCATAACAGCATTAAGGCACCGGATCCCATCAGAACTCCGCATTTAAGCGTGCTTGGGCGGGAGCATTACTACGAAGGGTGACCCCCGAAGAAGTCCTCGTGTTTTACGCCTTTTTTCATGATTTTTCGTCATGACTTTTCTTTTCTTAAAATTTCCCTTTCGTATTTGTTTATAGTCTTACGGATGCAATCGATGCGACTGGATTCAGATCGGTATGCTTCGCCACGAAGTTAAGCGTGCCCGGCGGGTGCAATGCCAGGATGGGTGACCCACCGGGAAGTCCTCATTTTTCACCCTTTTTTTGGCCAATTTCTCTTAAAACCTTTTTCTTTCTAGATTATTTATTATTTCCATTTATTTTTTTAGCTTCCCGAACGCAGGCGATGATTCGGTTCGACAGGACCCGTTGTACATCACCCGAGGCGCTGCTGCGTGGATGAGATGTAGGAAGGATGTGTCGATAAGAACATAAAATGTGAATCAACTTGCCGGTGCGATCATACCAGCACTAATGCATCGGATCCCATCAGAACTCCGCAATTAAGCGTGGTTGGGCGGGAGCATTACTACGATGGGTGACCCCTTAAGAAGTCCTCGTGTTGTACGCCCATTTTGCTGATTTTTCGTCATGACTTTTTTTTCCTTAAAATTTCCCATTTGTATTTGTTTATAGCCTTACGGATGCGATCGAAGCGACTGGATTCGGATCGGTATGCTTCACCCCGAAGTTAAGCGTGCCCGGCGGGTGCAATGCCAGGATGGATACCCATCGGGAAGTCCTCGTTTTCCACACTTTTTTTGGTCGAATTCTCTTCAAACCTTTTTCTTTCTAGATCATTTATTATTCCCATTTAATTTTTAGCTTCACGGATGCAAGCGATGAATCGGTTCGGCGGAGCATGTTGAACGTCACCCGAAGCACTGCTGCAGGGATGGGATGCAGGAAGGATGTCTCTATAAGAACATAAAATGTGCATCAACTTGCGGGTGCGATCATACTTGCACTAATGAACCGGATCCCATCAGAACTCTGTAGTTAAATGTGCTTGGGCGGGAGCAGTACTAGGATTGGTGACCCCACGGGAAGTCCTCGTGTTGCACCCCTTTTTTGAAGATTTTTCATCAGGACTTTTCTTTGCCTAAAAATCCCCATTCGTATTTGTTTATAGCCTTATGGATGCTAGCGAAGCGGCTAAATTCGGATCGGTATGCTTCACCCCGAAGTTAAGCGTGCCCGACGTGTGCAATGCCAGGATGGGTGACCCATCGGGAAGTCCTCATTTTCCCCACTTTTTTTGGCCGATTTGCCTTATGGATGCTAGCGAAGCGGCTGGATTCGAATCGGTATACTTCACCCCGAAGTTAAGCGTGCCCGACGTGTGCAATGCCAGGATGGGTGACCCATCGGGAAGTCCTCATTTTCCCCACTTTTTTTGGCCGATTTCTCTATAAACTATTTTCTTTCTAGATTATTTATTATTCTCAATTTTTTTTAGCTTCTCGGATGCAGGCGATGAATCGGTTCGACGGGACCCGTTGTACGTCACCCGAAGCGCTGCTGCGGAGATGGGGTGAAAGAAGGATGTCTCTATAAGAACATAAAATGTGCATCAACTTGCGGGTGCGATCATACCAGCATTAAGGCACCGGATCCCATCAGAACTCCACAATTAAGCTTGCGTGGGCGGGAGCATTACTAGGATGGGTGAGCCCCTAAGAAGTCCTCGTGTTGTACCCCTTTTTTGCCGATTTTTCGTCACAACTTTTCTTTTCTTAAAATTTCCAGTTCGTATTTGTTTATGGCCTTACAGATGCGAGCGAAGTGGCTGGATTCGGATCGGTATGCTTCACCCCGAAGTTAAGCGTGCCTGGCGGGTGCAATGCCAGGATGGGTGACCCACCAGGAAGTCATGGTTTTTCACAATTTTTTTGGTCGATTTCTCTTCAAACTTTTTTCTTTCTAGATTATTTATTATTCTCATTTATTTTTTAGCTTCACGGATGCAGGCGGTGAATCCGTTCGGCGGGGCCTGTTGTACGTCACCCGAAGCGTTGCTACGGGGATGGGGTGAAGAAAGGATGTCTTTATAAGAACATAAAATGTGCATCAACTTGCCGGTGTGATCATACCAGCACTAATGCACCGGATCCCATCAGAACTCCACTGTGAAGCGTGCTTGGGCGGGAGCAGTACTACGATGAGTGATCCCCTGGGAAGTCCTAGTGTGGCACCCTTTTTTTGACGATCTTTCATCACAACTTTTTTTTTCTTGAAATTTTCCGTTCGTATTTGTTTGTGGCCTTACGGATGCGCTTGAAGCGGCTGGATTCGGATCGGTATGCTTCACCCCGAAGTTAAGCGTGCCCGGCGGGTGCAATGCCAAGATGGGTGACCCACCGGGAAGTCCTCGTTTTCCACACTTTTTTTGGCCGATTTCTCTTCAAACTTTTTTCTTTCTAGATTATCTATTATTCTCATTTATTTTTTAGCTTCACGGATGCAGGCGGTGAATCCGTTCGGCGGGGCCTGTTGAACGTCACCCGAAGTGTTGCTATGGGGATGGGGTGAAGGAAGGGTGTCTTTATAAGAACATAAAATGTGCATCAACTTGCCGGTGCGATCATACCAGCACTAATGCACCGGATCCCATCAGAACTCCACTGTTAAGCGTACTTGGGCAGGAGCAGTACTACGATGGGTGATCCCCTGGGAAGTCCTGGTGTGGCACCCCTTTTTTGTCGATCTTTCATCACGACGTTTGTTTTCTTAAAATTTCCCTTTCGTATTTGTTTGTAGCCTTACGGATGCAAGCGAAGAGGCTGGATTCGGATCGGTACGCTTCACCCCGAAGTTAAGCGTGCCCGGCGGGTGCAATGTCAGGATGGGTGACCCACCGGGAAGTCCTATTTTTTCACACTTTTTTTGGCCGATTTCTCTTCAAACCTTTTTTGTTCTAGATTATTTATTATTCCAATTTATTTTTTTACTTCCTCGATGAAGGCGATGAATCGATTCGACGGGACCCGTTGTACGTCCCCCGAAGCGCTGCTACGGAGATGGGGTGAAAGAAGGATGTCGCTATAAGAACATAAAATGTGCATCTACTTGCGAGTGCGATCATACCAGCATTAATGCATCGGATCCCATCAGAACTCCGCAGTTTAATGAGGTTGGGCGGGAGCAGTACTAGGATGGGTGACCCCCCGGGAAGTCCTCGTGTTGCACCCTTTTTTTGAAGATTTTTTGTCACGACTTTTCTTTTCATAAATTTTCTTGCTCGTATTTGTTTATAGCCTTACGAATGCGAGCGAAGCGGTTGGATTCGGATCGATATGCTTCACCCCGAAGTTAAGCATGCCCGGCGGGTGCAATGCCAGGATGGGTGACCTACCGGGAAGTCCTCGTTTTTCACACTTTTTTTGGCCGATTTCTCTTCAAACCTTTTTCTTTCTAGATCATTTATTATTCCCATTTATTTTTTAGCTTCACGGATGCAGGCGATGAATCGGTTTGGCAGGGCACGTTATACGTCTCCGAGGCGCTGCTGCGGGGATGGGATGAAGGAAGGATGTATCGATAAGAACATATAATGTGTGTCAACTTGCCGGTGCGATCATACCAGCACTAATGCACTGGATCCCATCAGAACTCCGCAATTAAGCGTGCTTGGGCAGGAGCATTACTAGGATGGGTGACCCCTTGAGAAGTCCTCGTGTTGTACCCTTTTTTGCCGATTTTTTGTCTTGACTTTTCTTTTCTTAAAATTTCCAGTTCGTATTTGTTTATAGCCTTACGGATGCGAGCGAAGTGGCTTGATTCGGATCGGTATGCTTCACCCAGAAGTTAAGCGTGCCCGGTGGGTGCAATGCCAGTATGGGTGACCCACCGGGAAGTCCTCGTTTTACACACTTTTTTTGGCCGATTTCTCTTCAAACCTTTTTCTTTCTAGATCATTTATGATTCCCATTAATTTTTAGCTTCATGAATGCAGGCGATGAATCGTTTTGGCGGGGCCCGATGTACGTCACCCGAAGCGCTGCTGCGGGGATGGAATGAAGAAGGATGTATCTCTAAGAACATAAAATGTGCATTAACTTGCAAGTGCGATCATACCAGCAGTAATGCACAAGATCCTATCAGAACTCTGCAATTAAGCGTGCTTGGGCGGGAGCATTACTAGATGGGTAACCCCCTAAGAAGTCCTCGTGTTGTACCCATTTTTTTCGATTTTTCATCACGACTTTCCTTTTCTTAAAATTTTCAGTTCGTATTTTTTTATAGCCTTACAGAAGCGAGCGAAGTGGCTAAATTCAGATCAGTATGCTTCACCCCGAAGTTAAGCGTGCCCGGCAGGTGCAATTCCTTGATGGGTGACCCACCGGGAAATCCTCGTTTTCCACACTTTTTTTTGCCGATTTCTCTTCAAACTTTTTTCTTTCTAGATCATTTATTATTCCCATTTAGTTTTTAGCTTCATGGATGCAGACGATGAATCGATTCGGCGGGGCCCGATGTACGTCACCCGAAGCGCTGCTGCGGGGATGGAATGAAGGAAGGATGTATCTATAAGAACATAAAATGTGCATCAACTTGCCGGTGCGATCATACCAGCACTAATGCACCGGATCCCATCTGAACTCCACTGTTAAGCGTACTTGGGCAGGAGCAGTACTACGATGGGTGATCCCCTGGGAAGTCCTGGTGTGGCACCCCTTTTTTGTCGATCTTTCATCACGACTTTTGTTTTCTTAAAATTTCCCTTTCGTATTTGTTTGTAGCCTTACGGATGCAAGCGAAGAGGCTGGATTCGGATCGGTACGCTTCACCCCGAAGTTAAGCGTGCCCGGCGGGTGCAATGTCAGGATGGGTGACCCACCGGGAAGTCCTATTTTTTCACACTTTTTTTGGCCGATTTCTCTTCAAACCTTTTTTGTTCTAGATTATTTATTATTCCAATTTATTTTTTTACTTCCTCGATGAAGGCGATGAATCGATTCGACGGGACCCGTTGTACGTCCCCCGAAGCGCTGCTACGGAGATGGGGTGAAAGAAGGATGTCGCTATAAGAACATAAAATGTGCATCTACTTGCGAGTGCGATCATACCAGCATTAATGCATCGGATCCCATCAGAACTCCGCAGTTTAATGAGGTTGGGCGGGAGCAGTACTAGGATGGGTGACCCCCCGGGAAGTCCTCGTGTTGCACCCTTTTTTTGAAGATTTTTTGTCACGACTTTTCTTTTCATAAATTTTCTTGCTCGTATTTGTTTATAGCCTTACGAATGCGAGCGAAGCGGTTGGATTCGGATCGATATGCTTCACCCCGAAGTTAAGCATGCCCGGCGGG
>BRYE01000007.1:1730000-1745000 GCA_030159115.1 Actinidia arguta var. hypoleuca
TTTTTGTCCGATTTCTCTTCAATCCTTTTTCTTTCTAGATCATTTATTATTTCCATTTATTTTTTAGCTTCACGGATGCAAGCGATGAATCAGTTCTGTGGGGCACGTTATACGTCACCCGAGGCGCTGCTGCGGGGATGGGATGAAGAAAGGATGTATCTATAAGAACATAAAATGTGCATCAACTTGCCGGTGCGATCATACCAGCACTAATGCATCGGATCCCATCAGAACTACGCAATTAAGCGTGCTTGGGCGCGAGCATTATTAGGATGGGTGACCCCTTATGAAGTCCTCGTGTTGTACCACTTTTTTGCCAATTTTTTATCACGACTTTTCTTTTCTTAAAATTTCGCTTTCGTATTTCTTTGAAGCCTTACTGATGCAAGCGAAGCGACTGGATTCGGATCGGTATGCTTCACCCCGAAGTTAAGCGTGCCAGGCAAGAGCAATGCCAGGATGGGTGACCCACCGGGAAGTCCTCGTTTTCCACACTTTTTTTGACCGATTTCTCTTCAAACCTTTTTCTTTCTAGATCATTTATTATTCCCATTTATTTTTTAGCTTCACGGATGCAGACGATGAATCGGTTTGGCGGAGCCCGATGTACGTCACCCGAATCACTGCTACGGGGATGGAATGAAGGAAGGATGTATCTATAAGAACATAAAATGTGTATCAACTTGCCGGTGCGATCATACCAGTAGTAATGCACTAGATCATATCAAAACTCTGCAATTAAGCGTGCTTGTGCGGGAGCATTACTAGGATGGGTAACTCCCTAGGAAGTCCTCGTGCTGTACCCATTTTTTGTCAATTTTTCGTCACAACTGTTCTTTTCTTAAAATTTCTCGTTTGTATTTGTTTATAGCCTTATGGATGCGAGCGAAGCGGCTGGATTCGGATCGATATGCTTCACCCCGAAGTTAAACGTGCCCGGTGGGTGCAATGCCAGGATGGGTGACCCACCGGGAAGTCCTTATTTTTCACACTTTTTTTGTCCGATTTATCTTCAATCCTTTTTCTTTCCAGATCATTTATTATTTCAATTTATTTTTTAGCTTCACGGATGCAAGCGATGAATCGGTTCGGTGGGGCACGTTATACGTCACCCGAGGCGCTGCTGCGGGGATGGGATGAAGGAAGGATGTATCTATAAGAACATAAAATGTGCATCAACCTGCCGGTGCGATCATACCAGCACTAATGCATCGGATCCCATCAGAACTCCGCAATAAAGTGTGCTTGGGCGCGAGCATTATTAGGATGGGTGACCCCCTATGAAGTCCTCGTGTTGTACCACTTTTATGCCAATTTTTTATCACAACTTTTCTTTTCTTAAAATTTCCCTTTCGTATTTGTTTGTAGCCTTACCGATGCGAGCGAAGCGATTGGATTCGGATCGTTATGCTTCACCCTGAAGTTAAGAGTGCCCGGCGGGTGCAATGCCAGGATGGGTGACCTATCGGGAAGTCCTCGTTTTTCACACTTTTTTTGGCTAATTTCTCTTCAAACCTTTTTCTTTCTAGATCATTTATCATTCCCATTTATTTTTTAGCTTCACGAATGCAGGCGATGAATCGGTTCGGCGGGGCACATTATACGTCTCCCGAGGCACTACTGCGGGAATGGGATGAAGGAAGGATGTATATATAAGAACATAAAATGTACATCAACTTGCCGGTGCGATCATACCAGGAGTAATGCATCAGATCCTATCAGAATAATGTAATTAAGCGTGCTTGGGCGGGAGCATTACTAGGATGGGTGACCCCCTAAGAAGTCCTCGTGTTGTACCCCTTTTTGTCTATTTTTCATCACGACTTTTCTTTTCTTAAAATTTCCCTTTCGTATTTGTTTGTAGCCTTACGGAAGCTAGCGAAGCGGCTGGATTCGGATCGGTATGCTTCACCCCGAAGTTAAGCGTGCCCGACGGGTGCAATGCCAGGATGGATGACCCACCGGGAAGTCCTCGTTTTTCACACTTTTTTTGGCCGATTTCACTTCAAATCCTTTTCTTTCTAGCTCATTTATTATTTCCATTAATTTTTTCCTTCACGGATACAGGCAATGAATCGGTTCGGCGGGGCACGTTATACGTCACCCAAAGCGCTGCTGCGGGGATGGGATGAAGGAAGGATGTATCTATAAGAACATAAAATGTGCATCAACTTGCGGGTGCGATCATACCAGCAGTTAGCACCAGATCCCATCAGAACTCCACAGTTAAGCGTGCTTGGGCGCGAGCATTATTAGGATGGGTGACCCCCTATGAAGTCCTCGTGTTGTACCACTTTTTTGCCAATTTTTTGTCATGACTTTTCTTTTCTTAAAATTTCCCTTTCGTATTTGTTTGTAGCCTTACGGATGCGAGCGAAGCGACAGAATTCGGATAGGTTTGCTTCACCCCGAAGTTAAGCATGCCTGGCGGGTGCAATGCCAGGATGGGTGACCCACCAGGAAGTCCTGGTTTTTCACACTTTTTTTGGCCGATTTCTCTTCAAACCTTTTTTGTTCTAGATTATTTATGATTCCCATTTTATTTTTTTGCTTCCTCGATGAAGGCAATGAATCGGTTCGACGGGACCCATTGTACGTCCCCTGAAGCGCTGCTACGGAGATGGGGTGAAAGAAGGATGTCTCTATAAGAACATAAAATGTGCATCAACTTGCGGGTACAATCATACCAACAGTTAGTACCAGATCCCATCAGAACTCCACACTTAAGCGTGCTTGGACGGGAGCAGTTCTAGGATGATAAGAAGTCCACGTGTCGCACCATTTTTTTGCCGATTTTTTGTCACAACTTTTCTTTTCTTAAAACTTTTTGTTCGTATTTGTTTATAGTCTTACGGATGCGAGCGAAGCGGCTGGATTCGAATCGATATGCTTCACACCGAAGTTAAGCATGCCCGGCGGGTGCAATGGCAGGATGGGTGACCCACCGGGAAGTCCTTGTTTTTCACACGTTTTTTGTCCGATTTCTCTTCAATCCTTTTTCTTTCTAGATCATTTTTATTTCCATTTATTTTTTAGCTTCACGGATGCAGGCGATGAATCGGTTCGGCGGGGCACGTTATACGTCTCCCGTGGCCCTGCTGCAGGGATGGGATGAAGGAAGGATGTATATATAAGAACATGAAATGTGCATCAACTTGCCGGTGTGATCATACCAGCACTCATGAATCTGATCCCATCAGAACTCCGCGATTAAGCGTGCTTGGGCGCGAGCATTATTAGGATAGGTGTCCCCCTATGAAGTCCTCGTGTTGTACCACTTTTTTGCCAATTTTTTGTCATGACTTTTCTTTTCTTAAAATTTCCCTTTAGTATTTGTTTGTAGCCTTACGGATGTGAGCGAAGCGACAGAATTCGGATAGGTATGCTTCACCCCGAAGTTAAGCGTGCTCGGCGGGTGCAATGCCAGGATGGGTGACCCACTGGGAAGTCCTGGTTTTTCACACTTTTTTTGGCCGATTTCTCTTCAAACCTTTTTTGTTCTAGATTATTTATTATTCCCATTTATTTTTTTGCTTCCTCGATGAAGGCGATGAATCGGTTCGACGGGACCCGTTGTACGTCCTCCGAAGCGCTGCTACGGAGATGGGGTGAAATAAGGAAGTCTCTATAAGAACATAAAATGTGCATCTACTTGCGAGTACGATCATACCAGCATTAATGCACCGGATCCCATCAGAACTCCGCAGTTTAGTGAGGTTGGGCGGGAGCATTACTAGGATGGGTGACCCCCTAAGAAGTCCTCGTGTTGTACCCCTTTTTGTCGATTTTTCATCACGACTTTACTTTTCTTAAAATTTCCCTTTCGTATTTGTTTGTAGCCTTACGGAAGCGAGCGAAGCGGCTGGATTCGGATCGGTATACTTCACCCTGAAGTTAAGCGTGCCCGGCGGGTGCAATGCCTAGATGGGTGACCTACCGGGAAGTCCTCGTTTTCCAGACTTTTTTTGGCCGATTTCTCTTCAAACCTTTTTCTTTCTAGATCATTTGTAATTCCCATTAATTTTTTAGCTTCACGAATGCAGGCGATGAATCGGTTCAGCGGGGCCCGATGTACGTCACCTGAAGCGCTGCTGCGGGGATGGAATGAAGAAAGGATGTATCTATAAGAACATAAAATGTGCATCAATCTTCCGGTGCGATCATACCAGCAGTAATGCATCAAATTCCATCAGAACTCCTCAATTAAGCGTTCTTGAGCGGGAGCATTATTAGGATGGGTGACCCCCAACGAAATCCTCGTGTTGTATCACTTTTTTGCCGATTTTAAGTCATTACTTTTCTTTTCTTAAAATTTCCAGTTTGTATTTTTTTATAGCCTTACGGAAGCGAGCGAAGCGGCTGGATTCGGATCGGTTTGCTTCACCCCGAAGTTAAGCGTGCCTGGCGGAAGGATGTATCTATAAGAACATAAAATGTGCATCAACTTGCCAGTGCGATCAAAGCAGCATTAATGAATCGGATCCCATCAGAACTCCGCAATTATGCGTGCTTGGGCGCGAGCATTATTAGGATGGGTGACCCCCTATGAAGTCCTCGTGTTGTACCACTTTTTTGACAATTTTTTGTCATGACTTTTCTTTTCTTAAAATTTCCCTTTAGTATTTGTTTGTAGCCTTACGGATGCGAGCGAAGCGACAGAATTCGGATCGGTATGCTTCACCCCGAAGTTAAGCGTGCCCGGCGGGTGCAATGCCAGGATGGGTGACCCACCGGGAAGTCCTGGTTTTTCACACTTTTTTTGTCCGATTTCTCTTCAAACATTTTTTTTCTAGATTATTTATTGTTCCCATTTATTTTTTTGCTTCCTCGATGAAGGCGATGAATCGGTTCGACGGGACCCGTTGTACGTCCCCCGAAGCGCTGCTACGGAGATGGGGTGAAAGAAGGATGTCTCTATAAGAACATAAAATGTGCATCTACTTGCGAGTACGATCATACCAGCATTAATGCGCCGGATCCCATCAGAACTCTGCAATTAGGCGTGCTTTGGCGGGAGCATTACTAGGATGGGTGACCCCCTAAGAAGTCCTCATGTTGTACCCCTTTTGTCGATTTTTAATCACGACTTTACTTTTCTTAAAATTTCCCTTTCGTATTTGTTTGTAGCCATACGAAAGCGAGCGAAGCGGCTGGATTCGGATCGGTATGCTTCACCCTGAAGTTAAGCGTGCCCGGCGGGTGCAATGCCTGGATGGGTGACGTACTGGGAAGTCCTCGTTTTCCACACTTTTTTTGGCCGATTTCTCTTCAAACCTTTTTCTTTCTAGATCATTTATAATTCCCATTAATTTTTTAGCTTCACGAATGCAGGCGATGAATCGGTTCAGCGGGGCCTGATGTACGTCACCTGAAGCGCTGCTGCGGGGATGGAATGAAGATCGGATGTATCTATAAGAACATAAAATGTGCGTCAACTTGCTAGTGCGATCATACCTGCAGTAATGCACCAGATCCTATTAGAACTCTGCAATTAGGCATGCTTGGGCGGGTGCAATGCCTGGATGGGTGACCTACTGGGAAGTCCTAGTTTTTCACACTTTTTTTTGGCCGATTTCTCTTCAAATCTTTTTCTTTCTAGATCATTTATTATTTCCATTAATTTTTTCCTTCACGGGTGCAGGCGATGAATCGGTTCGGCGGGGGACGTTATACGTCACCCGAAGCGCTGCTGCGGGGATGGGATGAAGGAAGAATGTATCTATAAGAACATAAAATGTGCATCAACTTGCGGGTGCGATCATACCAGCTGTTAGCACCAGATCCCATCAGAACTCCATAGTTAAGCGTGCTTGGGCGCGAGCATTATTAGGATGGGTGACCCCCTATGAAGTCCTCGTGTCGCACCATTTTTTGCCGATTTTTTTTCACAACTTTTCTTTTCTTAAAATTTCCAGTTCGTAATTGTTTCTAGTCTTACGGATGCGAGCGAAGCGGCTGGATTCGGATCGATATGCTTCACCCCGAAGTTAAGCGTGCCCGGCGGGTGCAATGCCAGGATGGGTGACCCACCGGGAAGTCCTTGTTTTTCACACTTTTTTTGGCCGATTTCCCTTCAAACCTTTTTCTTTCTAGATCATTTATAATTCCCATTAATTTTTTAGCTACACGAATGCAGGCGATGAATCGGTTCAGTGGGGCCCGATGTACGTCACCCGAGGCGCTGCTACTGGGATGGGATGAAGGAAGGTTGTATCTGTAAGAACATAAAATGTGCATCAACTTTCCGATGCGATCATACCAGCACTAATGCATCGGATCCCATCAGAACTCCGCAATTAAGCATGCTTGGGCGCGATCATTATTAGGATGGGTGACCCCCTATGAAGTCCTCGTGTTGTACCACTTTTTTGCCAAATTTTTTTTACGACTTTTCTTTTCTTAAAATTTCCCTTTCGTATTTGTTTGTTGCCTTACGGATGCGTGCGAAGCGGCTCGATTCAGATTGGTATGCTTCACCCCGAAGTTAAGTGTGCCCGGCGGGTGCAATGCCAAGATGGGTGACCCACCGGGAAGTCCTGTTTTTTCACACTTTTGCTGGCCGATTTCTCTTCAAACCTTTTTCCTTCTAGATCATTTATTATTCTCATTTATATTTTAGCTTCACAGATGCAGGCGATGATTCGGTTCAGCGGGGCCCGTTGTACGTCACCCGAAGCGTTGCTACGGGGATGGGATGAAGAAAGGATATATCTATAAGAACATAAAATGTGCATCAACTTGCCAGTGCGATCATACCAGCAGTAATGCACCAGATCATTTCAGAGCTCTGCAATTAAGCGTGTTAGGGCGGGAGAATTACTAGGATGGGTGACCCCCTGGGAAGTCCTTGTGCTGTACCCTTTTTTTGTCGATTTTTCGTCATAACTTTTCTTTTCTTAAAATTTCTTGTTTGTATTTGTTCATAGCCTTACTGATGCGAGCAAAACGGCTAGATTCGGATTGGTATGCTTCACCCCGAAGTTAAGCGTGCCCGGCGGGTGCAATTCCAGGATGGGTGACCCACCGGGAAGTCCTGTTTTTTCACACTTTTGCTGGCCTATTTCTCTTCAAACCTTTTTCCTTCTAGATCATTTATTATTCTCATTTATATTTTAGCTTCACGGATGCAGGCGATGAATCGGTTTAGCGGGTCCCGTTGTACGTCACCCGAAGCGTTGCTACGGGGATGGGATGAAGAAAGGATGTATCTATAAGAACATAAAATGTGCATCAACTTTCCAGTGCGATCATACCAGCAGTAATGCGCCAGATCCTATCAGAACTCTCCAATTAAGCGTGCTTGGGCGGGAGCATTACTAGGATGGGTGACCCCCTAAGAAGTCCTCGTGTTGTACCCCTTTTTTGTCGATTTTTCATCACGACTTTTCTTTTCTTAAAATTTCCCTTTCGTATTTCTTTGTAGCCTTACGGATGCGAGCGAAGCAACCGGATTCAGATCGGTATGCTTCACCCCGAAGTTTAACGTGCCCGGCGGGTGCAATGCCAGGATGGGTGACCCACCGGGAAGTCCTGTTTTTTCACATTTTTGTTGGCCGATTTCTCTTCAAACATTTTTCTTCTAGATCATTTATTATTCTCATTTATATTTTAGCTTCACGGATGCAGGCGATGAATCGGTTCAGCGGGCCCGTTATACGTCACCCGAAGCGCTGCTACGGGGATGGAATGAAGGAAGGATGTATCTATAAGAACATAAAATGTGCATCAACTTGCCAGTGCGATCATACCAGCAGTTAGCACCAGATCCCAACAGAACTCCACAGTTAAGCATGCTTGGGCGGGAGCAATTCCAGGATAATAAGAAGTCCTCGTGTCGCACCATTTTTTTGCCAATTTTTCGTCACAACTTTTCTTTTCTTAAAATTTCCCGTTCGTATTTGTTTATAGTCTTACGGATGCGTGCGAAGCGGCTAGATTCAGATTGGTATGCTTCACCCCGAAGTTAAGCGTGCCCGGCGGGTGCAATGCCAGGATGGGTGACCCACCGGGAAGTCCTTTTTTTCACACTTTTGTTAGCCGATTTCTCTTCAAATCTTTTTCCTTCTAGATCATTCATTATTCCCATTTATTTTTTTGCTTCGTCGATGAAGGCGATAAATCGGTTCGACAGGACCTGTTGTACGTCCCCCGAAGCGCTGCTACGGAGATGGGGTGAAAGAAGGATGTCTCTATAAGAACATAAAATGTGCATCTACTTGCGAGTACCGGATCGCATCAGAACTCCGCAATTAAGCGTGCTTGGGTGGGTGCATTTTTAGGATGGGTGACCCCCTAAGAAGTCCTCGTGTTGTACCCTTTTTTGTCGATTTTTCATCACGACTTTACTTTTCTTAAAATTTCCCTTTCGTATTTGTTTGTAGCCTTACAGAAGCGAGCAAAGCGGCTGGATTCGGATCGGTATGCTTCACCCTGAAGTTAAGCGTGCCCGGCGGGTGCAATGCCTGGATGGGTGACCTACCGGGAAGTCCTCGTTTTCCACACTTTTTTTGGCCGATTTCTCTTCAAACATTTTTCTTTCTAGATCATTTATAATTCCCATTAATTTTTTAGCTTAACGAATGCAGGCGATGAATCGGTTCAGCGGGGCCCGATGTACGTCACCTGAAGCGCTGCTGCGGGGATGGAATGAAGAAAGGATGTATCAATAAGAACATAAAATGTGCATCAACCTTCTAGTGCGATCATACCAGCAGTAATGCACCAGATTCTACCAGAACACTGCAAGTCCTCGTGTTGTACCCCTTTTTTGCCGATTTTGCATCACGACTTTTCTTTTCTTAAAATTTTCAGTTCGTATTTTTTTATAGCCTTACAGAAGCGAGCAAAGTTGCTAGATTCGGATCGGTATGCTTCATCCTGAAGTTAAGCGTGCCCGGCGGGTGCAATGCCTGGATGGGTGACCTACCAGGAAGTCCTCGTTTTTCACACTTTTTTTGGCCGATTTCTCTTCAAACCTTTTTCTTTCTAGATCATTTATTATTCCCATTTTATTTTTTAGCTTCACGGATGCAGACGATGAATCGGTTCGGTGGGGCACGTTATACGTCACCCGAGGAGCTGCTGCGAGGGTGGGATGAAGGAAAGATGTATCTATAAGAACAAAAAATGTGCGTCAACTTGCCGGTGCGATCATACCAGCACTAATGCACTGGATTCCATCAGAACTCCGCAATTAAGCGTGCTTAGGCGGGAGCATTACTAGGATGGGTGACCCCCTACGAAATCCTCGTGTTGTACCACTTCTTTGCCAATTTTTCGTCATTACTTTTCTTTTCTTAAAATTTCCAGTTCGTATTTTTTTATAGCCTCACGGAAGCGAGCGAAGCGTCTGGATTCGGATCGGTATGCTTCATCCCAAAGTTAAGCGTGCCCGACGGGTGCAATGCCATGATGGGTGACCCACTGGGAAGTCCTCATTTTTCACACTTTTTTTGGCCGATTTCTCTTCAAACCTTTTTCTTTCTAGATCATTTATTATTCCCATTTATTTTTTAGCTTCACGGATGCAAACGATGAATCGGTTCAGCGGGGCCCGTTGTACGTCACCTGAAGCATTGCTACGGGGATGGGATGAAGAAAGGATGTTTCTATAAGAACATAAAATATGCATCAACTTGCCAGTGCGATCACACCAGCAGTAATGCGCCTGATCGTATCAGAACTCTCCAATTAAGCGTGCTTGGGCGGGAGCATTACTAGGATGGGTGATACCCTAAGAAGTCCTCGTGTTGTACCCCTTTTTTGACGATTTTTTGTCACGACTTTTCTTTTATTAAAATTTCCCTTTTGTATTTTTTTGTAGCCTTACGGAAGCGAGCGAAGCGGCTGGACTCAGATTGGTATGCTTCACCCCGAAGTTAAGCGTGCCCGACGGGTGCAATGCCAGGATGGGTGACCCACTGGGAAGTCCTCATTTTCCACACTTTTTTTGGCCAATTTCTCTTCAAACCTTTTTCTTTCTAGATCGTTTATTATTCCCATTTCTTTTTTAGCTTCACGGATACAGACGATGAATCGGTTCGGCGGGGCCCGATGTACGTCACCCGAAGCACTGCTGCGGGGATGGAATGAAGGAAGGATGTATCTATAAGAACATAAAATGTGCATCAACTTGCCAGTGCGATCATACCAGCAGTTAGCACCAGATCCCAACAGAACTCCACAGTTAAGCGTGCTTGGGCGGGAGCAGTTCCAGGATAATAAGAAGTCCTCGTGTCGCACCATTTTTTTGCCAATTTTTCGTCACAACTTTTCTTTTCTTAAAATTTCCCGTTCGTATTTGTTTGTAGTCTTACGGATGCTTGCGAAGCGGATGGATTCAGACTGGTATGCTTCACCCCGAAGTGAAGCGTGCCCGGCGGGTGCAATGCCAGGATGGGTGACCCACCGGGAAGTCCTATTTTTTCACACTTTTGTTGGCCGATTTCTCTTCAAACCTTTTTCCTTCTAGATCATTTATTATTCTCATTTATATTTTAGCTTCACGGATGCAGGCGATGAATCGGTTCAGCGGGGCCCGTTGTACGTCACCCGAAGCGTTGCTGCGGGGATGGGATGAAGAAAGGATGTATCTATAAGAACATAAAATGTGCATCAACTTGCCAGTGCGATCATTCCAGCAGTAACGCACCAGATCATATCAGAACTCTGCAATTAAGCGTGCTAGGGCGGGAGAATTACGAGGATGGGTGACGCCCTGGGAAGTCCTCGTGCTGTATCCTTTTTGTGCCGATTTTTCGTCACAACTTTTCTTTTCTTAAAATTTCTCGTTTGTATTGGTTCATAGCCTTACAGATGCGAGCGAAGCGGCTAGATTCGGATTGGTATGCTTCACCCCAAAGTTAAGCGTGCTCGGCGGTTGCAATGCAAGGATGGGTGACCCACTGGAAAGTCCTCGTTTTTCACACTTTTTTTGGCCAATTTCTCTTCAAATATTTTTCTTTCTAGATCATTTATTATTCTCATTTCTTTTTTAGCTTCACGGATGCAGACGATGAATCGATTTGGCGGGGCCCGATGTACGTCACCCGAAGCACAGCTGCGGGGATGGGATGAAGGAAGGATGTCTCTATAAGAACATAAAATGTGCATCAACTTGCCGGTGCGATCATACCAGCAGTAATGCGCCAGATCCTATCAGAACTCTCCAATTAAGCGTGCTTGGGCGGGAGCATTACTAGGATGTGTGACCCCCTAAGAAATCCTCGTGTTGTACCCTTTTTTTGTCGATTTTTCATCACGACTTTTCTTTTCTTAAAATTTCCCTTTCTTATTTGTTTTTAGCCTTACGGATGCGAGCGAAGCGACTGGATTCGGATCGGTATGCTACACCCCGAAGTTAAGCGTGCCCGGCGGGTGCAATGCCAGGATGGGTGACCCACCGGGAAGTCCTGGTTTTTCACACTTTTTTTGGCCAATTTCTCTTCAAATCTTTTTCTTTCTAGATCATTTATTATTCCCATTTATTTTTTAGCTTCACGGATGCAGACGATGAATCGGTTCGGCGGGGCCCGATGTACGTCACCCGAAGCACTGCTGCGGGGATGGAATTAAGGAAGGATGTATCTATAAGAACATAAAATGTGCATCAACTTGCCAGTGCGATCATACCAGCAGTAATGCACCAGATCCGATCAGAACACTGCAATTAAGCGAGCTTGGGCGGGAACATTACTAGGATGGGTGACCCCCTAAGAAGTCCTCGTGTTGTACCCCTTTTTTGTCGATTTTTTATCACGACTTTTCTTTTCTTAAAATTTCCCTTTCGTATTTGTTTGTAGCCTTACGGATGCGAGCGAAGCAACCAGATTCGGATCGGTATGCTTCAACCCGAAGTTTAGCGTGCTTGGCGGGTGCAATGCCAGGATGGGTGACCCACCGGGAAGTCCTGTTTTTTCACACTTTTGTTGGCCGATTTCTCTTCAAACATTTTTCTTCTAGATCATTTATTATTCTCATTTATATTTTAGCTTCACGGATGCAGGCGATGAATCGGTTCAGCGGGGCCCGTTGTACCTCACCCGAAGCGCTGCTGCGGGGATGGAATGAAGGAAGGATGTATCTATAAGAACATAAAATGTGCATCAACTTGCCAGTGCGATCATACCAGCAGTTAGCACCAGATCCCAACAGAACTCCACAGTTAAGCATGCTTGGGCGGGAGCAATTCCAGGATAATAAGAAGTCCTCGTGTCGCACCATTTTTTTGCCAATTTTTCGTCACAACTTTTCTTTTCTTAAAATTTCCCGTTCGTATTTGTTTATAGTCTTACGGATGCGTGCGAAGCGGCTAGATTCAGATTGGTATGCTTCACCCCGAAGTTAAGCGTGCCCGGCGGGTGCAATGCCAGGATGGGTGACCCACTGGGAAGTCCTTTTTTTTCACACTTTTGTTGGCCGATTTCTCTTCAAACCTTTTTCCTTCTAGATCATTTATTATTCCCATTTATTTTTTTGCTTCCTCGATGAAGGCGATAAATCGGTTCGACGGGACCCGTTCTACGTCCCCCGAAACGCTGCTACGGAGATGGGGTGAAAGAAGGATGTCTCTATAAGAACATAAAATGTGCATCTACTTGCGAGTACCGGATCGTATCAGAACTCCGCAATTAAGCGTGCTTGGGTGGGTGCATTACTAGGATGGGTGACCCCCTAAGAAGTCCTCGTGTTGTACCCTTTTTTGTCGATTTTTCATCACGACTTTACTTTTCTTAAAATTTCCCTTTCGTATTTGTTTGTAGCCTTACGGAAGCGAGCGAAGCGGCTGGATTCGGATCGGTATGCTTCACCCTGAAGTTAAGCGTGCCCGGCGGGTGCAATGCCTGGATGGGTGACCTACCGGGAAGTCCTCGTTTTCCACACTTTTTTTGGCCGATTTCTCTTCAAACCTTTTTCTTTCTAGATCATTTATAATTCCCATTAATTTTTTAGCTTCACGAATGCAGGCGATGAATCGGTTCAACGGGGCCCGATGTACGTCACCTGAAGCGCTGCTGGGGGGATGGAATGAAGAAAGGATGTATCAATAAGAACATAAAATGTGCATCAACCTTCTAGTGCGATCATACCAGCAGTAATGCACCAGATCTTATCAGAACACTGCAATTAAGCGTGCTTGGGCGGGAGCATTACTAGGATGGGTGACCCCCTAAGAAGTCCTCGTGTTGTACCCTTTTTTTGCCAATTTTGCATCACGACTTTCCTTTTCTTAAAATTTTCAGTTCGTATTTTTTTATAGCCTTACAGAAGCGAGCGAAGTTGCTAGATTCGGATCGGTATGCTTCACCCTGAAGTTAAGCGTGCCCGGCGGGTGCAATGCCTGGATGGGTGACCTACCGGGAAGTCCTCGTTTTCCACACTTTTTTTGGCCGATTTCTCTTCAAACCTTTTTCTTTCTAGATCATTTATTATTCCCATTTATTTTTTAGCTTCACGGATGCAGACGATGAATCGGTTCGATGGGGCACGTTATACGTCACCCGAGGAGCTGCTACGAGGATGGGATGAAGGAAGGATGTATCTATAAGAACATAAAATGTGCGTCAACTTGCCGATGCGATCATACCAGCACTAATGCACTGGATTCCATCAGAACTCCGCAATTAAGCGTGCTTAGGCGGGAGCATTACTAGGATGGGTGACCCCCTACGAAATCCTCGTGTTGTACCACTTCTTTGCCGATTTTTCGTCATTTTTTTCTTTTCTTAAAATTTCTAGTTCGTATTTTTTTATAGCCTCACGGAAGCGAGCGAAGCGTCTGGATTCGGATCGGTATGCTTCACCCCAAAGTTAAGCGTGCCCGGCGGGTGCAATGCCAGGATGGGTGACCAACTGGGAAGTCCTCATTTTCCACACTTTTTTTGGCCGATTTCTCTTCAAACCTTTTTCTTTCTAGATCATTTATTATTCCCATTTATTTTTTAGCTTCACAGACACAGACGATGAATCGGTTCGGCGGGGCCCGATGTACGTCGCCCGAAGCGCTACAACGAGGATGGAATGAAGGAAGGATGTATCTATAAGAACATAAAATGTGCATCAACTTGCAAAATGTGCATCAACTTGCCAGTGCGATCATACCAGCAGTAATGCACCAGATCTTATCAAAACACTACAATTAAGCATGCTTGGGCGGGAGCATTACTAGGATGGGTGACCCCCTAAGAAGTCCTCGTGTTGTACCCATTTTTTGTCGATTTTTCATCACTACTTTTCTTTTCTTAAAATTTCCCTTTCGTATTTGTTTGTAGCCTTACGGATGCGAGTGAAGCGACTGGATTCGGATCGGTATGCTTCACCCCGTAGTTAAGCGTGCCCGGCGGGAGCAATGCCAGGATGGGTGACCCACCGGGAAGTCCTCATTTTCCACACTTTTTTTGGCCGATTTCTCTTCAAACCTTTTTATTTCTAGATCATTTATTATTCCCATTTATTTTTTAGCTTCACGGATGCAAACGATGAATCGGTTCAGCGGGGCCCGTTGTACGTCACCTGAAGCGTTGCTACGGGGATGGAATGAAGGAAGGATGTATATATAAGAACATAAAATGCCAGGATGGGTGACCCACCGGGAAGTCCTGTTTTTTCACACTTTTTTGGCCGATTTCTCTTCAAACCTTTTTTGTTCTAGATTATTTATTATTCCCATTTATTTTTTTGCGTCCTCGATGAAGGCGATTAATCGGTTCGACGGGACCAGTTGTACGTCCCCCGAAGCGCTGCTACGGAGATGGGGTGAAAGAAGGATGTCTCTATAAGAACATAAAATGTGCATCTACTTGCGAGTTCGTTCATACCAATAGTAATGCACCAGATCATATCAGAACTCCGCAATTAAGCGTGCTTGGGCGGGAGCATTACTAGGATGGGTGACCCCTTGAGAAGTCCTCGTGTTATACCCTTTTTTGCCAATTTTTTTTCTTGACTTTTCTTTTCTTAAAATTTCCAGTTCATATTTGTTTATAGCCTTACGGATGCGAG